>VXBP01003024.1:0-332938 GCA_013400115.1 Rhinopomastus cyanomelas | reverse complement strand
TGCATGGGATTGTTGTGGCCAAAGTGCAGCACCTGTCACAATGTCAGTGACATCGTGACTCAGTGTTTCACTCTGTATAACAAGTTGTACCAGTTTTACATTAAAGTTACAGCAAATCAAGTTTGTATCACTTCTAAAAGGAAGATTTTTCCCATCTCCACATGCTCATTCCTGCTACCTCCCTCAGGTCAGAAAGGGGCTTACACAGATCATTTAAGGGTTGGAAATTACCTCCAGAGGTCATTGAGACCAACGCCCCTGCTCAAGCAGGATCATGAAACCTAAGACAGATTACACAGACATGCATCAAGACAAGTCTTACTCTCCAGAAAAGTAGACTCCACAAACTCCCTGGGGAGTTCATTCCAATGCTCAGTAACCCTTAGTTTTTCTCATATTGAGATGGAACTTCTTGTGCTTCAACTGACATACATTGCCCCCTGTCCTATCACAGGGTGCAAGTGAAAAGAGATTGTCTCTTTCTTCTTGACACCCATTCTTCACATACTTATAGATGGTGATTAAATCCCTTCATAACCTTTGCCTCTCCAAGCTGAAAAATCCCAGATCTCTCAATCTCTCCTCATAAGGCAAGTGTTCTCTAGTCCACTAATCACCTTTATGGCCCTCTGCTGAACTCTCTCAATCTAATCTCTACCCATCTTGAACCAGGGAGCCCAGAACTGGACAGAGTGTTCTAGATGTGGCCTCACTAGGGCAGAGTAGAGACTGAGAAGGACTTCCCTTGATCTGCTGGACACACTCTTCTGGATCCATCCTAGGATTCCATTGGCTTTCTTGGCCACAAGAGCACATTGCTATTTCATGGATAACTTACTGTCCACAAGAAGTCCAAAGATCCCTCTCCACAGAGGTGCTCTCCAGTAGCCGTATTGATGCATTGCATTAGTCCTTCCCAGAAGAAGAGGCCTTCACTTATTAAACCTTATTCAATTTCTCTTGGCCCATACCTCCAGTCTGTCCAAGTCTTACAGAATGGTTGCACAACCATCGGGTGCATCAGCCAGACCACCCAACTTAGCATCAGCAGCAAGCTTGATCATTAAACCATCATCAAGGTCATTAATAAAGATATTAAACAAAACTGGACCCGGTACAGATCCCTGGGGGGCACCCTGGGGGACCACCACAGGTCTCCAGCTAGACTCTGCACCATTAATGACAGTCTTTGGGCTCCACTATCTAGACAGTTTTCAATGCAAGTCACAATCTGTTCTTCACTTACACAAACAAAATAGCGTGAGGAAGCTGAGCTTAACAAATTTGGCTCGGAGGTGCACAGATATGTTCCTGTTGATACTTTTCAGCTCTCAGCAGGAGTATTAATGCCTACATAAGAAGCAGAAAGATGTAATCAAAGAGAAGCATGAAGGATAGTCGCCTCTTTTCACAGCAGCATGAAAGTCAACTGGCTGAAGCTAAAACTAACTTTTTACCCTAAAGATAATTTCTTATACAGCATTATTGTTCATTTACAATCTGCAATTTAATGACACTTCTTGTGTGAGTCATTCTACAAACTGCAGGATTCAGAATATTCAACAGAAATAAAGACTTAGCCTGGAATAATCAAATTTGACACTCCTTTAACATTCCAGTTGTGAAAGTTCTTATACTTGGAAATTGCTTTGCCCTTGAAGAACACAGGACCTTTCTTAATGGCTCTAGAAATTACCCAGAGCATGCAGGAGGTAATTTAGAAGTGCAGTAAGAACATCTGGAGATAAGATTTAATAATCAGATCCGTTTGCTCTTACACTCTTCATACCAACTAGATATCTAGGACTAGGCAAAGCAGATTAACTGAAGTGTAGGTCCTCAAAAGCTGCTCATCTACCCTGCACAGTCTGCTTTGCTACACACACCTATGTGGGCCAAGTTAGCAAACAAGCGAAAACCACCTGCAGACACAATCTATTTTTTTTTAAAGACAGCATTTCAGAAGAATGGATATTTCCAGTCATTCAGGTGCTCAAAAACTTCAGAGGAAGAGCAATGTCATGCACAATTTTTTCCTCTCATGCTCCTTCACACACCAGTGTACAGACCAGAGCTACTGAAAGTGGTAACTCTGTGCTCCACTCTGAAGTAAACCTTTCCCCTCCACTCCAAGAAGTCATTCTGTAAGCAGCAAAACTAAGGAAACCTGTTTTCATGTACTGCTGCATCCCAAGATTGATTGACTTTGACATCTAAATACGTAGAGGCTGTGACTACAGCTTTTCCTGCAGTTGGGCCATTCATAATGTTTGTCTCCCTGAATTCCCTGGAGTCACATAACACAACTGATTGCAGCAGCCCTTCCTTCCCCCTTCCGCTCAAACCCATCACAGAAACTGTAAGTGACCAGAAATTCAGAAGAAAACAAGAGAAAGTAGCAGATGTATCATCAAAAGATCAGTTTCCTCAATAAATCAATCTATCTGAATAAAAGTGGCCACTATGCTTTTTACAGCTTTGTATCACTATGCCTGTGGGGTTATTTTACATGCTAGGAACTGCATCTCTTGAAGGTCCCTACTACAAAAAAAAAAAACCTGCTTCAACTTGCGCTTGCTTCTCTTTCACCATAAGCAAGCTGAGAGAATTCCATTCCTCTCACTTTTTAAATCACTGAAATTGGCCTTTATTTGATTTTATAAAAACTCTCTGAGAGCAGGAAAAGTCAGATCTCCATTTAGATATCCATCCTGAACTGAGAGTAAAGAAACTTACAGCCAGGCAAAGATGAGGCCTAGATTACTCAGGAAAGTGACTGATGTGGGTGTAAAAACACAGCAGTAAGAATGACAACACTTCTATTTATACAAGCTACCACAGGCTTCACAATACAAAGAATAAATACAGAAGCTGATAAATAAAACTAATAAGATTAAGAATAATAAAAACATGCTAGAGAATATTTTTGCCCATTCTTCCCCCTCCATACACCCTTCTTTAGAACATCCAGTCCTGACCAACTAAGTTCTCAGTACTTCTACAGGGGAAACAAAGGCAAGGTTACCATAGTATTGTCGATTAATTTTGACACCTGCTTACTAAGATTGATCAATTATTTCTGATGTCTCTCCACTATGTTGCTATTTATCAGGCTAGAAAAGAAATAAAACACAGCCAAAAACACTACACATCTCTCATCAAAGAATTAATGGTCCCAAGATAGCCCTAGGTAGAGTATTTCTCTTGCAATAATGTTTCTGGTGCCTGCTAATGCAAGTCACTTGTTCCCAAGAGAGTGAAAGTAACCGTATTTCACTTACATGAAGAATAATAACCCTTTGATTTTCAGGTGCTTTATGCCTACCCTTAAAATCTGTTTCATCAAATAATCTAGTGACAGCAGGCTTTACACATATCCGATTTAGGTCATCCAAAGTTCAAGTTTAGTCTTGCCCAACAGAAACACACCCAGGCACTTCAAACAGCTGAAGCAACATAAATGTTTTGAGTAATACACAGGGTTTTATTAACATTTGTATAGATGAGATCTATGAACTGTAAATGAATGGTTAATGAAGTTGTAACAGCCAAGTGCTTTTTCAGTCTTTGTGTCATTCTGAAACATTCTTCACAGTACTTCTTATTGACAGAAGCAACTGAAGCAAAGAGTGACATACATTCAACACTACTTTGTCAAATGAAAGAACCTCTGCTGGAAAAGTCCAGCCATGGCTGCTTGTAGGTAAAACAGACACTTGAGCTTCAGAATGGAAACAACATGCAAAGGTTCTAGGATAAGTGAAACCCATCTATCGCCACAGAAGTCATAAAGGTCTTAATCACCCGGCCATAAAAGCAGACAAACGTTTGGTTTTGCTCTTCCAAACTCGGAATACAATGACTCGAATCATCACGCATCCAGCACCCATATGGGGATCCAAAACACAGCCACTCTGAGTTGCCGCTCATGTTGCAAGATTAACATATTTCTTGCCCTCCCAAACTCAGAGGGCTTGAAAAGCTTTACACCTCGGAATGCTTATTCTCACTGTAAGGTACATTTCGCTTCTGAGAATAAAGGTTAAATCTGTCAAAGACACCAAAGCATTCTCAGTAAAATAAATATATAAATCAGGCCACCAACTTCTGTGATAACAATCACATTTTCCTCACTGTCATTTCTAAAGCTAATCATGCAAGAAAACAGATGAGTTAATGAGAAATCTATTTTTATTTCACCAAAACTCCTATAAGCAATTAGCCACGGGTTAGCTTTGCTCAGAAGAGGTGCCCTTTCAACAGTCAGGCAGAACTTCCTCTAGGTGGGGATGGATTATTAACTTTCTACCACAAGTGAAAATGTAACCACTGTGTCTCCTCACTCGACAACGTAAAGCAGCAAAATGTTTCAACAGACAATAAACACTTGTAAAGGTTGGATAAAGGCACCAGTAGTGATATACAGAGAACACAGTCATTCACAACAAGCTTTGTAATTTAAGAAATTAAAATTTGCTTCAGGCCTTGCACTGTCAGGGGTTTCTGTGAGTGGCATCAAGGCAAAGGCTACAAGTAATCTCCTTAAAGCCAGGAAATAATAGCTCTGCAAGCCTGTCTCCTGCAGATCCTCACACACAAAGAAGATTCACCTGGGCCTCCTCTCCTCACTCTCAATCCCCAAGCTATCACCTCATTGTTTCACAGCACCTAGCAGGACAAACCCCAACACACATCGGCAACAAATGCCCAACTTTCAAATCTTACTACCAAGTTCACAGCAGATCAGTCGTATCCTATTTGCCTTACATTACCTTTACAACTCACTTATAATCTCACTGAAAGAATAATCCACCTGGTATTAGCAGTGAACTCCCGCTTCTTTTGCAGCCTGTGCATTACTTCAGCCTATACATCTGACTCTCAGCTATCCAACTTCCCAAGCTAACAAGTTACTGGATTTACTTTTTATTTAGTGATGTTACCCTGAATTAAGTATTGAAAGATGGAAATTATATCATTCGATTTTATTACCCCAAATAGAAAACTGAATTTAAAACACAACATAAAGTTGTTCAATTATTACTACTTTTACCTATTAAAGTACTTTCCAAAGTCAGAATTTGAATTCTGTAAGACACAGATTCACCAATATAATATTGGCTACATATCAGAACAATTCCCAACCGTATACAACAATATACTTACTAGATTCCCAGTTTTTAGGAGATGTTTTATATGGGAATGAAATGAGACGTCCTGCCCAAGGTTATATGGCAAAATAAGAGCACACTATTCTTCACAGCCAGTCTCTACACTGATACTAAGGGGGACGGGGGAAGTGACAGTCCTATAAATTAAGGAGTCTTTTCCACTACATATAGAAAAGCAAGCATCAGGGAGCACTTTCTTCTCACTAAAGAATGACTTGGTATCACACGCACTTTCAAGGAGTAGGTAGTTATAGCACCGGCGCCCTTTTGCAAAGATACATTATTGCTTTACATTTACCCCTCTCTTCAACTCTGCAAACCCTGTCAACAGTGCTGCACATTTCTCTGTGTTACGTTTATGTTATGCTCAAAGTGCCTGACTAATGCTAACTTAGCTAAAACAATTGACAGAAAGGGAAGAAGCTTTAAACGAACCAAACACTTTCACTCTCCAGGAGGAAAAAGTCATTCAAATTCACTAGCAATTTTTGCTCCCTGGGCATCTCTAGTGCAGATGCAATTTCCGTGCCACCTCCAGAAGGGACAGCAGCCACACAGCTTTAGGCTGTTTGCTCCCCGTCTCTCAAGTAGTAGCCGTGTATTCGCAGCGCTAAGTTCGCCGGTGCAGTCTCTCACCAGAGCACGGGGGTCCTGTGCTCTGCGAGAGAAAAACCATGAGGTGGAGAAGCCTATTTAATCCTTAACTTCTGTCACATACTTCCCACCACACGCGAACCAAACACAGCAGACAAGCAAAGAAATGAAAATTTTAAAAAATAATTTTCGAAAATGACAGGGAAAGCGTGCAGGGAGGAGAAAATGGGAACGGTAATAATAAGCAGAGACTTACTTGAACCTGCCCTGGCAATGTTGGCACTGGTCTCCCACCCAGCCCTGGTCGCAGACACAGGTGGAGTTGACACAATGACCCGAGAAGCAGGAGATTTTGTCGCAGGACTTGGACTGGGACACCTGGGCGTAGAGGGCCAGGTACAAGAAGCCGTAAAAGAGCAGCCAGCTGTGCACATCCAGGAGCGAGGAGAAGCAGCAGCAGCAGGAGGAGGAGAAGGGGCTCCAGGCGCCCCGAGGCGCGGGGGCAGCTCCCGCTCTCCTCACTGCGCTGCCCGGCTCCATCTTCGCCGCGGGGGCCCCGGGCCGGGGCCGCTTCCCCCGGGGAGCGATAATCCAGCCAGGGAGATTCAAACCCCCCGCTCCCTCCTCGCCTGCCTCTCCTTCCCTCCGACCCCCGTGTTGCCTCCTGCGGTCCCCTCAGCCCTCCGCACCCCGTCAGTGCCGCGGGGAAGCCCGGCAGCCCTCAGCCATCCGCCCCTGAGCTTCGTCCTCCTCCTCAGGGCTCATCGCTCCAGTCTTCTTCCATGGAGAAGGAGGAGCAGAACTGCGTCTTGACCTTGTGTTTTCTCCTCGCCAGAGATGCCCCGCACCGGCGTGCGCGCACACACACGCCTCCCTCCACCATGGAGCCCCCGACCCCCCCTCTCCTTTGTAGTCCCTCCGCCCGCCGCACACACGCAGCGGTAGCGGGGAGGAGCGCTGGAGGAGGCGGGAGCCGCCGCCGTCTCCTCGCCAGTCACTCAGATGGGAAGTGAGAGCGGCCGAAGCCGCTATGGCATCCCGCACCGGCCACAGGGGGGAAGCTGAGGACTCTTATCCCAACTCCGTTGTTAGTCCTGCGGAGGAAAGAGGCGGGCGTAGAGAAGAACTAGCGGCGTCCCAGCTGACAGCTTCCAAGCAGCCATTTTTAAAGGCTAATTGTCATCTCCTGTGTGAGGCGACGGCTCGCTCTAACGCCCCCGCCCCTCGCTCCGTTTGGATCCGCCCGGCCCTCAGCGGCGGCAGGGCAGGGGGTGTGGGGGGGAACCGGGCCCGCCTTCCCCTGAGTGCGGAGTGGTGGTAGCTGTACACCGACACCTCCCGCTCCCACCCTTACCCTGCACCAACCAGGATGCGTAACGGGGACTACAACTGCGGGAGGAGGATGGATCGGTCACACAGGCCCGCGCAAATGCGCGGAGGTCCCGCGGGAGAGATGGATTCACCCCAGTGGCCCCTAATGGGGCGGGGAGAACGCCTGGAGCCCCCGTCTCAGCGCTTCTCCTGGCACCGCTCAGCGCTGGTGGCTCCCGGAGTGGTGCCTTCTTCACAGGAGCCGGGCCGGTGTTTGCCTCAGGTCCTACAAAGTTCAAAGGCGGTTTTCTTTGAACTCATCCCGCTTAATGCTAGCAGAGACGTTCGTTACACCTTGTTCTAAAATCCCTTACCGTGCCCAAGATTTACCACATCTTCCCATTTTATGGTTCAAATCAGGACGTTGCCTTCCACTTACAGCCTGATGAGTGGTAATGAAAGTTCTGCTTTTTAAACAGAGCTGTACAAAAGTAATCTTGTAATAAAGTCACCTAAAAAGGCCTTTTTCCCACACACTGTGCCATACGCAGCCCCTCTTTCTCGACTTTGCTACAAACTCTTCATTTTATGATGTTTTTACACTAAGAAAATAATGAGGCTTGCTGTCAAGAAATGAAGACAATAACAGCAATCAAACCCTCTGAAACCTTCTCCTAAAGCTGAAAATTAGAATTTATGACATGATGTCTCTATTCTAAGAAGATAAAGAAAAGGAATTTAATTTAATCTCCTGGTACCATCTCTAAACAGGTTTAAAGCGACCATGTTTTCCCAGGCATTGCATTAAAGCATCACCTGAATTTCCAAAAAGCCCAAAGTACATCTGCACTACAGTCATCAGGCCTTAAAACAGGCTGTCCAGGGAGGGATTTAAATCACTGTCTCTAGAAATGTTTAAATGCTGTGGATCTTGAGCTTAGGGGTATAGTTTAGCCACAGGCTCAGTAGAGGTAGGTTAACGGTTGGACTCAATGATCTTAAAGGTCTTTTCTAACCTACATGATTCTATGATTCTACAGTAAGGATCGCAGTAAGTTCCAGCAGTATCTGTTTGTACTTTACTGTGTTGCAAAATTCCAATCAAGACTAGGATGTCACAGTGAAGCACAGTACAAACATCGCAGAGGACCAGGTCTGCATTGTAGGGATTTTACAGTCTTGATGGAGGAAATACCTGGGAGTGCATGGGGAAAGCAAAGATGAAAAGTGACTTGTCCATTTTCAGTCCAGTGGGTGTCAGGAGGCCCACACACGCGCTCGGTCCAGGAGCCTGCACATTGTCCTCCTCACAGAGCTGTGATAGATCACCTCATTGTTCTGGGTCGGGCACATTTCTTAGCTATTAGGCATCTCTTTGTATGTGTTTGCAATGAATTGGTGAGTTCATGCAGAGAGGAGATGGAAATTTTGTTGCTGCTTTATTTTTTATAGAAAAAAAAAAGCAGAGGCTGCAGCCTTTGTCGAACAGTCTGCTAA
Organism: Rhinopomastus cyanomelas; assembly: GCA_013400115.1. Lineage (NCBI taxonomy): Eukaryota > Metazoa > Chordata > Aves > Bucerotiformes > Rhinopomastidae > Rhinopomastus > Rhinopomastus cyanomelas. The sequence goes on along the minus strand of VXBP01003024.1, from coordinate 324,365 downwards.
TTGTACAGTATTACATGTGATTAAAGCTGCTGAACAACTGTCCTCTGTTAAATAACATTATGGGAGCAGAAATGCAGTTAGTAGAGAGATTATCGCCCAAGACACAGTCAGTTCAAGACTACTCTTGAATCCAGAAACACTTAATAATTTTGTTTAGCATGACAGGAAGACATATTCCTCATTCAATTTCTCCATTCACAGAATCACAGAACATTAGGGATTGGAAGGGACCTGGAAAGATCATCTAGTCCAATCCCCCTGACACAGCAGGACCACCTAGACCAAGTCACACAGGAACATATCCAGGCAGGTTTTAAACATCTCCAGAGAAGGAGACTCCACAACCACCCTGGGCAGCCCAGTCCAGTGCTCTGTCATCCTCACTGAGAAGAAGTTCCTTCTCATATTGATGTGAAACCTCCTATGTTCCTCCTCTGTTCCATTGCCCCTTGTCCTATCACTGGATGACAATGGATCCATCCTTCTGATACCTACCCTTCACATATTTATAAACATTAATGGAGTTTCCTTTTTTCCAAGCTAAAGAGACCCGGCTCCCTCAGCCTTTCCTCCTCGGGGAGATGTTTCACTCCCTTCATCATCTTTGTGGCTCTGTGCTGGATTTTCTCCAGCAGCTCTGTGTCCTTGAAGTGAGGGGCCCAGAACTGGACACAATATTCCAGATGCAGTCTCTTCAGGTCAGAGTAGAGGGGCAGGAGAACATATCTCGTTCTGCTAACCACTCCCCTTTATACCAATCAAAAAAATTCTAAACTCGGCACCGTCTGTTCCTGAACCTGAGGAAGGTTATGCCTCAGAAATTCAGTCAAGAAAAAAGAAAATACAGATTTTCATTGGTGAAGCCTAAGCTACTTTTCAGGTAATTAGGAGAAGCTGGAGGACAAGCAAAAACTGGCCATCAGAAAAGAACTAGGGTGGTTATAGGAGGTGCAGAGAATAGTGTAATGGTACTTTTACTGCATAAACAATCATAAGTAAACACTTAAACATGACTCCAAACGTTTCTAGACTGAGAACAGTAAGGAAAGGACACTGGGCAGCTATCTCCTGGCTAAAAAGTGACCCTAAAGAAAGGAAGGAGTGCAAACCTCATGGCTGCTGTGTGTCACATCAATGCAGCTATTTCATAACCCTAGGAAATGAATGATGTGCACAATGCCAGTATTGGTTCTCTTCTGTTCTGATTTGATGGGATTTTTTTGGTGTCAGATGAAGTTAACAGATCTTGCTGAGAGAAGTCAGATCTGTCAATCCTTTCATCATTACATGCATATCTGCAAGTTCCACTTGTCTTGGAAGTGTAACATTTTACACCTTTCATCCTTCTGGTTCAATCGTTTCCACTTTTAAAAGACTAATGTACTAAAATATCTCGGGTAGAATTTACAACTTAAAAGCATTTGAATAACTTATCAAAAGTTTTAAGTTACTGAATAAAAACAGATGAGATTACCCACTAGAGTAGTGATGTAGAAGGTTGTGTGAACAAAAGAATATACCCATCACAGTAGAAAAGCAAGTGTGAAGTATAAAGCCGCTTTACCTTAGCTGTTACTATCAAAACCCAAGCACCAGTACGCAAGGAGAAAATTCTGATGCTTTTGTGTTCATCCAGTGAAAGGGCTTGAAGCCAGTTTAAAAATCTATGCTGCTGCTGTTCTTGGGCAGGGTGGAGTGGATAAAAGGAAATGGCCCTCAAACACAGACTTCTGCAGTTAGTCAGAATTTCTACAACTCCCTGAGGACAAGAATATAGCAGAATCCATACCGTCCTTCATACCAGTTTCCCTCCCACACACACCCTCCATGCTCTGCTGGCCCTCTCCTACAGGCTGATCCCACCAAGCCTTGCTGTAGACAACATCTTTCCTTAAGCTTAGTCCTGTTAATGGCATCTAGTGCAGTCCATATTTTTGCAGTGATGTTGAACAACATAAGGAGCTGAGCAGAAGTGTGAGAAAGAAAGAATTACCATTGTGGCTGACATATTTGTGAAGATATTAAGAGAAACATGCTTTCTGTGCCTTTTCTCTTCTCCTTGGGACAGACATTATCAGCTTTTTTAAGTAAAAGGGTCCAAGCCCTGCTCTGCTGCTGGGCAGGGACATATAGATCTGAGTTGGCCCTATGACATATTGGTCAAACTGGCATGTAGATTGGTAGATTGCTGCAGCAGAGGTAATAGCAGCAGAGTGATCCAGTACAGTTGCACTCCTTGCTGAACCCTGTGAGTGTAGGCTTTCCCTTCTCTTTCCAAGTATGCACACAATGCTTTGGATGGAGGATAACATGAGCCTTTTCCTCCTAAACCCCCAGCTAATTTTCCATTGAGTGGCACTGAGTCACCTAAGCCATTCCACATAACCTTTCTGGTATTATGAAAACCATCAGTCTTTTCCATGAGGTAAAACAAATTTCTCCTTATTCAGCAGATTCTAGTGCTAACAGAATAATGTGTGTTACAATTTTCTGTTCATATTTGTCTTATCCGGTAAGTCAACTTGTGGGAGGCATCAATTTTAGAAGATTAAAAATATAAGCCTTCCTTTGCCTACTCCCTCTTTCTAAATTTAGAAAGAAATTATATTCACTGGCACCCTTCTAAAATGAAACCTTGATAGCAAATTTTACCTTTCTTAACATCCATGCATGTATTTCGCTACAGCGGTTAGTCACGTTTGTTACCATCGTCTCAGATAAATATCAGGGAGCAAACTACCATACAATGAAGACTGTAACAGCTTTAGGAAGCTTACCCAACTCAGAAAGCACTCAAAGCACAGGAGAAGGAAATGAATGTTGATGTTATTTTATCAGAAACCATTAACCAAGATAAAATACAAAAATATTAAGGTCAGTTGTATATTCTTTTATATATATGCATACACTGAAGGGTAAAATGTGTTCTACAAAGCAAGAGTCAGATTTTCACTGAAAACCTTTGTTCATTTGCAGAATTTTTTAATCAGGAAAAAAAATCTAATTACATTTTACACACCTCACAGAATCACAGAACATTAGGGATTGGAAGGGACCTTGAAAGATCATCTAGTCCAATCCCCCTGCCACAGCAGGATCACCTAGACCAAGTTGCACAGGAACATGTCCAGGAGGGTTTTAAATGTCTCCAGAGGAGGAGACTCCACAACCTCCCTGGGCAGCCAGTTCCAGTCGTCTCTCACCCTCACTGGGAAGAAGTTCCTTCTCATATTGACGTGGAACCTCCTATGTTCCAGCTTACACCCAGTGCCCCTTGTCCTATCATTAGAAGACACTGAGAAGAGCCTGGCTCCATCCTCCTGACACCCACCCTTCACATATTTATAAATATTAATGAGGTCATCCCTCAGTCTCCTTTTCTCCAAGCTAAAGAGGACCAGCTCCCTCAGCCTTTCCTCATCAGGAGGTGTTCTACCTGCTTTAAAACTGTGGACTTTGGATCAGGAATAACTGGGTAAATTACAAGTTGGCTTTAGGTCCATTTAAATATGAATGAGACTTCAGAAGAGCAGAGAGACCAGACAAACTCAAGTTCTGTCAGCAAGGACAATGACATTGTGGTTATTTGAAACACCTGTCTGCCTTCCAATAAAAGTCCACTGAGCCAAGAAATAAAACCATATTGTGTTTTTTTTTATATATGCTTGATGTACACGTGCTGAAAATTAAATAGACAAGCCTGTATCTGATAGTCATTCCTTCTATGCCTGAATGAACCTGCTGATCTTGCATTGATCTTGACCCTTAGTATGATCTTTCATTTTAAAAAGAAGGCTTTAGGTGTCTTTCAAATGAATAGATGTGTAATTGCATCCTGCAATATATTACAAAATACCTGGAAAACACTGACGTTTTCCACTGCAAATATCCTCTCTGCTGAGGATTTTTCTACATCCATTCTGCTGCATTTCATTTTCACCACTATTCCTTCTGGAGTTTTTCACAATCCTGCTTAATCTTGACTAAGCCAGGGCATTTTTCCTTGTCAGCAAGGCTCCATCTCACAATTCAACCTTTCTTACACATCATTAGTAGGTAGACTGAATTTATCCAATACTCCTAATGATCCCAAAGGGACACTGCTATTAGACTTTTTCTGGCTGAGAAAGCATTTACTTTGAGTTATTTTCTCTCATTCTTTTCTAAATCAGGAAATGATCTTTAGGATTCATACCACTGCTGCCTTTATTTCTGTATCTGCTCTTTTTTATTAATAAGTTTCAGCAAAATGCTGAAAAATTTATTTGATGGTAATGAAACTCCATTGATCTTGCTGGGATTTACACCCTTCCTTCAGAATTCAGCAGAGGTTTCCACGTTTTTCTGCATAAGGCTGGTTTGATGAATTATATCCAAAAAACACCTTACTGAAAGATTCTGAAAAATCAAAATTAACCAGTTTTGTCAGAACTGGTTTGTGTTGCAAAGCTTATGTGTACCGCACTCATTGTTATTTTCCTCATCATGTTTTACTCTACCCAAGAGCTTTGTTGAGTCCTGCACCAATTCCTTCCAAGGCTACTAAAGTACGACTTCTAAGTCTGTATTTCGACAAAGTTCCTCACTTTGGAGGAAAGAAAAATAAACAATAATGTTGGATAATTGTTAATTCACAGAACAATCAGTATTTTGATTAATAAAATGTCCATCTTTATATCATGGTTCAGCTGCTTTGAAGTGATATTGCCTAATCTTAGTGATTCTATTTCAATATAGTCTCATATTGATTTTTACTTTTAAAAAAACTTGCAACAGCGGCTACTGTAGTAATCCTTAAAATATTTATTTTCTCAGCATTCTGTTTGAACACTGTAAGGAAATAACTTCCTTCTTCTACAGTCACATTTTCCAGTTACTTCTTTGGGAGCTTAGTAAATTTTCCTGAGTTCCCATTTACGCATTTTGGGGTTGGGTTTTTTTTGTTGTTGCTTTTAAATTACTTCTTTCTTTTTTTTAAAATTACTTTTTTTCTTTCTTTCACTTGAGCAGTTATGCTACTAAACATTGGAAAATGATACTTGCAAAGAGTGGAAAAGCAAGTACAGCAAATAGGCTGCAACAGGGATAATGAAACAATAATTGTACTAGGCGTAATGGAATAATGGAATATAATTATGCTCTTTTTGCCCCTTGATTTGCATAAATTTGGCAAAAACAAGAGGCTCTGCATGCATTGATCCCTGTCTGGTCTACTATACAGATGTCAAAGAAACAGTAGATTAAATTTCCCCTCAGTATTAATGTAAAAACAAACATTAAATGCCAGGAATCCAACTGACGTATTAATTCAATGAAACTGTTTTCAGTTATTTGAAGAAATAATTCTCGTGTATGAATGTAATACTTTGTCATACACGTGAGTAGTTATTTAATTAGCTTAAGACTTAATTTCCATATCTGCAGATTGAAATGATTGTAGAAGTAATAATATGATTGCTACCCCACTGATGCCCACCGTCTACTCTGCCCTGGTGACACCACGTCTGGAATATTGTATCCAGCTCTGGACCCCTCAGTTCAAGAAGGCGACAGAGCTGCTGGAGAGAATCCAGCGCAGAGCCACAAAGATGATGAACGGAGTCAAACACCTCTCTGATGAGGAAAGGCTGAGGGAGCTGGGTCTCTTTAGCTTGAAGAAGAGGAGACTGAGGGGTGACCTCATTAATATTTATAAATATGTGAAGGGTGGGTGTCAGGAGGATGGAGCCAGACTCTTCTCAGTGTCATCTAGTGATAGGACAAGGGGCACTGGGTGTAAGCTGGAACACAGGAGGTTCCACATCAATATCAGAAGGAACTTCTTCACAGTGAAGGTGAGAGACCACTGGAATGGACTGCCTAGGGAGACATTTAAAACCATCCTGGACATGTTCCTGGGTGACTTGGTCTAGATCAGGGGGTCCTCAAACTTTTTAAACAGGGGGCTGGTTCACTGTCCCTCAGACCGTGCCGGGCTCCAGGCTATAGTTTGTGCTGCCTGGCTTGTCCTGCCTGGGAGCAGGAGGGAGAGATGGGCAACCGCCCACCTCAGCCGGCAGGAAGAAGTCAACTGTGGCTGCTCGGTGGGAGGGGGGATTGGGGTGAGCCGGATTGGACACCCTGGGGGGCCATATCCAGCTCGTGGGCCGGAGTTTGAGGACCCCTGGTCTAGATGTTCCTGCTGTGCCAGGGGGATTGGACTAGATGATCTTTCAATGTCCCTTCCAATCCCTAATGCTTTGTGATTCTGTGACTCTGTAGTCATTATTAAGAATGACCTTGTTTCCAAAACTAATGAGTTTTAATGGACCTACATATATTGATATTTCCACAAAAAACAAAACACCTTCCTACGTCTTACCTCCTCTTTGTGAACATGGGCACTGTTGTCACTGCATGTGTGATGTGGGTGAGGCTGAAGAAGCTATGAGTCAAGATGCTGACCTTATCTGTGCCCTCAGCATTCAATGTCCGCCTGGTCTGTGCTGGGGTGAGTCTGGCTGCAGAGTGGGCATGCAGGTGGGCCTGCAGGATACCTGTCAGTAACATTAACTGCTAAGGAAAACCTTCTTACCAGCCTGGCAAGTTGGTCTTCATGAGCAAAGTTTTGAACTAGTTTTATAAGGTGCCAGTGCAGGCTTTACGTCTTCCACTTTTCAGGTAATGGATTCAGAATAAGGATAGTCAAAGCCAAGGTAGAGTGGAGAGAGAGGAGATGCAGAGTGAGCCATAAGGTACCTGAGATAAAGACACACAAACACTGCAGCCTAAAATAAATGCTCAAGGTTACGGTCCTTAAGCTGAGTACCCTCGTGTGACAGCGGTACCTGGCTGTAGCTATAGAAGGGCACAGCACATCGTAGTAGGACAAGAGCCGGAAGGGTCAGGTGGTGTGGCTTGTCGAGGGCATATTTACTTCTCCTGAAATCCAGGAAAAAGTGACAGGAAGATTTGTTGAATAACAGCTGAAATATGGGAGAGAAAAAGAGTTAAGTGCACACAAGGATGGTTTTATATCAAAGATTTTCTAATTAGGAGGGGTTTTCCACACAACAACTATTGGAGATATCCAAGGGGCAAAACCAAGCAAGACCTCCATGCCAGGACCTAGTGGTTAGATGGGAATACACCCAGTGGCGGCTGTGATTGAAAAACCAGTAAGACAGGACATAGAGCATCTATTAAATTCAGATGTGCTAGGGACTGCTTTGGGTTTTTTTCTATTGTGAAGTGGAGGAAATTACACAGAAAGTAGCTATTTTAGATTCAAATTCTTGAGGCGGAAGTGGTTGAGAATCTTAAAGTGGAAGTTAATTCAAGTGAAAAAGATCATAAAAATGATAAGTTTTCCATTCTTCCTTTGAATTGCCAATAACAAAATAAGGGTAATGGACTTCAAATAGCTCAGGGAAGCGCAAGTATCTTTTAAACGATAAGGAAAAAAGAAACACAAGAGATAAAGGCACAACAGCAAATTATCCTAACGTGGAGGAAAGATTAGAAGTACATAAAAAATTAACACTATCGCATCAAGAACTGTTTAACGATCTGAAAATCTAAAGGAAAACCATAAAATGCAGAAGGAAGAAGGGCATATATATAATGATCAGCGTAAAGACACAGCACAAGCAAGGCAGAACACAATAAAAAATGCTGAAGCCAGGATGAGTCACGAGCGGCATGATAATATTCATATTCCATTCAAATGGGGACAGATCTGTGTTTGAAATAGTAATAACACCTGTACTGCTTCCTATCAGGAGACTGCTGTTTTTCACATGGATTATACCAAATTACAATGGCTTATCAATCTTTTTTGACCCATTTTCCTCTCCAAACTCCAAATTCTCTATCTCAGACTGACACAGTACTTCTTTAAGTCCTCTAAAAGCAATTTCACAAGCTTGAAGGAAAGACAGATGGTGGAGTTTCATTTTCTCAGGTGCCTTTGCCAGGCAGATTGACTTTAACTGTCCACTGTCATTACAAGACGAGGCACACATCTGGCCCAATGATATTAATTCCATGTATCACAGTTTACTTCTGGCAGAGTTACACATGGTCATACTAAATATTAAAATCATGTTCAAAACAAGATTATGAAATATGATTTTCAGTTGTGTCTCATGGAGCAGATCTGCGGCTTCACCGTTGCCAAGAAAAGTTATTAGCTGTGTATCAGTATCAAGACTGAGAACCCACAACCATAGGTAACACTTTGGATGTATTATACCTCTAGCTACAAATAATTATGTTGTGCCACGAAGACAAATAGCTTTAGGCTATAGGAAAGTCTGAGAACAAGATGGTTTAATAAAATCTCATTTTAAAAATATTGGAATCAGAGTATTCTTCACCACTTTTTTTACACAGCAGTATAATTAAGCTTTCTGTCTTCAGTGCTTCTGTATTTTCTCCCATTCCCTCATTTTTCCAGACTGTAGGAAGGTGACCTTGTCATATATCAAAAAAACAAAATGAGAAAAACTGTATTTTGGTCTGAGCCACTTTTCTTCTGTTTAGCATTGACTGTTGGTCAAGGGAGGTGATTCTCCCCCTCTACTCTGCACTTATGAGATTCCACCTGGAGTACTGTGTCCAGTTTTGGAGTCCCCAATGCAAGGAGGACATATTGCTCCTGGAATGTGTCCAGAAGAGAGCAACTCAAATGATCAGAGGGCTGGAGCACCTCCTCTGAGAGGACAGGCTGAGGAAGTTGAGGTTGTTCAGCCTGGAGAACAGGACGTTCCAAGGCGACCTTCTAGCAGCTTTCCAATATCTGAAGGAGGTCTACCAGAAAGCTGGGGTAGGACTTTTTACATGGGTGCATAGCGAGAGGACAAGGAGAAATGGTTGCAGACTTGAAGAAGGGAGATTTAGGTTGGACATGAGGAACAAGTTCTTTCCTGTGAGGGTGGTGAGATGCTGGAACAGGTTGCCCAAGGAAGTTGTGGCTGCCCCATCCCTGGTAGTGTTCAAGGCCAGGTTGAATGGGGCCCTAAGTAACCTGATCTAGTGAAGGTGTCCCTGTCTGTGCAGGGGGGTTGGAACTAGACAATCCTTAATGTCCCTTCTGACACTGGCCATTCTATGATGCTAAATAATTCAAATATCTAATTTCATAAGCAAAAATAATTGTTAATAAACTTTGTCTAGATAATTTACCAACAGAAAAGCTGCCGTAATGTCAGACATGTTGTGAAGTTTTGACTTAGTTTTCCACTCTGGCTGTATTTGTTCAGTTTTTGCTGGTTCTACCAACTGGAATACTCTTTCTACACTATTTCTAGATTTCACTTTTTATTTATATGTCATGTTGACCCTAGAAAAATAAAGGCCATTTTATTCATCAGAGAAATAACTCTAGACTAAAGGAAATGATACAAAATCCTCCTCACTTTTACATAAGCAGAATTTTAGAGTGCACTCTCTTAAAGCAAAATGTTTATAGCAGTCTCCTGACAGCTATTAGAGACAAAAGTGCTGTGATTATGATACCTGAAAGAGGAGTTTCTCTTGGGTTCATGAGGTTTTGTTTATCAGATTGGTATAATCTTTCTTTTTCATTGAGTTTTAAAATAAATGTTCTTCAATATGTTTCACCTCTCCACCTATTTCTCTCTCAATTTGCATTATCTGAATTACATTTTTTTAAAAACCCAAACATCTAACCAGAAAATAACCTTAAATGCTTTTCTGTTCTTAGCATTTATGGCTCTACCAAGGCAGCACAGTACAGAGATCTTATGTAAAGAACAGGGCTAGTGTTTATGCCTTACAAGTGGACACTCTTGTCTCCCACATCATCCATCAATCTGTGTTAGTCTGATGTGGTCCTGTCAGAAAATGTATGTGCACACACGTCAACATGCACGTGCACTCACGCACACACAGAGTAGCACACATGTCCTCACCTACATACACACCTGATTCCAGAAGCCACCTACATGAAGAAGGAAACTCCCAGTGTTACTTCCCCAGCTGAAAGAGACTGTCCTCAGCAAGGCACCAAGAAAGGCCTTGAAGAAGAAGGCTGTTTGAGGTTGTGTATGAACACCTGCCAACTACAAAATGAAGGCCAAGTTTATAAATAGCAGAGATCATGGATATTTCCTGTGAGTATTTTGGGCAAAAATTCATGCCCACTTCTTTCTGGAAAATGTCAGAAAATTATAGCAGCAGAATTACAGCCAGTCCTGTGGAGGGTAGGTTTAGAACCTGAGATTTCACAGGATTTTATAGTCTACAATTAAAGAGAATAAGCGCAGGCATTAACCCGAGAGAAAAGTGTTTTGTGTGCCTTTGATGCCTGTTTAACTAGAAGAAAACAGTGCTGCCTATAGCAAAGAGGGCAGAAAGGTTTCAGTGGGATGATGGTAGCAGTTCACACCTGAGACATTCTGAAAGCAGCAAAGCACCATGCAGTTCAGCACTGGCTCTCTCTGGAGCGGCTGTCATTGTAGAGACCTTCAGGGGTAGAATGAAAACAGAGGTGATGAAATGAATGTTGGAGGGGAAAAAATGTATCTTCGTGTTTAGTGACCACTAAAGGAAGATGAACATTCAAATGACAGCTCTTATATGAACATGTAAATGCTATGACATTCATTCTATCATGCCTTCACCCAAATTTGTGAAGCTTGGTTGGAGGACCTCCAAGACAAGACCTTACAGTTTAATTTATTTTGTGAAATGTCTAACAGAAAAACTTCAGGAAATGACTACCTCATCTTTGTGTCATTCTTGATCACTCAGTTTGGGACCAGGAATCAGACTAGAGGACCGTCTTTCATGTTAACCTACTTGAGTCTAAAGATAAATTCTACTTATGTGATGGAGAGCAAGAGAATAGCTCTGGAATAAAGAAAATAAAAGGAGTCTTGGTGGAAAACAGTTACGGACAGAAGACTGTGTGCAAACAGATCAGTACCCTGTGTGAACTCTGGGCAAAATCAGAGCCATGAACCTGAGTCATTCCCTTAAGACTGGGACATGACCACCCCCCAAACATCCAAGATACCCTTCCTTGCCTGATGACTGCTCTCTGGCCTTGCTTCCAAACTTTTCCACACTGTGCCTATACAGAAGCACCACATTACGTTTCCGTGCAAGAGCTGTCTTCCACATGCCTGTGTCAGAGGACATCTGCATCACAGAGCAAGAGACAACAGTCCCTAAATTAAGGGAGAAAGAGGGAGGGAAGGCTGAAGTGTCTGTCACACTCTCTATTATGGTAGCTGATTTTCACATCTGCAGAGAAATATAAGCATAATTCAAATGACTTGTCAAGGGAAATATGATTGAATTATCTCTATAGCCCAGCTGAAAGGTGAAATGATGAGCAACCTGGAATTAAATTAAAAACCTAAACCCATTAAAGAATTCAGATTTCCCAGTCTAAGATAAAAGTGAAAACCTTTGAAATTAAGCAGTCTTGCTCCCTTATCTGAAGCTGAAGACGCTGCTGCTTTGGATAACACAAAGGAAACCAGACTGGATTATTGCTCATTTGAACACTGATTTTCAAATGCACCATATTTTGTTGAAGAAATGAACATTATTCATTTCAGCTTATGCTGGATATCAAAGTAGCTGTAGAAAAGGACACAAAATAAATTACAGCCATCCTTTGATCCCAACACAATCCCTCTGCTCTGCTTCCCTACTCCAGAGAACAATGTGAAGGAACCAAATCTCTTCCTTATTCTCAGCACAGTTCTTCACATCCTGAGTCTTTCAAATCTCATTCCTTTTCTGAAGAATGTCTTGGACTTAATACATTAGAAATTCTGCATAAGATTTCCTCAAATGTTTTTGTCACATGATTTCTCCCTGATCTTCAAAGTGATGCTTAAAACGTAATTCGGGAGTCCTACCTTGTGTGTCTGGAAGAGACAAACAAAATGTTTTCTTTGAGGAATCAGACTCCATTCATCCATCTCATCCTGGGGAACTGAACTTCTGTACAGAAGTGTTCCATTCTTGTGTGCAACATAAACAAGAAAACAAAAGTGTTTTTCTTTTTAATCTGGTTTTCATGTTAGGTCAGCTATGTTTTTGCAGCATGTGAAATGAATCCTCTCCTGCTTTCATAAGGGCCTTTAGATAACAGTAACGATAAAACAACACCATCTCACCGTCATTCTCAAGACTGCAGTTAAAGCCTAGATCATAGCCTGACAACGTAAAAAGCTGCAAAACCATACAATAAACTATATAATCTCATGAAGGTGTCATTCAGGGGCAGCTGGATCAGCCAGGAACCAAATCAACCTTACTTCATGTATAGCAAAGTGCGACGTATCCTTCTGTAGATTCATTTGTTCAGGTGAGTGTTCATGCTCACATGCCCTTCTTTATGTTTATTTACAATGACTTCAGGCCAAGGACATTTTCTCTGAAACATGCATGGCATCAGAGTAATGAAGGCTCAGTCCCAGCAAGGGTCAATGGAAAGAATAGGAATAGAAACACTTACTAACAGTACTTTTGTTACTGAAAAGACAGTGCTTTTCTACCTCCATAAAGGTATCAACTTTATCCTTCAGCAACAAAAGAGTGATAACAAACCTCCTCTGATATGAGCTGTATCAAAGGGTTATCAGGAGGAAGCTGAGGGAAGGAATAATTATTATGATCAGGCTTCTACAATAACAATTTTCAAATAGTATTTCTACAGCCCTTAGAAACTCCTCAGTGGAAGAAAGTTATTACTGTGCTTTACTATTGTTCCTCAAGCATTTTGCCTCTACGCCAGATAACAAAGTAGACATCGGTGGAGATTCCTTCAATAAACACTTTTAAACATAAAACCTTTAAAAAGGGATTACTTCTTCCATCATCAAAATATTCTACTGGTGTAGTTAAATTTCCCTTTAGCCTTGGGTTTGGATTTTACAGAATTAAATATTCCATTTCAAATCCACGTATGGTAGTTTAGTGATTTACACCTCATCTAATTTTGCTAGACGTCAGAAGCCTTTTTTAATGAGTGCTTGGAGGGTTTCATTCCATTATAGTTCCAGAGAAGCTGATGCTGCATTTTCTTTAAAATTCAAAATTTGGTTGGCTGACATTCAACTTGCAATCAAATAATAATGAATTTTTAAAACAACTCCTTCCCGAGCAGAATATCAAAAATATTTTTTTAAAAAATATGAGAATGAAGGTACCAGGTTTATACAAGTCTCTGCAGCAATTGTCCAAAAGATGAAGCCCATTGCTATAATGTCTCAGAAACAGAACCAGTACTCTTTGGAATTTTCCTCATCTAACCAACTGAAAATATTAACCATTTCCCATGTTCAGTGTTCTTGCCGTATTTAAAAAAAATAAGGTAATTGTAAACACAATCTGACAATCTTTTAAAAACCTTCCATGTTGCTGACTCTACGTTGAATTGGACAGGAGTCAGAGTAGTAACCTACCTATAAACACAGATGAGGAAGATAAATAGAATCATAGAATCATTAGGGATTGGAAGGCACCTCAAAAGATCATCCAGTCCAATTCCCCTGCCACAGCAGGATCACCTACACCAAGTCACACAGGAACACACCCAGGCAGGTCTTAAACATCTCCAGTGAAGGAGACTCCACAACCCCCCTGGGCAGCCTGTTCCAGTGCTCTGTCACCCTCACTGGGAAGAAGTTCCTTCTCACATTGATGTTGAATTTCCTACTGTTCCAGCTTATACCCATTCCCCCTCATCCTATAACTAGATGATATTGAGAAGAGCCTGGCTCCATCCTCCTGACACCAACCCTTCATATATTTATAGACGTTAATGAGGTCACCCCTCAGTCTCCTCTTCTCCAAGATAAAGACACCCAGCTCCCTCAGCCTCTTCTCACAAGGGCAGTGCTCCACCTACATTATCATCCTTGTTGCCCTATGCTGAACTTCCTCCAGCAGCTCCACACCCCTCTTGAACTGAGGGGTCCAGAACTGGACACAATACCCCAGATGTGGTCTCACCAGGGCAGAGTAGAGGGGGAGAAGAACCTCTCTTGATCTGCTAACCACTCCCCTTCTGATCCGAGAAACCTTGGCAGAGAGTAAACACTAAACAAGGCATTAAGTCCTAGGCTTGATGCAACCACTGATTTTTCCATACAAGCAGTTCATAGCATTGGATTTAACTCCCCTTAATTTCTAAACCTGGAATAGCCTTTCTTCCATCCAACTTCTCTCTCCTCTGCCGACTTTAAAAGATGTAGTGTTGGGAGATATGGTTTAGGGGTGAACTTGTAGAGCAGCGCTGATGGTTCCACTCAATGATCCCAAGGGTCTTTTCCAACCTAAATGATTCTGTGATACTTGTTCTCATAACACCATCCATGCAATACCCTCACCACCCAAAAAGAAAAGGCATCACTCCACACCCCTGTAAGTGAAGCAGAAAAAGGATCAGTGAATGTTACAGACTATTTGGAGAAGGGTGAACAGAGAATTTCCCAATTACTTTATACCAGTTTTGAATGAGTTCACTTTCCTCCATTTTTATCTGATTGTTTAAAAAAGTAATTTTCATTTTATACGGATTATTTTCATAAACTAAAAACTCCTTTCATTATCCCACTAAATGTATATGGCCATATGGCATACACTTCATGCCTTGCTAGAAAGTTACGTTGTCAAGACCTGCTGAGGTGGCCAGGTGCTCCCTGTGAAGCTATTTGTAAACATATTCACCACCCACAGTTTTAAAACTCTCCTTTAATACCACATCAGCAGATCTGCTATTTGAAGACGTATATTATAAATATTAATAAAATAATAAAGCAATAGACAAACAGCACTCTAGCAAGAACAATAATTTAATCAACACCTCACTCTCATTCATACAAACAAAATCTTCTCATCCTATACAAGATGCTTTCCTGCCTGTTCCGGTGTTAAAGGGCACTGATGTTCCCTTATTTCTTTGTATAAGTCTGTAGGACAGGTGACAGTTCAACTTTTATACAGAAGTAATTTTCATTTTCTGAAAGGTCAGATTATGTCTTTAGATTCAGTGATCCTTCTTCAGGTTCTTTTATTGCCATAGAAATATAAAGCTGGAAGGAAGGTCACCTAGCCCTAGCTTTCTCTTTTTTTAATCTAAAAGAGCCCCAGTTCAAACAGTCTTTCTTCAGAGATCACATTTTCTAGACCTCTGACTGGTCTCTGTCAACTCTCACATTTCTGTTCCAAAAAACTTTCACAATTACCCTGTTGTTCCAAAAGGGAACTGATTCTAAAGCAACATTACATTTATTATCTAACTTTCCTTTTCTACTTTTGTTGTATCACCAGTGGTAAATGCAACCCTGGTAAAGATTCTTTTCCATATATAACATGTCCTAAGTGTCATAACACAGAATCACACAGAATCAGTCTGGTTGGAAAAGACCCCTGGGATCACTGAATCCAGATCCCTCAACACCTCTTCCAATGGCGACTCAAACACCTCCCTGAGAAGCCCATTCCAGTGCCTGACCACTCTTTCTGTGAAAAAGTTCTTCCTGATATCAAGTCTAAACCTACCTTGTTGTAACCTGAACCCATTCCCTCTTGTTCTATCACTAATTGCTTGTGAGAAGAGACCAGCACCTACCTCTCCACAACATTCCTTTCAGGTAGCTGTAGAGAGCAATGAGGTCTCCTCTCAGCCTCCTCTTCTTCAAACTAAAGAGCCCCAGCTCTTTCAGTCTTTCCTCATAAGATTTATTCTCCAGGCCCTTCACCTGCTTAGTTGCCCTCTACACCTGCCCCAGCACGTCCACATCTCTCTTGTATTGAGGTGCCCAAAACTGCACACGGTACTCAAGGTGTGGCCTCATCAGTGCCAAATACTGGGGGACAATAATCTCCCTACTTCTGCTGGCCACACAATTTCTAATACAAGCCAGGATGCCATTGGCCTTCTTGGCCACCTGGGCACAATGCTGATTCATATTCATAATGTCAGTTAGAACCCCCAGGTCCCTCTCTGCCAGAGGACAACTGCTTCCTCAGTGTTAAGTATGCTCCCTTTTGATATGTCTGCATAATTTACTAGCACATAGCTGAGTAACTGGCTCAGAATTTAACATTCACAAACACTAATTCTTTTGTGAATAGCCCTAAATTATGTCTTTCAGTATTTCAATGTGCACTCCTCTACTATGGCCTGGAATTCCCTTGACATAAAGCACTTTGCAAAGTGATTTTTCTGTTTAACCACATGCACTAAAGACAAAGAAAATGAGCAATATAATTTCTACCACTGGAAAACCGAGATAAATCTTTTCTTGGGACTGGTTTAAGAGAATAATGCATTGAATCAGTACATTGCTATTATTTTAATGATATTAGATAGTAAGCAGCTCTAGGATCTTCATAAACATCCTAAAACATAGACACAAATTAGGACACATTTAATAACTGTCATTATTTCTGTGCAAATCCTTTCCAGTTCTTTCTGATGTTGCATGTTTTTAGAGTGTCGTCTTGAAACGTTCTTGAAAATATTTCTCTTACGAAGATATTCAGGGGGTAGTGACTGTATAGGTTTCTCACTTTTAGTGGCAAGATAAACAGGACAATATCACAAAATAGTCCACAAAGCTTCCTGCAAGTCTAGGTTGAGATCAGTAACACTCTTGCCTTTACCAGTTGCATTACCAAGGACTCAGGTTTTCTCAAGAGGGATGTGTTAGAGGGGGCAACAAAGTACAAGCATAGACACTGAGAACCCTCACACTGCATCACAGCAGGAAAGTACTTTCCTTGTGTATTTGCCAATGGCATTCTGGAAGCTCAAGAAATCAGAACTGGGATTCTGCCTTGTTAACAGACAGCACAAGATCTCATTCTCCTGGGTTTTATCCTCAATCCATCAGGCTGGTAACCTCATATGGAGTTTCAAAGTAAACTTTACCAGTTAGTAATTCAGCTGGACATGGAAATCAGCATTCCTTTTAATCTGTTCTGGACATCAGTTTGTAAGAAAAGATAGCAAAATATGACAGATAAGCTAAGCACCTGGGCTTAAGGAGTGTTTGCAAACAAATAGCCTTACACTTCTAGAAAGAGTTGTTCTAAAGCAGCACATTTTGGAGATCATGTAGAAGTTCACAGCGCTGAATGACACTCTTCTCATTCTCTGGCTCACTGAAGGACTTTTGACTCTATGGCTCTCAAGCTAGTGTCAGATTTTATTCAAAAGGCATAGAATTATGGAATGATAGAATCATTCAGGTTGGAAAAGTCCCTTGGGATCATCAAGTCCAACCATCAACCCCACTCTACAAGTTCACCCCTAAACCATATCACCCAAAATTACATCTAAGTGACTTTTAAACACATCCAGGAATGGTGACTCAACCACCACCCTGGGCAGCCAGTGCCTGACCACTCTCTCCATGAAGAATTTCTTCCTGATATCTAGTCTAACCCTATCCTGTTGAAGCTCGAAGCCCTTCCCTCTGGTTCTGTCACCAGTTACCCGTGAGAAGAGACCAGCACCAACATCTCTACAATGTCCTTTCAGATAGTTGTAGAGAGCGATGAGGTCTCCCCTTGTCCTCCTCAAACTAAACAGCCCCAACCCTCTCAATCTCTACTCATAAGATTCATCCTCCAGGCCCTTCACCAGCTTGGTTGCCCTCCTCTGCACTCGCTCCAGCACCTCGAACTCTCCCTTGTACTCAGGTGCCCAAAACTGGACCCAGTACTCAAGTTGCAGCTTCACCAGTGCCGAGTACAGGGGGACAATCACCTCCCTACTCCTGCTGGACCCATAAAGAGCAGAACAATTTTTTTCCAGCATCACTGTAGAAATTTCTTCTTTTCTCTCCCTTCAAAGTCAGTTCTTAATACAAATAAAAATGTATTTACTGAGCTATTGCACCCATTCAAAATTAATTATGGTGAAAAATGGGTAGTAACCCCCAATGGCAGTGATTATTTTATTGCACATTGCAAAAATGCCAAAGGTTCCATCAGATGGGATACACAATTTTAAAGGTAAAAACCAGCATTTCAGCAGACCCCCTGCAATGAAATTACTCCTACAAGGTTGGAGGGTTCCACTGTCTGTATAGCAGGGTTTAACATGTGAGATCTGCCAATGTTTCTTAGATTAAAAGGTATGAACTTGTTATATACTTGTTTCTGAGGGCAAAGGAAGAAGTACCAAGGTGGGATATTAAAAATGCAACCTCCTGGTTCAGAAATGAAAAATGGATCTTCTGGCAAATTGTTTTTCCATTCCAAACTCCTTTTTTTCTCTCTTTCCAAGAACAGCGAAGGCAGTGACCTTCCATCCTCTGGAATCAGTGTCCAACATGACAGCAGATTAGGGATAGGCACTGGAAAGGAGTGCCTGCTTGCTCTGGATTTGGAACCACAACTATAATGCTCTGCGTTTCAAGCAATAGTGAACATAACCACTGCAATGCAGTTCACTGTAATTTCTTAAATTTAGCAGAGTACCTGCATTGTTTGGCCTCTTCTTTCTCACTAGCGACGAGTAAATGCTTAGTTAGCACCAGGAGCCCTGCAATCAGAAGCACTGAACAAATTTGCCTGTTTATCCGTTTGTGAGTCTCTGAACCTGTATTCCTGCATCTGCTGTACTGACAGTTTCAGAACCAGTAGTGTGGAACACAACCTCGTGCAACCACTCAGCTCAGAACTATGCTACCAGGGAAGAAATGCAAACAACAAAACAACTCCCAAAGCAAACCACCATCACTCCTCTACATAATTCAGAAGACGGTGGAACTATCTTCAGAAACAGAATTGCTAGAACCGTTCAGTTTATCAGAATCCCAAAGCCTGCCAGACGCGTTAGGTAGTCTTGTTTTGCAAATACCCCATTTTCTCACCTTCACACTGCACAAACCCATTTCAGAGACAGAAACAACCACACATTTTCTAAATTGTTGGGAAATAACCTCAGAGAGATTATAAACAAAGCAACCTGAGAAACTGGCTCGGTGCCTTCGCAACGGCTTTGTTATGGGCTGTTGACTCACTCTGGCATTTCGAAAACAGTTCAACATATTTTACTGGTAGCACTGTTTTTTCCATTGTTCTTCTATCCCAGCATGGAATCGTAAGAGAAAGTGCTTCTTTCTAGGCAAAAAATGTAGTCTGACCAACCAGAAACTGGGGATAAGAACAGCAGGAGCCTGCAAAGCACAGAAGAGGGGAAAGAGGCAATTAACAGAATCATGCCAGTAGGAAAAGACCCCTGGGTCTTTCCCATCGAGTCCAACCATCTACCCTACCTTACAAGTTCACCCCTAAACCAGATCCCTCAACACCTCATCCAAATAATCTTTAAACACACCCAGAGATGGCAGCTCAGCCACCTCCCTGGGAAGCCTAGCCTGACCACCCTTTCTGTGAAAAAATTCTTCTTAATATCTACTCTAAATTAGTTGCTGTAATATGACCCATTCCCTCTTGTTCTACCACTAATTGCTTGTGAGAAGAGACCAGCACCAACCTCTCCACAATATCCTTTCAGGCAGTTGTAGAGAGCGATAAGGTCTCCTCTCAGCCTCCTCTTTAAACTAAAGAGCCCCAGATCTTTTGATGTTTCCTCAAAAGATTTATTCACCAGCCCTTCACCAGCTTAGTTGCCCTCCTCTGCACCTGCTTCAGCAAACTGTCAATGTCTGAGCATGATCAGAGGTAGAGACCTGCACAGAGAAGGTTTAGTGTGTTCTCCAGCACTGGAGTTTCTTGAACTGGTAGAGCTGGAAACCACTGTTTTGGACAGTAGTAAAATTCCTATGTGCCTTTGGAGGGAGAAATAAGCTGTGAATTAAAGAGAGGAGACAGCTGGAACTTTGGAAAGGAACGTGGATACATGCTATGGGTATCTTTGAGAAGAGCTCTTTGTGTCTGGGAGAAAAGTGGTGTTTTCTGGATTATAAATCCCCCAAATACCATAACAATTCAAGGGATTAAGGCTCCAATTCAGAGGAATGGAGACGTCAATGAAATCTAAACCTGGACCATAAGCAGATACTTAAATTACTCCTTGTTAAGCAAAGGACTTAGCAATTTGTTTAATTTATATGCAGTTAAAATGACTGAAAGTTCATCATATGCTTAAATGCTCTTCTAAATTGGAACTCCACAATCTTTTTCTGGAAACTGATAACAGCAGCGTGGACTTGCTTTGCCATTTTTCCATATTTCAGTATAGCCACAGTTACACAGCTACTAAATGCAGTCTTTATCTACTTGTAAAAATTAATGCTCCCAGTGGGAGCTTTGTTAATAGTCAGAACTTAATTGCTTTACAATGCCTTTCCATTCCAATCAAGACCATTTCTAGTAACTTACTGGACTGTGGTAGGAACAAATCATTCAGCCCAGCAGTCACAGTGATTGTCCAGAGCTGTTAGACAGAGCTAGGGAAGGGTTCCCTCCAACCGAGTCTAAACTGTGGATTTTGTTCCCATGTTTGTTCCTACTGCACATCACCTTTATCTGTGAGAAAAACAGGAGTGCATCAATATTTTCACTGGTTTGGATTTCTGACTTTAACTACTGCTTGACCTTTCTTGTCCTTGTCAGATCCACTCTGCTCACTGAGAAGGGAGTTCACGTAATTCTTGCCCATAAAAGGTAAAATTTTTAACCGGCTGAATAAACAAAATACACCAGGGGTTTTTTCCCCCTCTAGATATCCAGTTCTTTCTGAAATAGTCTGCTCCAGGTTTTACATAGTGAAATTACTTGAAAAATCTGACCTACCACACACTGCAGCAACCAAGAATCTTTTTATTGACTTCAGCAGCCTTTGGATCAGGTTCTACATGAAACTGTGGCTTTCTGTTTTAAGAAAAATAAGAAAATAGAATTTAAAGGGACACATTGTTTCAAGCAGACTCATTCAATTCCTTAGCAACAATTTAAGAAGTCACAAGGGAAATGAGTTTTTATGGTCTCATCATTTCTTTGATGTAAAAGTGCATACTCCATCTTTTTGGCATTTTGTTCAACAGCAGAGCGCATGAAAAAAGAGCCCCACTGTGCATAAAGAGAATAAAATATGTTCAAGAAGAAACAGGAAGAGAGATTCAGGTTAATGCGAAGGTCAACCTCTTTCTGTGTTTCAAATCTGCACTTTGCTGAGATCTTAAAGAGAAGTAAAAAAAGCTTTAATCTTCAGTACTGTCACTCCTTAGCTAGAGAAGAATTAAAATCCAAACAGAGATGTTTTCGTTGATGGTAGAGAGGTAAATTGCAGGGTTAGATTTTAAATTGTCTGTCCCTGAAACACCGCACTATATATGACACACATGCACTCTGTATAAAACAAAGCTAATGCCTCATTAAGGATTTTAACAAACTCCCAGACCATTTTTACACTGCCTCACCTCTTACCGCACAGGAGGGCAGTGTCACAGCCTAATCCACCATGTAGCCACATATCTGGACCTGTCTGGACAAAGCAGAGCATCTCCCTGCCTGCCTCCACTCCGTATTCAAACTGAATGCCAAGAACCAGCTCCAGTCTGATGTGGTCCCACACCTTAACAATTTCAGTGCCTTTTCCCTCCCCAGTGTGTTCTGACCAGGGATGACTGAGCACCTCCAAGGAGGCAGCAGGTACAGGTATCAAGTCTGGACTCAAGACCTGTCTACGAGCAGTGTACAGGCAGCTCAAGCTTTCTGCATCTGAAGAGGAGCGTGCCTCACTGACTCATTGAAGGACAAGCTGCAAAGTGTTTGGGTGCTATGAGATTGGGACAGACACTAAGGAGCAAAATACTTGAGTGGGATCTGTGTGCATGGCAGGTCAGGAAAAGTCTCTGTATCAGGTCATGTGAAGAAATCTGTCTGGGACAAGACTTTAGCAGGGCTTGTTTCAACAGGAGAAGGGGTGATGATTATCATCTAAAAGAGAGAAGATTTATACGAGATACAAGGAAGGAGATTTTTTGTGCACAGGATGACGAAACACTGTCCCAGGTTACCCAGATTGGTGGTAGCTTCCAGTGCCCAGACTGGAAACACTGAAAATTGGTTGGATGAGGCTCTGAGCAACCTGATCTAGTTGAAGATGTTCTTTCTCCCTGCATGGGGGTTGGACTAGATGACCTTTAAAGATGCCTTCCAACCCAAGCAAAAAAGGTTACTACTTGGAGCATGAGCTGACAGGACTGCTATAGAAATATTTCATTAGCTACTTCGAGATTTAACTTTAAATGTTTTTTTAATGCCAATATTTTATTCATCTACTCAGTTACCTCTCTTTTGCAGGAGAACTGCTAGACAACGACAGTGCCTTCTATTTATAACCTCGCAAAGCTGAAAGACAATTCTTCAGTCATACAATGTAGAGTATGTTTCACCAGTAGAGGTGGAAACAGTGAGAATTTTCTGCTTAACTGTATTGTTCTGCCTCTTAAAAGGACAAAAAGTTGCGTTAAAAAAGGGAGTGAACATTTTAAAAAACCCATCTAAATCTGTCTTCCAAGTATTGGAACATCTAGGATACTAAATAAGAAACAACAGGAAGGAATCTGTATTGGTAGAATTTCAAGGATGAGGGAAAAGCTGTTCACAAAAGCATAGAATAAGAATGCACCAAGTATTTAAAACTATGAGCATGTAACTTGAACGTGATAATTAGAAGTATGGGAGATAAAAAAAGGAAGTCACCTGTGATGCTATTTAATGACTAACTGTTAATAAATGAAATAAGTCACAGGAAACTGGAAATTTCTTCGAGTGATGACAGTAAAAATATTAAATGTTGCTGTTGTCTTTGCATAGAATCACAGAATCATTAAGAGATCTACAAGATCCCCAAGTCCAACCATCAACCCAAAACCACCATGCCCACTACACCGTGCTCCCTAGTGCCACATCTTCTCACTTTCTGAACAACTCCAAGTATGGCAAGTCCACCACCACCTTGGACACCCTGTTCCAAGGAGTTTATTCCTTGCATATATTTGCTTTAATATTTATATTTCCATAATACTTTATTTAATATTTACTTTAAGTAGTGTTCCCTAGGAGCAGGCTGTTTAAGAGGGAAGCTCTGTTTTCATGTTTTATTTCTGCTGTGTGTCCACAGGCTGTTATTTCCTTTTTCCATTTTGTATGATCATCTTGGAGAGAGTCGAGATTTAAAAAATTAAGAGCTTCCAATTTTGGTCTTGATTCTTTCTTTTCGGCACTACTGTCTTCCATCATAGCTCCCCTGAGGACAAAATGGCTTTAGTCTTCAGTTTTTTTTACTTGGGAGGATTCCATAATTAACAATATCTTTGACATTTGTCTACTTGTGAAGTCAGAGCTTTGAGCATCCCAGTAAGAAAAAAAAAGACTGTTCATAGATGCTTCTATTTTCCAGCTCATAGAAATAGCTGCTTTAGCTCCTAGCCATGGAGTTGAATCACAGAACATTAGGGATTGGAAGGGACCTCAAAGATCACCTGGTCCAATCCCCCTGCCAGAGCAAGATCACCCAGGCCAAGTCGCACAGAAACATGTCCAGGCAGCTTTTAAATGTCTCCAGAGAAGGAGATGGACGTGGAAAGGTGGCACGAACAATGTGCCTGCTTGTAACCCGTAACTGGTTACTACTGTGCCCCAAACAGCCCATCAGTAGTTAAATAAAAAAGCTGATAGTGAAAATCACTATCTGAATGCTGAATTCCAAGTGAATTCACTAAAGCAAACAGCTCTCTGTGTCAGCACGGAACTCAGTGCTGTGTTTTGTTGGCCTTAAGTAGCCACGAAATTTTGTTCCATTCCCTTCCCTTTGATTTTTCAAAAATTTTATTCATCTCCTCTGTTCAAAATGTTGGTGTTTAATCAGGGGGAATTCACCAGTTCAGGTGTTTCATGAGAATATGCCTCCTACTTGGCATCATCTAGGAAAAAGGCTGATTAAACGCACCACTAGCTGCAATGATTTTTGGAAGAGGAGAGGGAATAAGCAAAGTCACAGGCTGAGATAAACAGCAGCAGGAGATTACAGCATCAGAAAGAAATTTATTCAGAATAGAAAACAAGGAATAAGTATTTTTCTCTCCACCACGAACAAACTTTACAATTCAATCTTCTGGCTTAGTGCCTTGAGCTCTCATTTCAGGCATCTTGTTCTACTGAATATTTTTGCATGAGAATTCTGCAGTCTAATGTCTTTCCAGCATCATTTCCAAGTTTCACTTCACCCTTTCATCCTCTGGTAACAAGCACAGACACAAACATACCTGCTCCCCTTTCCGTTCCTTGGCGGCTCAAGGGCAATTTCTACTTTAGCTTGTTCAGTCTCCACTCCCTCTAGCATATTAAATGCAAGAGCTCACTGGATTCTTCGTGAAGAGTTTTGAAACTATTTCTGAGCAGAACATTTACTTGATGACTACAGAAAAGCTTTCCAACATTCCTATACAAAGTATTTGCCTGTGAAGGCGGCACATTTAAACTACGAAGAGGTCGGATCCCTCAAGTTAAAAAATTAATGGGTTCTCTATATAAACTGGTATTTCTCCATGACTTTATTACATCTTTAATTAAATGCATCTTGTGAGGGTGTGCAGCAAGCATGAAGAATATGCCCTTTATAAGGCAGGCAGTACCCTGCACAACCATGGACACCAGAAGTGATGTGAGTAATGGATTTATAAGTGGCTGCAGGATCTGCTGCCTCATCCTGGGAATTGCACCGTTATTGATTTCCTGCCCATGAACTCTTCTCTCTTGCCCTTCAACCTGCCTTCACAGCGGCTGCATTCGTGAAGTATAGCCAATTGAGAGCACCTAAAGATCAGGCTGAAACTGCAAAGCAACGCTCATTTGCAAATATCTGCAGCAGTTGGTTGCTTCTATTTTTCAAGGAAAACTGCTTTTCAGGATAGCTGTTTTCCACACTCCCACCATCCTCTGCCTTCGGACATTGCGGGGAAGGTACAGATGCATTAGGCATCCTGGCAGGTTGTTATTCTACCGCAGAGGGAATGTTTCATGGACCTTTTTGGCATTGGTTCCTCGCCAAGTGTTGCTATTATGTCACCGCAAACCAGGCTGATTTTGGCTTTGAGACCCACTGGTGGAAGGCAGTAGTGTGCCAAGTGTTGGAGAGAGAGTATTTATTTAGAGATTACACTTATCGGCAGCATAGCAAGCGCCAGAATTCCCTCCCCTATGAAAATAAAGATGTCCTGCAAGAGACTGGCTGCAGTCAACAATGCAGCAACAGCAACCACGAAACACAAACACCCCAATTAGAGTAGAGGGACGTTGCTTTTGCAAAGCAGATAATAGCTTTTCTGATACCGGTTAAGAAAGGAAAATTGTCAAGAACCTATGTAACGCTCGCTAATACATAAATTGTTTAATTCCGCAGTGCTGTAATGATGTTGATGAAAAATAGAGACACAACTGGCAGAGGAGAAATAAGAAAACCATCATCTTCAAGGTGAAATTGGTACCAAGCCGAAGAACAACACTGTTCTAATAATAATGCTGAGATTATCGCCCGCTTAGAATTCTGTTCAAATTAGCTACCAGACCATTCAGGAATGGATTTCTTGTCTTAGCTAAAAATACGCATTCGGGGGAAAACAAAATAATCAGCTGCCAGTTCCCTGACTTAATGTCAATCAAACTGCACCTCAAATGAGAGAGAGATGGTTGTCAGGCCAGTTACGACGAGGAGTTCAAATCGCAGTCCCCTGACTTATTGCCAGTCAAATTGTGGTACAAACAAGAAAGATCTGACTGTCACAGCAGTTACAGTAGGAGGCCCTTTAATATACAGCAAAAGACAAAGGAAAATATGATACCTAACCTATTAAAGAGGGCTAGAGGATCATATGAAGTGAAGAAAACACTATCATAACCTGTCTTGGCTTTCTGTTTGTGCTCTCTATTTGACAATCAACAGGTGAAGAATAAGGGGACTTGCCTTCTGACCATTCACACCTGTAGAAGGTCTTTTGTCTACGTTAAGCTCTGCGGCAAAGAGCTAGTTGCACTTACTGCGACAGTAAAAAGCATCACTAAACAGTCTTCACCCTTGAAACCTTGACAGGAGGTGCTTAGCCTTCTGCATTATTTTTCTTCCCTTTATATTCCTCTCCTTTTGGTAGCACAGTGGCCAACTGCTCACATGTGTGCCTTGGCTGTGTGGAGAGGAACAGAGCACCACTGGGGACGTCAAGAGAGGGAAACAGATGAGCGTTTCTCGCTTTGATAATTAGTAAAAAGTCTCTGTGCCTGTGATCCTTTAATGGGCAGCTCTGGCTGTAGGCCTGGAGGTCTGCCGAGCTTCACCCACTTCAGCTAAACCAGAAGAGTCTTTTGGAGTAACTCAGAGCTCTGCCCATGCTGATTCTCTTAAACCTGTGAGTGTATTGGGAGAGGACTGGTTATTTTTAGATGTGATCTTCCTTAATACTGAAGTAAGTGCCAACAGAAGCCAGGCCACCTGAGTCTTGTCTTCCTTTATTGGCACCTCTTCATAGCAAAGCCAAGCTAGAAGAATTGTTTCTGGTGGTGTGCTTCCACAGAAGTGCTCCAAAGCAACATAACGGGTTCAGTTTTGGGCACCTCAATACAAGGACTTGAGGAGCAGCTATGGGAGCTATTTAGTCTGAAGAGAAGGAGACTGAGGAGAGACATTACTCTCTACTGTCTGAAAGGAGGGTGTAGAGGGATGGAGGCTGGTTTCTTCACACAAACAGCAAGTGATAAAACAAGAGGAAATGGCCTCACGTTGCACCAGGGGAAGTTTAGGTTGACACTGGAAAATGTCTTCACTTAAAGGCCTGTTCCTCAGACCTTGGAACAGGCTGCCCGGGGAGGTTGTGGAGTCTCCTTCTCTGGAGGCATTGAAAAATTGTCTGGATATGTTCCTGTGTGACTGGATCTAGGCGATCCTGCTGTGGCAGGGGATTGGACTGGATGATCTTTCAAGGTCCCTTCCAATCCCTAATGTTCTGTGATTCTGTGTGATTCTGATCCTTGCAACACTCAGCAGAAATCCAGTGAGCAGGGAGGGGAATGCATGTGGACCCAGACTGATGAAGTCTGATCTGGGGCCGAACGAAAGAAAAGTAGCAAAAGCCAAGTTCACAGTCACCTACAATCCAACCCATTCAGCCTTTCCACTGTTATCTTTTGGCCCGCTCAAGGTCCAGATTCCTCTGTGTCACTATTTCCATCTCCTCAATCTTTGCTACTTTCTAAGACGTTCTTTCATTTGAATTTTATGACAGTGATGCCATCGTTACAACTTTAGAGTAATTGAACAAAAATGCTGCAGACTTTCATTTGTACTTGACCTTTAAAGGACAAGTTTCTTTAAAAATACTCAACAGGGCCCTCCTTTTGACTCTCTGACTGAAAGCACCTGTAGGAATTGTCACATTTATCATGAACTTAATAAGGCAGAAGTAAAAAATATTGTATGGCTTCATTTTTTTTAAAATTTATTTTTAGCTGAAAACGCTCTGTTCTTCAGGTCCCTGTGTTCAATGTCATATGTCTCCCAGTTTCATGCACACTATTTTTAGAGCAGAAGATGCATTTTCACCTGATTTTGACAAAAAGAAAATGTTCAAGACCCAAGACAGACCTGTGAAACGAGAAGTGTCTTAGACTTGTTAGGCAGGGAGACTGGAGACTCCCCAGTAGGAGCCATGTGGCTCTGGGTAGGGACAGTTTTAATTGCAAAACAACTAGAGTCATGGAAAGTAATTTTGAGGATGACCAGACAAAGGGACTGGAATTTTAAAGTTATGTTTATGGTGATGCCACAACTGCAGAGGCTTCAGTATCACTCTATCTGTAAAGTAATTAATTAGTTTCTGCAGCAAAAAGAGATTGCTGGGTCTAAGAGGACACCTCTTGCACTGTAGTTGTCTCACACCCGAATATTGTCTCTCCTAACCAGTGTCAAACACTGACCTCCACACAGAACTGAACGACCATCCAGTCAGAGGCACTGGGTGCCTTTTCCTTTCCTGCTAAAGGCAGATAGGCTGGTGTTTGTAAACTCTTTACAGTCTGCTGGTGTCATTGCTGCATATCAGCAGCTACAATGCTCAATATTTTAAGTTAAATAGATGACTGCGATGCTGCCAGCCTGATAAATATCAGAGGATTAAATTTGCTTAGAAAACTGAAGTAGTTGCAAATTAATTTAGTGTATTTGATCTGCCTTCAGGAGAAGGAAAACCCTTTCATTTTAATATTGAAGCTTGGTGTAATTTTTGTGTGCATACTGTTCCACTTTGTTCCTAAGCACATAAGAGGCAACTAATGCTGTTCCATTGGGCAGATGGATACATCACTAAAAATGACAAGCCCATTAGATCAACACAGACTCTATAATTATCATGGGGAAATAAAGCCAATAAATCTATCTGGTATAAATTATAGGCTTATGAAGTCATACATAATGAAATAAATATTTAATTTTCCTAAAATCCAAAATCTCACTTTAGAAACTGGCGTATTAAATATTAATTTCCATTTCTTATGACGGGTACAGTGCGGTTGAGTGGTTTCAGCATGGGCATGTACTCCCAGGCACTTCTTGATCCTATTTCTGGTTCTGACAGTGATTCACACTGCGGTCCGAGAGAAATCATTCAAACTCTCTGTGTCCTTTGACCATCTGTGAAGTGGAGATAATGCTCACCCATTTCACAGAACCATTACGACGATGAGGAAACATCTGTTCTGCATCTTAAAGACATTAAGTGCTCTAAAAATGCAAAAAGGTATTATCCACGAGATGTTTAAAACTTTGCAGGGTTTGGAGATTTTCACTTTGCCACCAAATTTCTCATTACCTGGCAGGAGTGACATCTCCTTCAATAACTTGGCCAGGTCCCCATTTGTGTAAGATTTATTGTTTCACTCTCCTAGCTAAGTCTGTCACCATTAACAGAGAAATGTTTACTGTAAGCTGGTTCTTCCCTAAAAATAATTGGCAGCGTGTTCCTTGCGGAGGCACCGCAGAGAGCTCATCCTCTGCAAAAGACTCAGGCCCTGACAACGTGGGTCCTTCTCTACCAACAAACATTCAAACAGTGTCGTCTTCCTAATTATGGAGAAAAAGGTGAAGGAAAACGGCTGCCAAGGGATAAAAAAATTTATGCAATGGGTGCAGAAACTGAGGAGGAAAAGTTCAATAATTGGAACTTCTGTGATTCATTTCAATAGAAAGAGCTTCTCTACAGTGAATGGAGTGTTTCTTTTCATCAAGAATTTTGCATCACTCTGTGAAGAAGACGACAAGATTTGTATTTCAAAACAGAAGAACAAGTGGTTTCCTTTTGCAATAAGGAAATATATTAAATATGTATGTCTTAAGAAATATTTTTATCTAAAATAGATGTATTTGTGCATTTTACGTATATAATATATAGGAATATATATATAAAACATAGCATATTGTATACATATTGTATCTACCCATGCTGTGCAGCACACTTTCAAAATTACTTGATTTCATTGCCCACCTCGTTCCTGAGGAAATGCTTCTCTGTATTCATTTACTCTTCTTAAATAAAAGATAAACAAACCTAGTGATTTTTTTTTCACTAAGTAAATGTCAAGTAAACACCACGTGTACACCAGAAAATCCACTAAAACATTTCAGATGTATAGGAAGGGGGCTTTTGTTCTAAAGTAGTCACTGTCTTAAAAAAGATCTGCAGAGCTTACAAAAATAAATAAATTATATGACACTTCTTAACTGCCATGGGAGAAAGATAAGGTTTGCAGCCCGTTTTTGTCAGAGGTGTTTTACAGGTGGTTTTACATGTTCTGCTGGGCTTGGGTGGCATTAATGGTGACCTTTGCATGATTCACTCAAAAGCCTCACCTGGAAAGATAACCAGCTCTGCTTTAATTGCCATTATTATGGAATTCACTTTGGCCTTGAAGTCTTGAGCAGGCTATCAAATCGTGTCTACTCCAAATAATCTCTGCTCTCTACTACTTATCTATCTCCTTTATATACAGTCACAGATTACAAGGGCAGAAGGAATTGTTATCATCATACCTCCTCCTTCAGATGGATCTTTTGGATATCCTTGTGGGTCAATGTCCTTTAGCCCCGATCAAGCTGTGGTTGAGCTAAATTCCCTTTTAAGAAAGTCAGTGGTCTTGATTTAAAGATCTCGAATATCCATCCTGCTTTTGGCTGGTTATCTCTGTATTAGAAATAGTGTCTCTTATTTTCAGGCAATGAGTAGTTTGGCTGGATCTTGCTATGATTTTATGTGAGAGAGAAAGGAGCTGTCACTAGGAATGACAACATAAGTATTTGTAGGCTAATCATATTGCTGCTTAATTTTATTTTAGAGAAGAGTGAGCTAATTAAGCCTCTAAATACGTGGCAGGTTTTCCAAACCTTGCATAGGTTTTGTAGCCCTGGAGTGAACCCTCTCCATTTTGTCAGCTTACTTTCTAAAAGAAACCCCTATTTTAAAATGAATTTAATCATTTCACTGCAGTCTCAGCTAGAAGGTGGAGTTGGAGAACCTGCAAGTCTTCGCTGCTCTTTCTGTAGCTATGTAAATCCAGGCTCACAGGAGGCAGATGAAACAGCAATACCTGAAATAATCAGTTTGCTTTACAGCCACCAAACAAATCCCTTCCACGACCATCATATGCAGAATTATATCCAGCAACCAAGTCAAATTATTGAAAATACATGGGCTGAGCTTTGACCATCCGCAACCACAAAACTGCCTTGAAGCAACATGGGCCAGAAAAAGACCTCAAAAGTAGTTGTGTCTGTGGCAGTAACATCCTTTCTTTCTGAGGCAGTTCTGAGCATTTCACAACCACCACCTCAGGCTGCACGTACCTGGGGTACCTGGTGTTGTGCCTTGGTTTCGGGTGATGGATGGGCTGACGTGGCCTGGGGAGCTCAGCGCTGAGCGCACGCTCAGCAGTGCTCGCAAGGTCGCAGGGCAGCTGCAATC
The DNA here is from genome assembly GCA_013400115.1 of Rhinopomastus cyanomelas. Taxonomy (NCBI): domain Eukaryota; kingdom Metazoa; phylum Chordata; class Aves; order Bucerotiformes; family Rhinopomastidae; genus Rhinopomastus; species Rhinopomastus cyanomelas. The sequence continues at coordinate 293,409 of VXBP01003024.1, read as the reverse complement.
GGGAAGCATCCGTAAAGGCTGGGGGCACCCACCAGAGCACCAGTGCGTCCTGTCAAACTTAAAGGTGCCACAACAGTGACTTGCTTCTGTGCAGTGAACATTTTGTGCACTAACACGCGTATCCCTTCCCCTATCACTACTCACCCATGTATTTGGTTAATCCGCAGTGCCAACAGAGTGCTCTAAATGTGTCATCATTTCTAAGACATGTCAGAGCTCCAGCTGACCTTATGAACAGCTGCAAAACTGCAATGGAAAGGTTTGAAATCATACACAAAATGAGCATTTCAGAGAAATCTTCCTTTTGTTATTTCTTTCCATTTATATTTAATAAAAAAGGTTTTAAAAAGACATAAAAATAGGTTAATTCCCCTGGACAAACTTCAAAGCCCAGAGAAAGACAAATTCCTATGGCAGCCATTCCCAAAAGCATCACGAGCACTACCTACAAAATATACTTTAGATGAATTTTGCAAATATTGTCTGCTACCTTCTCCGGGAGTGTTTTACATTCTGCCTTGGGCATAGATCTCAACATAAATGAGGGGATAATGCAGCCCCAAATTCATGTCAGAGCGCACCTCTGCCATGAAAAATCTCGCTGCCTTCAATGAGATATTGGTACACTGAGACATACTAATATGAGCAAGAGTTGATGACTAACATGAGCATCTCTTCAAAAATACCGCAGCTTGAGCAGAGATATTATTATAGACAGTCTATTGTACTTGCAAAAGACAAGTAAAGAGTTGCTGGTTGAGAATACATGTCAGAAAAATGACATGTTTTCATCACTTCCAGCCATTGTTAAAAGGCTCTGAATACATTAACCAGCTGAAGGAAAAATACTTTCAGCTTTTGTATCACACAGGGAATCTGTAAATGCAAGTTACAGCATAACAGACAATTAGGGTGAATTCAACCGTTCATCATTTCTAAAAAGATAATTCATATTTTTGAATGTACATGGAAATGTCACACTTTCCCCCGAGTTTATAATGTTCCAGTTTTGGACACCCAAGCTGTTGACAGGAGTTTAGGGTGGGCAGAACCGACTCGATAACTGTGCCTGAGAAGTTATTCAATAAATTATTAGGTTTAGATGAGTTTATTTATCAGTACACTTCAGATTATTGGTTAGTTCAATGCAAATATACATTCCTCCATCCCACTTCAAAATGATCCTGATCGATGAGAACCTAGTCAGTCACACAGCCCACAGTTATGGTGTTGGACCCTGGGCTCTGCTTTCAACAACTGCTAGTTGATAGCTAGTTCTTTGGGTTTCTGTTTGAGATCAGATTAGTTATTTCCTTTATGTAGAAGAGTTGAGCTGCGCTGCAGGGACTGAACTTCACTGCTGTGCAGGGCTGGCTGTGTTACATCTAGGAATGCCTGGCACTGTTTGTGAAAGAGACTGCTTTGTGCTGGTATTGGCAAGCATCTGCAGAGAGCTGTTCTGAGTAAGGTTTTCTGCTTCTCATCACATCCTGCAAGTCATCCTCCTGTGAAATGAGGGTACCTCCAGGTGGATGGACAGCGCTGCTCCTCCTCACTTCCCATCTCTGCGTTTCTTAAGCTGACTTGGACATGTCTGCACCCCAACCAACAGCACAAGCCTGCCATGCTCTTGGACAGCAACACACTACCTCTTCATCGGATTGGAAATAGAGGGTTCAGCCCTTAATCAAACCAGGCTTTACAAGAAAATCATAATGCATTTCAGAATTGAGTGCAAGAATGATGAGGTAGTAAGGAATAAAAAAGGAAAATTGCATTTTGATTACTTGTAGGAAACAAAGTAGAAAAGACCAGATAAATGTGCTAGGAAAGGTGCAGCCATGTAAGGAAAAGGTGTGGGCACCCCACACGCTCTGTCAGTGACAAATCTGCAGCCCCGAGCATTACTGAAACAGCTAAGAGGGAGCACAGGGGGGGTTGTACTACAAAAAGTCTAGAAACATGAGTGCATTTATCATCTCTATCCAGAAAGAGAACCAGCAATTTTCAAATGTCTGTATAAAGAGAAGGTAAACTGAAACGTTTACACAGCCAGGCTTGTCAGTTCCACCTAAGATACGACCCTAAACATGGGGAACCACATCCCTGAAAATGTTTCCTGTACTTGTGCAGATCCTTATCCAACCCATCTGTGTTGATACAGTCCTCTGCCGAACTTCACCTTCCTGTCGCAAGTCTCATTCAGAGCAGCGATAATTTCACAGTGACGTATAAGAAGAAGAGTGTTAATGGAAACATGAGACTATGAATCACAAAACATTAGGGATTGGAAGGGGCCTCGAAAGATCATCTAGTCTAACCCTCCTGCCACAGCAGGATCACCTAGACCAAGTCATAGAGGCAGTTTGGGTTAGAAGGGACCACAGGATCACCCAGTTCCAACTCTCCTGCCATAGGCAGGGACTCCCCACCCTAGACCAGGCTGGTCAGAGCACCATCCAGCCTGCCCTCCACCATCTCCCTGGGCAACCCATTCCAGGCTCTCACCACTCTCAAGGTGAAGAACTTCCTCCTCACATCCACTCTAAATCTACCCATCTCCAGCTTTGCTTCATTGCCCCTAGTCCTGTCGCTACCTGACATCCTAAAAAGCCCCTCTCCAGCCTTTTTGCAGGCNAGCCTGTCCAGGTCCCTCTGGATGGCATCCCTGCCCTCCAGCGTGCCTGCAGCAGCACACAGCTTGGTGTCGTCAGCAAACTTGCTAGTTCAATCCCCCTGCCAGACAAGGATCACCTAGACCAAGTCACACATGAAGCAAGACACCTGGTTATCATTCTCGGTTCCTCTGGTGCTCCAGCAGAACAGCAATTCCTGCCCCACAAGCTCCAGGAAGGATAAACACTTTGGTATCTGTGAGATCTTCAGACAATGCTGTAATGAAAGAAAGTTACAGATAAGCAAAGAATTAATACTACTTGCAAATGATAATAAATCCCCCTGGACTAGATGATCTTTCGAGGTCCCTTCCAATCCCTAATGACTCTATGATTCTATGAATAATCCTCTACATACTGTAATCACTAGATTTAGTTTGAGGTGTTTTCTGATTACTTGAATCATTATAAACAAACCCTTATAACGTCCTTATTTCTCTTATCATCAGCCAGCCTTTCCCCATCTTTTACTTTATCCCTGCAACTCTTCTAAGAAGGCAACAAAATTTAGTATAAAATTTGCAATGGACAAATTAACTGGCATTTCCAGGCTGCCTCAGCTGTCAATGTCTGTGATGGCAGGAGATGTTTTGCCAGCACCACTTTCATGAAGAGATATATACACACACACACACATATATATATATACATAGCCAAGAACAGTGCGGGAGCTGTTTCCCAAAAAAAATGCTGACAGTCACCAGCGACATGAGAGTTACTAGGATAGAGCATTTCTACAGTGTCAAACAGAAGAAATAATAACTATCAAAAGAAAAGGTAAATGCTGTAAAGCAGTTTAATTAGAATGACAGCCTAGTAGGTGCCTTTAAGAATCTCTTTAGATTCATTTTAGTCTCAGCAGGGGGATGGATAAATAGGAAGTAATTTCATACCTTCTTTCAGACAGAGCATTGGTTTATTAGATCGGAAGGGACTAGGCTCTTCCAGTCCTTGCATTTATCTTACAGCTCTATAAGGAGACACATTCTGTTTCAAGCCTCACAGAACCACAGAACATTAGGGAGTGGAAGGGTCCTTGAAAGATCATCTAGTCCAATCCCCCCGCCACAGCAGGATCACCTAGATCAACGATGACACTGTATAAAAAACCAAACAACTAGTAAAGAGTCATTTAATCCTGCACTGTCCTCTTACACCCTAAGGAATTTGAGACCAAATTACAAGCTGATGGACACTGTCCACTCCAGAGCAGAACTGTATTTTCAACTCCTCTTCCACTCTTAGTCAAACCCAGAGCAGCTCATTTTCATTAAAGTCCAGAGCCTGCAAGAAAGGATGGGGGAGAAAACTCCAGTGATTCATCCAAACATTGTTTTTTGCAGTGAAGAGCTCCATCATATCTAGCTGGCTCCAAAGAAAACTGTCTATATATGAAACACAAGGCCACATCTCTGGTAATACTTCTGCAGTGATGCTCTCAGCACTTTCCAAGTGAGCGAGCTTGACGTGTTCCTGCTATTTCAGGACTTTCAGTTAAAGCCGTGTCTTTTAATAAATCCTACAGACTCCTCTTTTTCGAGCGTTTCTTAAGTACGCAGCAACGAAGAGCTGTTCTTACAGATTGCCTTTCTAGCAGGGAGACCTGTTTTGTATGAATTTGCATCCCTAAGTGGGACAATTAAATAAACACATTAAAAAGGCTTAGGAGCTGGCTTTGACAGATGGGAAATAGTGCACTGGAAGGGTGGAGGAAAGGCTTCTGTGCAGCGGCGCTGCCTTACCTCACGCACGGGCTGACAGATTCCCCGGGCTGCAAATTCACACGTTAACGTTCAGATAACGTTGAAATATTTAAATCTGGATTTACCTGTTATCCTAAGCAGCCTCCTGCGGGTTTACAGGTCTAAATTCTTCCAATTTGGCTAATTCTAGACTGTCTTTGCTTGATATATTGGAGCAAGCTTCAGTAAAGACGCTTGTTCCTGAGTGGATGCTGCAGCCTCCAACTGTTCTGAAACAAAGTGCAGAGCTCAGACGCTGCTCATCCTGGGCAATGCTAAGTGACCTGTAAGGTCCAAACCTCAGTTGCCCTGAGGCTCTTCAATATGCAAGATAAACAGCCTGTAGCACCTATCACAGTATCACAGAACATTAGGGATTGGAAGGGACCTTGAAAGATTATCTAGTCCAATGTTCCTGCCAGAGCAGAATCACCTAGACCGAGTTGCACAGGAAAACATCCAGGGGGGTTTTAAATGTCTCCAGAGAAGGAGACTCCACAACTCCCCTGGCCAGCCTGTTCCAGTGCTCTGTGGCTTAGTAGATGCTTGCTGTCATCACCAGCACCACAAGGAGGTGAAAGACAGAAAGTAAAAATACTCTAAAAACACACCCCCAAAAATCCCACCCATCCAGTTTTCAAAGATAAATTCTTCTTTTCACTTTTTTATAGAGAAGCACAGAATCATTAAGGTTAGAAAAGACCTCTAAGATCCTTCAGCTCAACACACTCCATGACCACTAGAACAAGTCCCAAAGAACCATATTCACCTTTTCAATGTCTCCAGGGATGATGACTCCACCACCTGTCTGGGCAGCCTGTCTAATGATTCTTTTACTAATGAAATTTTCCTAATTTCCAAGCTGAACTTTCCCACGTTCGCTGGTGCAACCTGTGGCCATTTCTTCTTGCCCTGTCATCAGTTTTTTGGAAGAAGAGGCCACCACCAGCCTTCCTACATTCAGGTAGCTGTAAAGGGCAATAATGTCTCCTCTCAACATCTTCCGGCTAAACCATCCCAACTCCCTCAGCTGATTCTCATAAGACATGTTCTCCAATCCCTTAGCAGTTTCTCTGTACCTCCAGCATCTCTAAACTGGACCACGACGGTATGTGACGTCACCAATAAGACATTGACTGCAGGACTCAATTAAGTGACAGGACACAGTTAAGCAGGACACAACTAAATTTTTCATTTACAACAAAATGAAAAGAGGAGAGAGACCAAAGCACAACTTAGCCCACACTGAGCATCACCCGCAGTCCATGCCAGGCCTAGTTTCACTGGGTGACTTCTCTGCTCATTTATTACCAGGCGTTTTTTTGGTGTTTAATTGTTGACACCACAGAGAGCTTGTACAGTATCTGAGAGAGCCATTTCCAGACCTTCTTTGCTCATTTCTCACTATAAACAGTGGCCATCGATAAGGCTGCCCCTCCTCACATTCACACACGTTAGGACTGACCTCGAACAAGAAAACGGCGCTTTGTCCCACTGCCCCTCTGGACTTTCAGGTTGTTGGTGTGTTTTTGTGAATAGAAACTTCATTGTGTCTCATGACAAGACAACATTTGGGGACAAACAGGGAAAGGCTAATTCCACACCCCATCCTAAAAAGCCTTGTAAGTGTCTCTTTTCAAACACAATAAAATCTGATGTTTTATCCCCAACGCACGGCTGCCTGCAAGCCCCTGCAATCAATACAGCAGTCACAGATGCTATTGCAGAATCCCCCTTCCACGCAGCTTCATTCTTCAAACTGTTGAGCATCATTAAAAAAACCACTGAACTTAGAGCCGAACACGTACCATGCAGGTATCTCCTTTCTTAAACTTAAATTGATTTTCATTCTGAATCAACGCGGTGCTGGCTCCCAGCAGGGTTTCTGAGGGTAGATTATTTATATTGGAGAGAAACGGCAGCTGAGGGAATGAAGATATGAGGCAGGAATTTACAATTAAGTCAAAATAAATTACAGTTTATTTTAACATAATTTCAAACTTCTTGTGTTGGCAATTCTCAAAAGAACCTTTCCCCTGTTATTCTGGAACAGAGCAGACAGTTGGTGACAGAAACTGGGTGGTGTAAATGCCACTGCACGACCAAAAGCTAGGATCTGCCTCCTCCAGCACCAAGCTTTGCTTTTAACATTTGCATGAGATTCAACAGCTGAAAGCTTCCAGAAACCTAGGACTCACTCAGGCTTTTGGATCCCTCAGCTGAAAACAGGAGGGAAATGCTGTGGTGACATTCCCAGCATAAATTCATCATTAGCAGCATAACGTCTGTTGGGCTGTTTCTCTTGCTCCTATGAAACTGTTTGCTGCCACTATCAAACTATTTGCAAAGGCAAAGCCTTTTAACCATCAAAAACCATCTAATTTCAAACCTAAAAGTACATGGGGCAGACGGCTATTTGTCTGTACTTGAGCCAGTGTTAACAGTCTGCTCTACCTCGAGTTCTTTCTGTCATTCTCTGCACTTTACTCCTCTCTCCCACAATTTCTGCGCAGCCATCAATATTAATATTTCCTTGACTTTCACTTCACTAAGATGGACAATCGAAGCTCTCAGGTTTCTATTTCTTGGTCCATGGTTTATAAGCCAAAGACAGATATCTATGTCATGAATTTCTGAGGTGGAATCAATTCCAGCTTTTCAACCTAAGATGCTGCAGGCCCATTTACTGAAGAGCAGCACTAGCTGGGTGTGTGACACTGTCTGGATGTCTTCTGGAGGCTGGCAAGCTCAGTAGAATTAGAGAAGAGCCAAAATCTCCCCCCCACTAAGAAAAATACTAATTAAACAATTTATTGCAAGAAATCCTTGAAAATTAGCTTAAACCCCCATGGGAAAGCAAAAGCTAGCGGAGCTACTTTGAAAATACTAATGGAGAAGCGTAAGGATTTTTGACGAACACATGCTAAATATCTCCTGACTTGAGGCACTTGTGATGCAATTGATCTCAGCGCAGCGGTGACAAGGCAGGGAGCAGTGAGCACAGACACTCATAATCAGATAAAAAACTGAAAACATCCTTTGCTTGTCACCCAAGCACTAATACTGAAAAGCAATTTACATACAAAATTGGAGCCACATCGCTGATGCGGGCTGATTCTTCACCCAACCTATATTTCACTGACACAAGGCTCTCTCTGTAACCACACTCTTGGGGAAAGTGGGCGACTGTGCTCCTCGCCCACTGTCCCTTCTCCAGAGCACTGGAGTTATTCTGTGTTCTGCTGGAAATCATACAGTCGTCTAATGAAAACCGTCCAGCCCCTGTCTTCTCATCATTCCAAAACCCTAAAAACACTATTTACCAAGAATGCAACTGGAAAGCTACACTGAATAATGTATAAAGAACACACTCCTTTGAATTTCATAGCCTTTTGATGGCAAAAAATTGACAGACTGAAGGATGTTATTCTGCCACGCAGCGAGCTAGATGAAGAGCTCTCTAAAGTTTTCTTTCAAGCGCATCCGTCTCCTGGAAGAGGAGATCTGGGAGTGCAATTATGCTACTTTCATAGAGAGATATATATATAAAAAAATACTCTCTGTGAATGTTAAACTGTCTTTCCAGAATCAGCCCTTTCTTCTCTGTGAAGAACAATCATTTTCTTGATGACTCTTAGCCATTCATGCCTGAGAGAATCATAGAACATTAGGGATCAGAAGTGACCTCAAAAGATCTAGTCCAATCCCCACCGTCACAGAAGGATCCACCAGATCAAATCTCACAGGAACATGTCCAGGAGGGTCTTAAACGTCCCCAGAGAAGGAGAATCCACACTCGCCCTGGGCAGCCCCTTCCAGTGCTCTGTCACCATCACCGGGAAGAAGTTCCTTCTCATATTTAGGTTGAACCTCCTACGTTACAGCTTACACCCATTGCCCCTCGTCTTCTCATTAGATGACACTGAGAAGAGCCTGGTTCCATCCTTCTGATATCCATCCTTCACATATTTATCAACATTAATGAGGTCACCCCTCAGTTTCCTTTTTCCTAAGCTCAAGAGACCCAGCTCCCTCAGACTTTCCTCATCATAGATGTGTTCTGCTCCCTTCATCATCTTTGTGGCTCTGTGCTGGACTCTCTCCAGAGGAACTCTGCTGAGCCCCCTGGGGGACTGCAGTCTCCATTCCAACCACTCACCTGTTCTTACATCAAAAAGACTTCCCACTGTCAAGGGCAGGACCGTCCTCAAGAACACACACGGGGCTTGATGTGTTAGATACACCCTGCTTCTAAGAACGGTGCAACCAACAGGCAACCGTCCCTTGTCAGGTGTTTGTCCCAGTGCAACTCCTGTGCTGCTGAAACAACTTCACTTTCTCAGCAACTCAGATGCCTTCTTTCTCCTTCTTTCCTCTTGCATCCAAGGGCGAGAAAAACCAGTCCAGCACGTATTACTGCACATTTCGCTCCGCAGTCTCCGGAAACTCCTCAGCGGTCCCCTCCGTTAGTGGCCATATCGGTACCTGTGTTTTAATCCCAACGCAAAAATTAGTCATAACTCACCATCTGTTTTCCCTCTTAGTCAGCAGCTAGCAGCAGTGTTCGCAAGAGCATCAGTGGAGCCTTTCAGGGTGCAGACATATTTTTAGTGAGCATCATGACTTTTTCATTTGTAGAAGAGTAGATTCCTCCCCGTTCAAGGACGATTGTTACACTGCGCTTTTCCGAGAAAGCAGAATTATTAATTTAACCCCTGCAGCAGTCTCGGCACGAAAACACTCATTGCAGATGAGATGTTTCATGTGAACAGCTGGTACGGCCATTTAAAAAAATTGGGGAGAAAATAGCTTCTTGGTTTTCAATTTCCTCCCCAAAAGGAAAAAAAAAAGGCATATTTTGTTCTGCTCTAATTAGTATGTGTGCCAGTGCATGACTTGCAAAGCAGGCAGATGCTTTGAATGAAGTGTAATGTAGATTTTCATTAATCTTCTTTGGCACAAGACTTTTCTTCAGCTCTGCGTACGCAGGAAGCAATGACTAGAAAAGATGAGCAATCACAGGCGGTTCCAACCAACTTAAGCTGGCTTTTGTAAAGGGCAAGACAGGGTCACAGAAGAGTCTGGTTACCTCACTGTCTGGCATCTCTGGGTTTCTGATTTTTCATCACAATGAAGGGTTTGGGCAATTCCTTTTTAATGCACACTACCAAATTCACTTGACAGAAATTACGTATCACAGAATCATTAGGGATTGGAAGGGACCTCGAAAGATCATCCAGTCCAATCCCACTGCTGCAGCAGGATCACCTAGACCAAGTCACACAGGAACACATCCAGGTGGGTTTTAAACGTCTCCAGTGAAGGAGACTCCACAATATCAATGAACTGAGAAACACCTTCCGTCAGTGATGTGGCTGATCCAGGAGAAAGACACAGATACAGCTTCCTTACAGCAGGCAGCGAATTAAAAACTGCTTCTTGAAATCACTTTCCAGTTTGTTGAAAGGGAATAAGGAGAATGACAAGGAGAATTTTTGAATCTTGCTGAAACAGAAACCCAGTCAATGGGCGGTTTTAGGGTGAAGCTGGAATACTTTTGTCTTTACCTCCCTGAATTTAGGGACAGTCTGTGTTGCTCTAGCTGTGGCTAAGGAAGAAAAAAAACCTTGGGGCAGAGACTGTGCATGTTTCCTCTTACAAAATAGCCAAGTGGGGCTATTTGACCAAAGAACCAGACCCCTGCTGGGTGAAAGTCCATGTGCCATGATAAGAACAGAAGATGCTGCGGGCTCATCTTTCTGCCAGCAGCAGAAAGCATTCTCTTGTCAGGAAAAGACTGACACAGAGTAGAAGTGAATATAAACCGCCCTTCAGAGACACCCTGTTAGTCACAAGCACACACTGATGGTGTGAGCTTTCCAATACTCTTTCCTCATGTCCAGTATAAATAAACGTTAAGAAAACCTGCTCCTTTAGGATGACTGCAATTGCTACTCTTTGCTTTGCTGTAGTCTCCTTCCACATCTTTTATTTGTCTTCCATGAGACAGTTGCTCTGCTCTCCATCCCCCGCTCCGTATCCGTCTCATCTTTGAGCTTTGCATCTTACACTTTCACAGAATCATTTACGCTGGAAAAGACTTTCAGGATTATTGAGTCCAGCCACTGTCCCAGCTGTTCCAAGCCCACTGCCCACTGTCCCTAAGCTCCGTATCTACATGACTTTTACACACATCCAGGGATGGCGATTCAACCTCTTACACTTGTAAGAAGAGAATTAACAGATTGCTGGTCTATCCATTAGATTTGGGGATTAACTCCTAAATAGAAGCAATGAGACTGAGAAGTTTGTGTTCCCTCAGAGCCCTTGGCTTGGGCAAACACTGCTGCTCAGCTGTTTGGTTTTCCCTTTCAGAAGAATCTTCCTTGCAAGTCAAATGCATAGCTTCTTACTTCAGAGCGTTGACTTCGCCTTCTGTAAGAAGCAAACCCCCTGAACGCATTATGCGGGATACTTCCAGGCTAAAAATGGCATGTTTGACATCTATGCATAAGGGAAATTAAATTAAAGAGGAAAAAACCCAGTTCCTGTAATAACACAATCATTAATTACACAAATGGATTTCTATTTACAGTGCAAGTGAAATGATGACTTAAGAAGATTACAGAGCAACGTGCGGCGCAGAACATTGCTTTCAGGAAGAGCACAAGCCAAAACCAGAATGAAAAGTGTGTGCCATCATTGCAGATAATACACAGGAGACACAAAAATCAGCTCTAAAAATTGAGTAGAAGGAAATACATTTCTTTCTGACCTCTTTAGAAACAGATAAAACCATTAAGCGATGGTACGGGAGCATTAGTGTTTCCCGATGAAGCATTAAAACCACGAGAGAAGGAAAAAGTGGATATAATCTACTGTGCCATCGCTTCCAAAAGCCATGCAGGATAGAGCACTCCCCCCCCGAACAGCATGCATCTTAAACGGAGTGTAAGCTGCAAAGTAAGGAGGTTCCCCATAAATATGAGAAGGAACTCCTTCACGGTGGGGGTGACGGGGCACTGGAACAGAATCACAGAACATTAGGGGGTGGAAGGCACCTCAAAAGATCATCTAGTCCAATCCCCCCACCACAGCAGGACCACCTAGACCAAGTCGCACAGGAACATGTCCAGAGGGGTTTTAAACATCTCCAGACACTCTACAACCTCCCTGGGCAGCCTGTTCCAGTGCTCTGTCCAATTCTGCTCTCGGTTTTCCAACCTAGTGCATAGGAAGCCCTTATTTATGGCTGACAACACCGTCAGAGCCTCCTGCGACCGCTGTTTTCTGGATGCACATCTGTCAAGTGTAAAACATAGCCGGGGCTCTTCAGATTTTGCTTCTTCAACATGAAATTTTCGAGACTAGGGATAGACAAGTTGATAAAGAGAGGAAACTGGCAAGCTGTCAGGCCTGAGAGCGCATCTATTTCTGTATCCATTGCACTAAAACCTCACATCGGTGTAGATCTCTCTCCGCTGGCTTTTATCTGTCTGCAGCCGCAGAGAACGAGCTACTGCAGCAACGCCGCTACAGGAGCCGCACTGCCCAGATTCGTGAGCACCCCGTAACCTGCATTTCGGGTTAACTCCCTGTCGGATCAGCCAGTTTCTGTCAGGTATGCTGCAGCTGGGCGTGATACCATCTGCCTCACCAAACAAAACACTAAAGTACTCATGAGTTAAACCCAAGTCCATTGCAGCCAGCGACTGTTTGCTCGAGCCCCGAAACGATCACACCGCGCCTCGTACCAATTCGCACCGGAGTGACTCTTAGTTACCGGTAGTCCAGCCTTGTTGGCATCAAGGCTGAGCAGACACCGGTTCTGATCTCTGCCCGTAAATGTTTTGTTTAGGGACTCGGGGTTCTCCTGATAATTCTTCATTATGTGACGTTTGCAAATCTATTAGCAGTTCATTTCCTGGGGTTTATCTGCATCTATTCACCCACGTGTGCAAACTAGTGATAAATCGGTCTGCTCCACGGATACGAAATTAACGTTACGTTTAGATACATAAATCAGCATTAATTCACCCAGTTTTATCAGAACTAATTGAATAGTCAAGCTAGATAATTTAGTTAATATTTGAAGATCACAAAAAAGAATCCTCTGCAGAAAACACCTCACACCTCTCCTGCACCTGCACCAAGATTAGCTGCTCTACTACAAAAAACCACTGGGAGCTGTTTCATCACTTAGGCATTGAAATCCACTGCCTGATGACAACAGATCCACGGATGTGTACTTGGGCATTAAAGTTACCCACGGATACTATTGATTCAGCAGATTATCACAGAACATTAGGGATTGGAAGGGATCTTGAAAGATTATCTAGTCCAATCCCCCTGCCAGAGCAGAACCACCTAGAACAAGTCGTGCAGGAACATTTCCTGATGATACAGAGCACGGCAAGGCTGGAAGAGAGCAGTGTAGGAGAAAGAGACCTGGGGGTCCTAGTGACCAGCAATATGACCATGAGCCAGCAATGTGCCCTTGTGGCCAAGAAAGCCAATAGCCAATGGCATCCTGGGTGGATCAGAGGTGGAGTGGTTAGTAGATCAAGTGAGGTTCTTCTCACACTCTACTCTGCCCTAGTGAGACTGCATCTGGAATATTGTGTCCATTTCTGGGCCCCTCAGTTCAAGAAGGACACAGAAGTGCTGGAGAGAGTCCAGCACAGAGCCATAAGGATGATGAAGGGAGTGGAACACCTCCCTTATGAGGAAAGGTTGAGGGAACTGGGTCCCCTGAGCTTGGAAAAAAGGAGACTGAGGAGTGACCTCATTAAAGTTTATAAATATGTGAAGGGTGGGTATCAGGATGGAACCAGGCTCTGCTCAGTGTCATCTAGTGATAGGACAAGGGGCAATGGGTGTTAGCTGGAACATAGGAGGTTCCACACAAATGTGAGAAGGAACTTCTTGACAGTGAGGGTGATGGAGCCCTGGAATGGGCTGTCCAGGGGGATTGTGGAGTCTCCTTCTCTGGAGATGTTAAACCCCCCCCTAGATGTGTTCCTGTGCAACTTGATTCTGCTGTGGCGGGGGGTTGGACTAGATGATCTTTCGAGGTCCCTTCCAATCCCTAATCATAGAATCATAGAACCTAATGTTCTGTGAATCTGTGTGATTCTGTGATTTCCTCTACACGTATCTTACCACAACAGAAATGTTCTAAGAAAGCCAACAGAACAACAAATGATGAGGTTCAGTTAGATGTTTGGGCCTCCCATGCTGTTATATTTCATAACCAAAGATATAAGTGGATGGACATACGGTGCCGTATAGCTAAGAGGATGGAGTTTAAGAGGATGGAGTTATAAAGGAAAAACCTTGCTTTTAAGGCTAACTCTACAAACGGCGCCTCATTGGCTCAGACAAACAATAATTCTTCAGCTGCAGAGAAAAACCACCCTACAAATAACCCTTGTTTCATAAGAAAAGGAATTATGTGAAATTCTACAGGCAAGAGAGAGAGAGATTCATACGAGCTAAAAGCTTCGAGGCAGATAAATCAAGAAAGGAGCAGGGGGATGGGCAGGGTAAAGGAGGAAGCGATACTGGGAAGCAGACCATCAGCCTGACAGCTTACCTCTTGCAGGAATATTCTGAATTATTTCAGCTGTCATTACCTTAAGGAAGTTTTCACTTTGATAGCATAAATATGAAATATTTTTAAAGATGAAAGTGACAAAGAATCTGTCTTGGATCCTTTTCTTTTTTAATTCCATACAAAAGCAGCAGCCATTAACTAGGCTGCTCAGGGACTACAAAGAGATGAGTAAACGTGCCACGACGTGACCTTAGAAATGACTAACTATGGGTGTCATTAACGGATCTCTAAGCTGAGCTTCCACGAATGGCAGCGCTGACCCTTTGTCACTGCAAATACTTTAGCTACAAAGCCTCCTTAGGGTGCTCCATACATAAATATTGTTAATGTGCCAAGAAAAAGAACCAGTCAGCACTAAGCAAGGAATTCATATCAACCAAATCTCAACACAACCAAAACCAAAAAGGTGGGGGGAAGCCTTAGCCTATCCTATGTTCATTGATCTGTATTTAAAATGCCATTAGGAGAACGATTCTAAAGACTCACCCTTAGCCTCAATGCTAAAGTGGTGTTTAGAGTGTGTATTAGCATCTGGAGCAGCGCATGGTGCACACTTACGGGTGACATGAACAGAGTAATTCACAGTATAAATAAATATTCTTCTCTGAAGGGTTCGGTGTGCCAGCAGCTCGGGGCTTTTGGTTAACAGTGGGACATGGAGCACCTGTGTGCTACCGGAACGTTGCTTTGCACCCGAAGGCTGAGGAAATGGAAGAGTTAAGGCTCCTAAAATGAAGCCGGGGCAGAACTTAAAATAAACAGTAGATAAAACAGCTCTCCTGAGAAGGAGAAATGTGTGATTCATTTGCTGAGTTCCTCCTGGACAGGCAGATTCTTCTGTGCACAGCTTATAGAAGCTCAGCTCCCTTCTGCTGGGCTAAACTGATGCTGGAGGTCACCCCTGACAAAGAGTGTTCCTGAGGAGGGCCATCGTGGGAAAAGAAAGTGTGGAAAGCAGAGGACAACCAAATAAATGAAACTGTCAGCATCATGACGGGAGGTAGGGCAGGAGTGAGGAAGCAGCTTGGAAGGGAATTCTTCTCCTGTGGGAGGGGAAAGGAAGCCCAGACAGGACCTAAATACAGCTCTAGTAAGATCAGCTACTATAGCCTTGGTCTACCCACCCTGCAAAAGGCTGAGCAGCATCTTAGAAACAATCGTGTTGTCCTAACCGGAGTAGGGTCCTGTATCTGGGGCAGAGTTCAGTTGGGCAGAGATGAGGCATTACCCAGGGGTGGATGAGGTGGGAAACCAAGACTGGTGCCCACTCAGTAATAGGAGGCAGAAAGGATTTATTCCCACGGCTGTCAGTCACCACCTGAGTTTTGTTCCCTCAAAGACAAGCCAAGGGCACAGTGCACCAGCCAGAAGAACGGCTGTGGTTTAGGTACAGCCACAAGAGGTCTGAGAAAACACCTTCACCAGAAATGCAAGCACAGCAGCTGAAGACACAGAGGAGCCCAATACATCACTCGCATCCCACAGACCTAGTCTTGTTTCCGCAGCCACCATCGACAAGTAGAAACCCACAGACTTCAGCACAATCCTGATTTTGCAAACCCTGAGAACGAACAGAAGTTTGTGCTGTAAAAATGGGAAGAAGAAAAAGATGCAAAGTGACAATTTTTATTACCCGGAGGTAACGAAGTTACGATTCAAGCATACGGAATGACCATTCATCAAAGCCCCAGCCGGAGAATTCGTGACTTCTAGAACACAAACGGTAAAATCCTCAACGAGAGACAAGTACCACAGCTAAATCTGCTGCTTCAGAAGTGCCCTGAGCCGCCGCAGTTCGCCAATTAGGGACCCGCCAGGCACGAGAGCGCTTTCCTCATTCAGCTCTGCGGAAGGAAAATAAATACTTAATGTGTGTAAACTCGGTCGCCGGCTGATCATTAGGCACTACCCTACAGAAACGGGAACATCTCCTCACGTACTCACCCACAGCTTCTTGGCTTTTCTCCACATCTCTGCGAAGATGAGGGAACAAAAGGTGCATTTGAATTAAGAGCTCTACGTTTACATGAAACGGCTCTGTGTGTTTGTTGTGTGCGCCGGGGTGCTGCAGAGGACTGGGGCTAAACTCTGCTTCTCAACAGAAAAAGAAGTAACACGTTGTGATGAAGACCCCTACACCTTCTGCTGGGCTCTCTGGGGACCTGGGAAATCGTTCTTCATTTCTCTCTCTAAAGTGCAGGTTTGCTTCTCAGAGGAGAAGGACCATTTCACTTGGATTGTCTTTGCTCCATGCATCTGAGCAAGAGGATGTCGTGAGCCATGGTGGGTCAAGAAAGTGTGGAGTGAGGTCATGCTCTGCTGGGCAGCTCTGTCTGCTTCCACCCAGCAGACCTGTGCAAAACATGGAGAGCAAAAGCAGGCTCGATGACCTGCCCTACCCCATGAGCTGTCAGCGTGGCAGGCTGCGGTGGGTTCAAGTGAGTGACTAGCTGCTGTACATCTCATTAAATGTTCCCACAGCTTCTCAGAACTGCTGATCTGCGTGTCAGCTCTGCTCCTCAGGAAGGGAGCTGCTGTATCATTAGGAGCTTTCTGCTACAGAAAAAATAGAAAGCTACTGTAACACCCCTTCAGCACGTACGTGACTCAAAACCCTGAAGTTTTCAGGGCACCAGGTTCTCACATCAAGAATAAAAAATTTATTCCTAGTGAAACAATAGGAAGCACAGAGAAATGGAATCAGGAGGTCGCCACGTACTCCTACAACCACAAGCTGCTTTCACCACACCTCACTGCTTACCCCCAGAGCGTTTCTCCTCCAGCTCCGCAGGATTACACTTGCATGAATGGTCTCTGCCAGCAGACCCTGTCATGCTAAACCCTAAGGAAACAAGACTGTGTGAAGGGAAATTAAAATAGAGCTTGATCTTTTATTGATAATTTTGAACTGGTATCTTCAAAAATCATGATTGTTTTTTATGTCACTCTCCTACATCAGAGCACCCACATTAAGCAAAATCCCCTCTCCTCCTACAGCCAGAGCAACACCCACCTCAGCAGCAGCACCAATGCATTTCCAGTTGCAGCAGCTGCAATTATTTCTTATAACCCAGAGGAATTTGCTACTGAAGGCACTTTTTGTTTCATGCATAACGTCGAGGGCACGATAAGCTTCTGATTAATCATATGGTGATTAATTACTTGCACTCCTTATGGTTTGATTTCAGCGTGGCAATGAGCTTCTCACACAGGCCTATCCCCAAGTTCTGAGGTTGGCCAGGTACCTGCCACTAGATGTGCAGGGGCCGTGTTGCTCTGCCCTTCTTCCTGTGCTCAGGCTGTGTTCTCACAGCACCTGCAGGGAAGGGTCAGTGTCAGCCCAATAACCCATCCACTTCATGCAGAACAGGACAGCTTTGTCTTCTAAAGCAGAGACTTGTGTGGGTGAGAAGACAATAATCAAATGTGCACAACTCAAACATGTAATAAGTGGGGAATCTTATTTGTACAAGGCCAGTCCTGAACAAATTCCCATCAGGCTGGTGCATGTACAAGAGCAGGACACCAGACCAGTGCTTCCAAGAAGCAGCAGACTGACAGCTCCAGGAAGGATCCCTACATCCAGCACAGAGCCACAAAGATGATGGAGTGGAACATCTCCCTGCTGAGGAACTTGAGCTTGGAGAAGAGGAGACTGAGGAGTGACCCCATTAATATTTATAAATATGTGAAGGGTGGGTGTCAGGAGGATGGAGCTGGCTCTGCTCAGTGATAGGACGAGGGGCAAGGGGTGTGAGCTGGAACATAGGAGGTTCCACATCAATATGAGAAGGAACTTCTTCCCAATGATGGTGATGGAGCAGTGGAAGGAGCTGCCCAGGGCGGGTGTGGAGTCTCCTTCTCTGGAGACACTTAAAACCCATCTGGACATGTTCCTGTGTGACTGGATCTAGGTGATCCTGCTGTGTCAGGGGGATTGGACTGGATGATCTTTTGAGATCCCTTCCAATCCCTGATGTTCTGTGATACATAAGCCTGGCTGTGTCAGGTTAAATTCAAGACACCAAGCCCAGTGAATGGCCTTTGACCACCACAGAATCACAGACTATTACGGGTTGGATGGGACCTAGAAAGATCATCTAGGTCCAACCCCAGAGGCCACAGAAGAGAACTAGGAGAGGGAAAATACATAGTCATTAAAATATCATCCCAGTCTTCAGCAGCTTGCGGCTCAGACCTATTCAGCCAGAGGTGTTTAGCACCTACCTAAAAGAGGCTGTTCAACTGGAACCGTCCTTTTTGTGCATCTCAGACACTTCTTTTAATCCCAGATGCTCTTCCCAGTTCGTATGCACTGATGTCTATATCTCACCTTCTTGGTGGGGGGGCTCAGGGCCAGCACAGGGCAGGGCATCTTCTCCCAGTCACTATTTCTGAGTTTGCTGTTCGAAGCAACTCTTCTTAGCACTGAAAAACAAACCCCCAAATGGAGGTTAACCAACAGAATCCTGTTAAAGCTATTGTCTGCATGAAATTGTTACAGAACTGAAGCTCTCCTTACGTTACTCATGCTACTTGCTTGGTTTAGGATTGCAGGGCTAGGGACCCTGTATCATCCTGAAGCTTTAGGGATTTTTATTACGTGAAGCATCCCTGAGCCTTGCGCAGTATCGCTTGCCCAATCTCTGCCTGCTCGCTCGGTGCCGTTTCCCGGAGATCTGATACGGTGTCTGAGCACAGACATCGCCAGGGTGGTTTTAGAAGTTTCCCTGGTAACCGCTGCTGACATCTCCAACTCAAAATGTAAGACTTGAGCTCCCTGTAACATCCTCACATGGCAAACTGCCTCCCATCAGTCGAGCTGAGGAACCTCACAAATGACAACTCGACTTCGCCTGCTTTTCAGACACTTAAGGTACGAACTCACAGACTTTCCTTTCGCTGAAAGAAAGCTGCCCCCACCTTCCTCAGTCTGCAAGATAAAACTCAGAAAATGGTTCGAAGAGGAAAAGTGAGACTGGAAAGTGATAGATTCTGGAGAGAGAGCACGGAAGAGACACAATAAAAGGGAAGAGCTGGAAGCAACAACATTTAGAGAGCAAAAGGAACCCCTGAAGAAGTAGTGAGCTGGCAAGAAGAACTGAAAATAAATGAAGTTAAAGCAACAAAGAAAACAAGGAGAAAGAGGGAAGCAGAATTCCTTTAACCTTCTCCTTCAGGACACGTCCTGGAGGATGCTCCTCTCTGTCTCTCTCTCTCTCCAGGTCTGGAAGGGAGGAAAAGAAGGGTCACGGTGGGATGTATTATTGGTTCTGTGTGCATACGATCACACATGATGGTGGGACACAGTGACAAATGGATACGGGGAGACACTAATAAAGAACCAGGGGAAAAGAAAATAACTTTGAATAGTGACTGCTGCCTTGACTTCATTCCGTATTTTCCCAGGTACATGAGTGCATATTGGAAGAAAACTCTAGCAATACATTTTCTCCTTCGACACATATTACTGTTAAGTCCTTGGGGACTGGAGTGCTGCACACCGGCTTGCAGTGTTAAAACACCAGATCAGGTGAGTGGAGACTTCCCACCCCCCATTCTGGGCCCTGTTTTCCTCCCATCCCTCATCAGTCAAGATCCAGCTGCTTTGACACAGAATCTTTCTGTTTGTGCCATGCTTCTCGCAGCTCAAGCCCTGTTCTTCGTTTCTGAACCAAGGCTAGGGAGGAAGAAAAAGCAGTAAATAATAATCGGAGAACCACAGAATCATTCAGGTTGGAAAAGACCCTTGGGATCATCGCATCCAACCATCAATCCTACTCTACCTCTATGGTTTAGTTCACCCCTAAACCATATCCCCCAATACTACATCTAATGCCAGTATAGCCAAATGCAGGGTCATTTAAGAAAAGGCTGGAGAATCCCTGCACAGGAAAAACTCTGGACTGTGGTGCTCATTAAGGTGGGAGGAAGAAAACAAGCAATAGGAAGAGACAGAGGAATGGGGAAACCCAGCTGTTTGGGCCCCTACTACAGCAACAACAGGAAAACAGACAAATTCAGAAAAAGAGAGGAAAAAAGGGACTGTGAACAAAAACAGTGGAGCAGGGTGAAACAGAGAGCCAGGGCTACAACCCCTTATCAGCAGAAAGCACTGAGGTAGGGACATGACGCAGCCACTATGCAGGTCACGAGGAAATGTGCTCAGGGCTGGAGTAGGCACGACACATCGCTCGTGCAGAATTCACCCTAGAACGGGTCAAAGGCGGTTACTCCCCAAACACTTCAGCCACAATTTGAGCACGGGAACAGTTAGTAAAAGGACCGTGACGGTTAACGTTTGGGATTTTCAGAGCGTTCGGAAAGCTTTTTGTCCTCAGCCACTGGAAGCCCTTCATTATCTTTGCATCCCGGGTCACTGATGGTTTCAGCTGTAATTCTGAACACACAATGAGCACAGAGCTGACATTTTACCGCCGTAGCTGAACTCACCGGCTCTTGTGCCCAAGAAGCAGACAGTATCTTCACTGATGAACATTCCCTGTCTCGAATCTCCAAGCCAGGCACTGCAGCAGCAAGGTTTCAGCAGACTTCCAGGATCTTTTAACTCATATTCTCGTAGATGACTAGAAGGGGATATGTGCTTTCCACCACTATTATTACATTACTGCGCCTTCTTGCCATCCACCTCTTTATTTTCCAACGGCTTTAACGTGCTGGAGAACAAGCAGCGCACAAGAGTACGACTCGCGCTTTAGCAGGCATTCATACGTTTAGATCTGAATCACACCGCTGGTGCCGTGCAGCTGCTGGGGGGAAACTAGGCCACTATCCAGCAGGCACCGGCACCAGAGACGAGGGTTTTCTGTGGCTGTGCCATCAGGTACAACTGACAGATCAGCATCTCCACTGTCCAAGCATCTATGAAGAGACACAGAACCCATCAGCCTGGCCACTCTCCAGGGTTACACACAATGAAACCCAAACAGTTTCTCTCTTGCAGAAAATCTAGTCTCATCACCTCAGCTTCATGCGATTTAAGCTCCATGGCTGCACTGCCGTAAAACCAAGGGTAACCTTGCAATAGCCTCCAGCCCTAGACAACCAACAGCAGGCTGAGGGAGCTGCAAGTTAGGGCTTGAACCAAAAAAGATCTAAGCTAGACTGACCTTTCAGTTCTGATCGCAGATGTCATCTGTAGCTTCTAAATTTTGTCGTTTTAACAGAAGACTCAATCCTGCAACCGGGCTGAGAACCTAGGATGGATTTTGGCTTTTCCCCCAGGCTAATGCATAAAGTTGTTCCAAGCCCTAAATCTCTTTGTCTGTGGTAGGGAGAAGGTAAGAGAAGGTCCTCAGAGCAACCAGGTCAGAAATCAACCTTGAGGATGTTAAGGACCAAAGAACAAGTTTAGAGCCACACAGGTTTGGTTCCATGTTCAGCTGGATGAACACTGTGGCTGCTGATGGAACGGCTCTAAATTTATCATTTTAAGTTTACCTAAGTTTCTCTTTTGCCACCTGCAAAAAGAGAACTTCCACCTTTTCTTACGGAGCCTGATGCTCCTGTGGGTCATAAGGGTCACCTTCCACATTCTGTACAGTGCTGAGGACAAACAGCCAGGCAGGCAGGCAGGGTAGCAAGGGCTGGCAACAGCTCTTCCCAGCTCCGGAGGGGAAACAGGGAACTGCTCAGTGTCCTTTCATCCTAGGAGCCTGATGCCCCAGGAACGTGCAGCTGTCCTGCCTTTGGCCTCTGCTAAGGTAGCTCACTCTGCAGAGGTGTTGGTGCAGGTACCAGACACCTCTCTTGTAAACAACACAGTTTCTCACTGCTCAGCAAAACTCAGAGCCTGCTAATCACAAGCATTTCCTTACACTCCTGATAAACAGAGCCATGTGAACAGGCCATTTCTCAGCGTCTATTAGGCAGAAGAACAACTGAACCTTGCAAGGACACAGAGCAGAACCAGTGCAGGAGCCAAGTCTGCAGCCAGCAGAAGACTATTTCTGTTTGTGGCAGCTGCAGAGAGCACCCAACCCCAGCTGTTCCCGGCAGCACATGCCTGGTGTAAAGGAATTCTCGCTGCTGCGTGATGTACAGCTCACCATCAGAAGCAGTGAGGGCACAGGGCTGCACAGTAAACATAACATAAAGCTCAGCCTAAGCGTTGCCTAAGTCCAAGAGATGCTCCCACTCATAGATCCACCAGCATCTACACCACAGTGAACCCACAAGCCAATATCCATGGTGCACCTAGCAGCCAAAATGAAACAGGGCCTTTGGTGTCCACACTGGAGAGCTGGTTTTGCCATAAACCACTTGAGTCTGAAGAGGCAGGTAAAGGGAGGGCAAAGACACAGGGTGAGGCTAAGTGGGTCAGTAAGACAGCACTGGGCCGCGTAACGTGGACTCTGCCAGCCATCTCCCAAATAATCTTGTCCAAGGGAATGGCTGTTGATGTCTTTCCACCTGTCTGGGGTGGAATCCTTAATTAGCAGTTGCAAATTATTTTCCTATCCCCCAGTAAGAGATGCAAGATAATAATATACAAATAAACATATTATAATATATTATCCTGCTATATAAACAGCAGAACAGCCCTGACGTCCGAGCTCTGCTTGTAGTGCCGAGAGAAAGAAACTGCTGATGGGATAATTTGCCCCTTAGCAAGTCCCCTCTGCAAAGGAAACAACACAAGGCAGAGTTTCAAACTTCATCTGCATTTTTTGCAGAAAGATAAAAGGATATTGATCCTGCTGTTGCAGGACCAGATGATTTTTCGAGGTCCCTTCCAATCCCTAATGATCCTATGATATTAAGCAAAGAGCGCCAGAGCCTGTCCGCTTCAGCTCTACCTTTGCTGAGAACAGGACAGAGGTCAGCGCTCGCTGCCACGGAAGACGACTTGCTAAAATGCGAAATCCTTCCCAGAAAGGGAGCTTCAGCAAGCCTGAGCTTTGAAATAATATCCCCAATTACCTTTGAAAGTTGCAAGCTAGCCAGGATTGCAGATAGCAGGCACTTCCACCCAGCAGCGCCTAAGGACAGGCGGATTTACAATAACTGAACGGCAACCTGCAGAGATCAGACTGCCGCTGGAAAGAAATTCCTGGAGGCGCTGGGCTTTCTTTGTGAGCTACTTTTGAACTAGCAGCTAATGGGAGACCTTCCTTTCCTGCCTCCTTTAGAACCAGATAAAGCAAGTGGGAGACAGTGACAAATGACATTCTACTGGTTTTTATTATTAACAAAATGGTTTAGTGAGTGCCTTCGGGATTCCGCGATCTCCGGGCAGATTTCTGCGCTACATCACACCACCAGAAACCTGCCGGAACGCCGGCGAAGCCTGTGAAATATGGGGGCATCACACAGCCAGTTCTGGGCAGAACTGGTTAAAGCCCATGTAGCCACAAGAGGCAAGCGAAGAGTTTACAGAGTTGATGGGTGAGAGGAGCACAGTGCTGCACGTGCTCTGAGTAGGGTGGTGTTCTGTCAGGTAACCCCACAGCTTATTTAAAGTAAGTTTTAGGGAAAAAGCCTCTTTCCTGACCCACGATACCAGTTTATAGTGGCAATACCAAATGTGTATGAAACCTGAAGTAGGCTGCAAGTAGCATTTCACTTTGGTGACAGGAGCCAGGATCCAGGTAACTTGCAGCGAGTCTCAGTTCAGCTAAGGGTGGGCATCAGGAGGACTGAGCCAGGCGCTGCTCAGTGTCATCTAATGATAGGACAAGGGGCAACGGCTGTAAGCTGGAACGTGGGAGGTTCCACATCAATATGAGAAGGAACTTCTTTGTGGTGACAGTGCTCTGTCACCCTCAAGCAGCATAAGGGCTCAGAAACATGGGTCTGATAAACCTGTCTGAATGTCACACTTTTGGCAGGAGAAAAAGAACTAGGAAAGGCTCCAACAGAGTTTTCCCAGTTTTCCCCAGTCCAAAATGCTGACATTAAGGCATGTGTGAAGAAACCGATCACTTCCTTCTTAACTCTGTTAGTGTTGAGACACCTGGCAGGGGGGTTGTGGAGTCTCACAGAACATCACAGAACATTAGGGATTGGAAGGGACCCTTAAAGATCATCTAGTCCAATCTCCCTGCCACAGCAGAAGTCTCCTTCTCGGAAGACATTTAAAACCTGCCTGGACACGTTCCTGCGTGACTTTGGTCTAAGGGATCCTGCTGTGGCAGGGGGATTGGACTGGATGATCTTTCCTGGTCCCTTCCAATCCCTAATGTTGTGTGATTTGTTGATCTCAGTTGCTGTTAGCAGTTCACAACCATAGACATGGAAGTTTCTTTCCCCTCCTCACGAGATGCCTGGCCTGGTGTTTTTTAAACTGGGAAACACATGGAGAGGTAAAACTTCCCGTTTGCTGTGACACACACCTAGTGCAGGAAGGGACACTAAGGTACCACAGAAATGCTGCCTCACGGTCGCACGGCAGGTCCTATTCTCAGAGAACTAAATGCCTCAGGAAGGGCTTTAAAGCCCTGCTTGACACCCTTGTGAGCATGAGTCAACAGTCATGACCCTACTGTTTGCTTCCAAAATTAAAGCACAGCAGTAATATCTCCATTTCCAGGGCTCACCCTTTGTGCAGTGTGCCTGGGCAGATGAAGAACTCTCAAATGTGAAAGAAGATGAGCAGGTAACTGTTAAGAAACACTCACAAGGTGCCTTCACATGATGCAGATGCACAACACTGCTGGCTCTTCAATTAACCATTTGTTACCCCAAGAGCTTCTGTGAATTTGCAGTTTCTTTTCATTCCACCTTCAGCCTGCAAAAGCCTGCACACACCAGCGCAAGGTCGACCGACCAAACCCAGATAAATTATAATAAAATTGATCTTTAAGGCAACATGATTTTCCTTCTCCTTGCACTTTGTTTTTCCTGTGTACCCTTTCTGCCTGGTACATCTTGTGCTCTTTGCTAAGATGCATCTTTCCCACAGAGTTAATTCTGTCACCACCATTCAGCCAGCTGTGTGGCAGCTTTCAAGCTCTGAGACATCAGACTGCAACCGTGACAGACGGGCCAGCAGAAGGACCACCTCAGCACGACAGAAACACGAATCTCAAATTAAGTATCAGTGACTTAACAGGACCCCAGCCAGGAACAAGCCCTTTGCTGGCAGCCAGGCTCGCAGAGCAGCAGCTCACTGAACCAAGCAACCAGAATGTTTGATGGCACATCGATCCAGCAATCTTCCTCTCTAAAGAGACATTAACCCACACTTGGGAAAAGTTCCCTGCTAAGCCTGGGGGATGACCGACTGGTTTATTTGTTAATGCAAATGTTTCAAAACACAACTGCCTTTTTTCCTCTTTCACATCATTCTCTGATTCTTAATTTTTAAGGCTTTTCATACTCAGCAAAACAAGACCAGCAGCTGGGCCCGGTTGAGTCTCTCTGTATTTTCCATTCAGCTCATCAGGTCAGATGCCTGTGCTGGGGCCAGTACAGAATCACAGAACATTAGGGGTTGGAAGGGACCTCGAAAGATCATCTAATCCACTCCCCCTGCCATGGCAGGATCATCTAGATTAAGTCACACAGGAACATGTCTAGGTGGGTTTTAAACATCTCCAGAGAAGGAGACTTCACAACTGCCCTGGGCAGCCCCTTCCAGTGCTCCATCACCCTCACCATGAAGAAGTTCCTTCTCATATTTATGTAGAACCTCCTCTGTTCCAGCTTACACCTATTGCCCCTTGTTCCACCATTAGACTGAGAAGAGCCTGGCTCCATTCTCCTGACACCTGCCCTTCACATAAACATTAATGAGGTCAGCCCTCAGTCTCCTTTTATCCAAACTAAAAGAGACCCAGCTCCCTCAGCCTTTCTTCCTCAGGGAGATGTGAACTGATTCTTTCTCTACACAGTCCTACCCAGTGGTGGCTACAGCAATGGGTTAATCACAGCTAAGCTATCCCCACAACAAGAAAACATTCTGGGAAACAAAACAAGCTGACACATCAGACAAAGTCTGAGTTCCAGTGCTCTGTCACCCTGACAGGGAAGAAGCTCCTTCTCATATTGATGTGGAACCTCCTATGTTCCAGCTCACACCCATTGCCCCCTGTCCTATCCTTAGATGACACTGAGAAGAGCCTGGCTCCATCCTCCTGACACTCACCCTTCACATATTTATAAACATTAATGAGGTCACCCCTCAGTCTCATTTTCTCCAAGCTAAAGAGACCCAGCTCCCTCAGCCTTTCCTTATAAAGGAGATGCTCCACTCCCTTCATAATCTTTGTGGCTCTGTGCTGGTCTGTCTCCAGCAGCTCTGTGTCCTTCTTGAACTGAGGGGCCCAGGGCAGAGTAGAGGGAGAAGAGAACCTCTCTCGATCTACTAACCACCCCACTCCTGATCCACCCCATTGGCCTTCTTGGCCACAAGAGCACACTGCTGGGTCATGGTCATCCTGCTGTCCACCAGGACCCCCAGGTCGCTTTCTCCTACACTGCTCTCCAACAGCTCAGACACCAGCCTATACTGGCACCTGGGGTTGTTCTTGCCCAGATGCCAGACTCTGCACTTGCCCCTGTTATAGTTCATTAATGTCTCCCCGCCCAGCTCTCCAGTTCCCTGTTGAACGCTCTGTAAGGAATTACAAAGGCAAACAAGTTTGCCAGAAGGAAGCAAATGCTGTATCAGCTGAGCTTCCCAAAACCTTCCCAATAAAGGCACTTTCCCGACAGCACGGCAACGTTGTGAAGGAAAACACAGGTACAGAGGTAAGTGCTGTAGAACACCCCAGGAAGCTGAAGTGCACTTTCCCAGCCGCATACCACCAGCGTTTTCAGACACCAGTCATTTTTCTTGATTTACCACAAATTCCCAGTTGTTTCTGGTGCTCAACAATTACTTGCTCCTGGCCAGTTTGTTGTTTTTTTCTCTCTCCTGGACCAGAGCCAGCAACATCCCTAGACTGTGACTTTGCTTCATAGCCTTGGGCCACTTATGAAACTGTTGGATTGCTGCAGTGACAGATAAATGATTCACAGGTACTGAGGAGCAGAAGGGCCTGGGGGAGGCTGCCCAACTCCAGAAAATACAAGCACACCTACTGTCCAGAAGTGACGGAGAAACCTTGCGGTTTGTGCTACACGGGGAGATTAGAAAGGCAGCCCAGGAGAGACTCACCTGTGCAATGTCCCCTCCCATAGAATCATGGCTGGAAAGGACTCCAGGATTGTCTAGTCCAGCCTTCATCCTGACACTTCCCTAATCACTAGTCCATGGCCTCAAGTGCTAAATACCTCCAGGGATGGTGACTCCACCACCTCCCTGGCCAGCCTGTTCCAGTGCCCAACTACTCTCTCAGTAAAGAACTTCTTCCTAAAATCCAATCTAAACCTCCCCTGATGCAACTTGAGACCATTTCCTCTTGTCCTATCATTAGTAATTTGGGAGAAGTGACCAGCACCAGCCTCGATACAACCTCCTTTTTGGTAGCTGTAGAGAGCAATAAGGTCTCATCTCTGCCTCCTCTTCTCTGGACTAAATAGCCCCAGCTCCCTCATCCGCTCCTCTTCAGACATGTTGTGTAGGTCCTTTACCAGTTTCCTTGCCCTTCCTTGTACCCACTCCAGCACCTCAACACCTTTCTTGTACTGAGGTGCCCAAAACCAACCCCAGTGCTTCATCACTGCTGAGTACAGGAAGACAACCACTTCCCAATCCTGCTGGCCATGCTAATCCTGACACAAGCCAGGATGCCATTGGCCTTCTTGGCCACCTGGGCACACTGCTGGCTCATACTCACACCAGCTTGTCGACCAGCCCTCCCAGGTCCATTTCTGCCAGACAGCTTTCCAGCCACACTTCCCCAAGCCTGTAGCGTTTCATGGGGTTGTTGTGGCCTTGGGGCAGGACCCAGCACTTGTCCATTGACTCCAGCCCACCAATCCAGTCTGAGTCTCTCTGTAGAACCTCCCTACCCCAAGGCAAGTCAACAGAAATTCCTAACAGCAGAAACAAGTGACCATCACACTCAGAGAGGCTGATCCATTTGGCACAGCCCCTAATAGCTCTTTCTAGAGAAATGAAATTTCCTAGAGAAACATGTTTTTTAAAAAAACCACACTAATTCTGTTCTGACAATTTCTGCATATTTGCAGAAAATAGAACTGTTTCATGTTCATCAGACACAGAACAACTCTAAGTGTTGTGCCACACCATTAATATTTATTTTGCTCTTTTTTTTTCCTCCTGTAAATAGAAATTTTCAGTCCGTTTGCATTACTGAAATAAAAGGAATAACTGGACAAGACCCACAACAAGTGCAAGTGAAACGCATAATCCTTGATTCTGAGAGTAATAATTTACATAATTTAGTAAAACAGGGCAGGAGTCCTCTTGCTGAGGTCAGCAGAAATAATCACACACTCTCAGTTAGCTGTGTGCCCATACACCTTGCTGACCTCTTCCACCAACTCTCGCTTCAAAGGAGGATTACTAGAAGGTTACTACTCCCTGTTGCTCACTCAGTCTATGAAGGTTAACAGAGCAAGAGAGTCACACAGAAACACAGAACTGTCAGAGTTGGGAGGGACCTTTAGAGACCATCTAGTCCAGCCCCCTGACAAAGCAGGACTGCCTAGAGCACCTTACCCAGGACTGCATCCAGGTGGGTTTTGAATGCCTCCAGGGAAGGAGACTCC
Organism: Rhinopomastus cyanomelas; assembly: GCA_013400115.1. Lineage (NCBI taxonomy): Eukaryota > Metazoa > Chordata > Aves > Bucerotiformes > Rhinopomastidae > Rhinopomastus > Rhinopomastus cyanomelas. The sequence continues at coordinate 264,733 of VXBP01003024.1, read as the reverse complement.
ACAGCCTCTCTGGGCAACCTGTTCCAGTGCTCTGTCATCTGCACAGTAAAGAATTTTTTCTTCAGATCTAAATGAAGCTTCCTGTGTTCCAAGCTTGTGCCCACTGCCCCCTGTCCTGTCATTGGGCACTGCTGAAAAGTCTGACTCCATCCTGCCTTCACCTACCCTTCAGGTATTTATAGCCATGGATAAGGTCTCTCTCAGTCTTCTCGGCTCTAGGCTAAACACAATGGGCCATATACGGCCTCCTCCTAACAGAGTCTTCTTTATTTGCACTACATTTGCACCACCACCACTCCACCTGCCAGTCCAGAATGTGACAGACGTGCTGGACACACACTTCCTGCTGGTGCTGCTGGGGGTGGGTCGCCTCTGATGGAGCAATGGAGAACTGAACTGAGAGACCATAACTAATAAATACAGCAGTTAAAGCCAGTGATCTTGGAGTACAGGCAGCAGCTGGGTGACATTCATCACCTGGACAAGAAATCAACAGTGTGCCAATGCCCTTCATCAAATTAGAGTATAAAAGTAAACGCAAACCGTGTACACAAAGCAGAGCAGCGGCTAGATCTACTGCAGCCTCAGCAGTGTTTTCCTAGAAGAGCAATCTGTACAGCTAAGATTTACAGAGAATTAATCTTGTTTTCTCAATTTACTTAGTGTTTGTACACAAAGCTCCATTTGCACAGGGAATGCCCAACTATGTACCTGCAGAACTCCAGACTATTTTGTTGACCCCTCAGAGATCCGGCTGCAGGAAATGATTTAATGCAAACACACCCCTCACAAAAGAACAAGTCGTGCTAAGGATTTAGAGCAGTTCAACACCAGCACATCAAACCGTTGCATTTTGAAGACCATCACAGAAGACTGTCTTTTCAACCACTGAAATGAAAATAGATGCCTTTTCTCACATCAGCATACAGGGGACAACCCCTCATGCATTTCCACACAAAAGCTTCGAAATGGTGGGTTTAAGCTAATTGTTCCTTGCACTGAAAGAACCAGAAAAGGTAGCAAAAAGTGCATCCCCTCCCACTACCTTGTCTGCGTTGGAATACTTAGTGGTACTTCTTTACATGATTTCCTAAAATGAGTTCATCTATTTCAAAAACATAACCACTGCAACAGACATTTACCTCTTGCCATGCCTGTTCTGCCCCCCTCCCTTTAAGCTGTAAAATCATACTCTGAAGCCACTAAGAGAAGTGTGACATCTGGGAAACGATGCTGTTTGTTTTTAATGCATGCACTCAGCAGCAGATCCAACCTCGACGTACTTAATTCTCCAATAGCTGAAATAATCCTTTAGCCCAGGGCTAAAGCTGTCAGGACTACCTCTCTGTTTTAAAAAAAAGGGAGGGTAAGATGTGGGCCAGACACACCTCATCGTTTTCAGTTCTACTTTGTTTCCAGCATTCCTGTCCCTCTACGCCACATTTTTGCTCAGTGCTTTCGGAAGGCCCGCATGAGCCTGGAAAGGTATTTAAGAGCAGATGAGATTTCTAGGATGAACTGTCTCAAATAGTAGATGAGTTAATGGGCTGCAAAGTGGAAAGGGCAGGCACAGAGCTGTAACCCCAGAGGAATATGTCTGTAAGAGGAAGGCTATTTTGTAGGCTGTAAAGACATTCCTGTGTTTATACTACAACTTTCATTGCATCATTTCTCATCCCGCTCATTCCCAGTTACCGTTAACTTCTGGGACAAGCTACATTAGCCTTTTTACAGCCCATAGTTTGAGCATAAGGTTGTTTCAGCATCCACACCACACACAGCAACGCAACACAGAAAAGTCAGGTGGAGGCTACTGCTTTGATTTAATGCCACTTCTTCGAGCTAGAGCTGAGGAGGGTAGCGGATTGAGGTCCAACACATCCACACACACAACCAAAACCTTAGTCGTGTNCCCCCCCCCCCCCCCCAAACTAGAACTGAAATAGGAAAATCATAGAACCATTGAATGGTTTGGGCTGGAAGGGACCTCAGAAACCATCTAGTTCCCACTTCCTTGCCGTGAGCAGGGACACTTGTCACTAGACTAGGTTGCCCAGAGCCCCAGCAGTTTTCTTCTTGTGACAGTCCATTTTCTGTCTTGGGCACCAAAACCATCCTCTGCCACTACAAACTCCTTAGCCTCTTTAACACTTGTATGATCTTAGCAGCTGATCCTAGAAACAGCAAGAAAAGATGCTGTCACCTCCTCACCCAGAGTGACAAATAAGCACCCAGGTGACACCCTGCTAGTTTCACATGCTTTTAAGCATCGGTGATTTACTCAGGTCAGGTCTCTCAAAGAAGCACTAACCCCTTGGCTATTAGAGACAATGACTGGTTTTTAATAGGGACAGTAATTTTGCCCGGGCTGGCTGAATCCATTCACTGTCTCTGTGACTTCCCTCTGTTGTATGTTGTAGTCCCACTTCCACACACCCACGCTCTTGCTTTGGCTCCCCAGGGCCTTTTTAATAAAATTAATACTGCTGCCAACTGATTCCTTGCCCCTGCCAATCAAACAGAATGATCCAGCCACTAAAAGTCTCAGAGCCATTCATGCTCAGAATAGCAACTATACTGTCTATTACACTACAAAACAGAGTGCTGAAGTATCCCAAAAACTGAGGAGTTACTCAAAGTTTGACCCTTTTCTCTTCTAATAAACATACAAATAAAAGCTAGAACTACAGGGTTAGATGCTAAATGCTTAGTTATTGATGAAGGCACTTCTAGAATATTTTGCTAATGGCTCAGACTTGATTAATGTAAAAAAAATCCTATTGATTTTGCTTAAAAAACATTAAAAAAGTGCTCAACACACTGGCAGCAGAAATAGATTATGAAGTGCACAGAAAAACTGCCATTTAAATAAGGAACAAAGAGAGCCAGCCAGGCAGAGCCATTAGGAGGAGATAAATTCTGAAGCCCTTGTCAAACTCACTGAAGCAGCACCAGCACTGGAGGCAGAGGCAGGGCCAGGCTATGGGCAGGACACTACTACAGACTGCTAGTCCAAATCCAAGCAGATAACATTCAGCTCAAAAAGCAGGACATGCTTCTCTACCAGGAAGTTCCCCATGAACAAAGCTCGTTAAAATGAGACAAATCTGTCAGTCACGGGCATATTTTCAGCGGTAAATCACAAAGACACGCTTATTTTCTGACCAGAGTAGCATAAAATTCCTATTAAGTACCGTTTGTCTCAGTTGGGCACTCACTACTCACTCTTCTGTTAGTCTTGGAAATACTGTGTCCACGCTTCTGCTCTCGTTCCAAACAGCCTTTAATGTGGAGGTATCGTGACTGTTAGTAATCAAGACCCACAAGTCACAGGATGTTTTGTTCTGTAGAAAACCTGATGTTTTTCTGTGGGTGCAGCACAACTCTCAAGTCTGGCATCTTGAGGACCTGCGTGTTAATAAGAATAAAGCCGTTAAAATTAGTATTTCCCTAAGTTCCCATGGGAACACAACACTTACTTCCAGATCTGGATAGTTTCAAGACACTGGGTTAAACACTTACTAAAACATACTTCAGAAAGTTGTTTCCCAGATTTCTCAGTGCCTTCCTGGTTACTATTTGTTGTGACTTGTGAGCCATTAAAGCACAGAGCACGGAAGTGAGGGTAAGCACCTGGGAAAGACACATCAGAGGAGTTTTAATGTTTGAAAAGACAGCTCCAGTGGGCTGGAATGGGGCTGACACTCACTGGTTCCCGTAGAACAAGCTATTACTGCAGAATCTGCTCACAGCTTTATGCAGTGTGTGTTCTAAGATTCTGTCTGCTGCCTGCCCTAGTTCCACGTGCTACCCAGCCATTCTCAGCTACAACCAAACACCCTTGCCACACGACTTGTAAGTGAAATAGATCCTGCAGGTCTATACACATTACGTGGGGAGAAGTTTGTTATTAATTTGCAATGAAGAAGTCCTGCTTTTTATTTCTGAGGATGACAGAACTTAGTGCTGGGGAAGATGAGAGAAATTCCAGAAAAAACCAATAAATCAGTCCATCTAGAGCTGGTGAGAGAAAACCTCCCTACTTGCTACTGAGGAACAAAGGCATCAAGTTGACTTTGTAAATTGAAGGACACCTCCAGTCTTTAGGAACGCTATCTACACGCCGTATGCAGATGCCTCAACATGTACAAGTGCGTTCCTTCTCTTCCCCTGCTTTCCATATGCATGAGGACCTGCAGCCTAAACCAGAACTTGCTGATGTTAACAGGATGCTTTCCCTTTGATTGCCATTTCATTCCTCTCGAGTGACTAGACTGGGGAACAGATCCTGTCTTCTCAGGATCACAGATCTGTTAGCAGTAACGACAACAGACCAGTTGCAGGCTGACCCAAAAGCTAGTGAAAATTGTCCTTTTGAAACTAAAAATATCAGGGGTCTTACATGGAACAGCAAGAAAGCCATGGTGAGCACTAAACAAACAGATGAGAGAAAAAAAACGTGCTAGACACTTACAACACTGTATACAAATGTACCCTATTAATAGCAAGGTTTCTTAATTGCACTAATTTGAAATAACAAAACCCAAACCCCTGAAGATGAAACAAGGAGACTAACAGGATTATATGTATCGGGCCATTTTTTAATCAGCAGAAAGATAAATAAAATGAGAATGTATACTTTAAGACGGCTGGGATAACATAAATGAGGTCCTTGGTAAAAAACAGATTTAGACAGTAAGAGAAGCTGTGTTTCAATCAAAGTCTTTGATCACTCAAGATAAGTATACTGGAAAATGAAATTTTCTGCTTTATTAGATTTCCTTAGGAAATAATCTCTTTGTTCTCTGCTTCTATCCACAGCAGCAAAAAACCCACATAAAAACAAGTGAAATCTCCCATTCTTCTCTCATTGAGCACAGCTCTGAAATGAACATTTCTTACCGTGCTTACTTCATCCACATTGAACATTACATATGCTGCTACAGTGCTCTAATATTTCAATTTGCTTGTGGTACCTTCAACATTCCCTTATGTATTTTGTAAGAATAAACAACAGAAAACTGTCTGTTTACTGAACAATAAACCAAACTGTATCCTTCCTCCAAACAAAAGCTTCATTAATCTTGCATAGACTCCAGTTTCAGAAAACAAAAAATGCCCTGCAGATGCTGGGAAGGTATCCTGCAACAAGAAACTTCAGGCTATTTATTTCATTTCTTAGATTAAAAGTAAGGCTGGAACTTGTTCATTTCATATACAACCAGAACACACAGGAATTGCTTTTTTAAGGTGCAGACAAAAGACATAAACCGCAGCATGTGGAGTTGGGAATAAAACACAACTTCTTTAAAGCAACAGAGGTAATTAGCTATAAAAATAACTTACCATACAAAGCAGCAAGTCCATTAGCACAGAGGCATTAAATCAAATTTTCATGTCTCTCTGTAAAAGAGACACCCTAATACAAGCACAGCATCTTGGCTTTGCAGCGTACAGTCAGTCACAGAGTCAAGTCCCTGTACTCCAGAACCAACACTCACAGGTGTGGGAGTTGTACAAAGGCACCACAGGTCTTTTGGCCAGCAGCAGCATAAAACTAACAGCAGTCAATCCATTTCTCTTTGGTGACATTTCAGTGACAATTCCAAAAGCAGAGATTCCTCTGATGTCACTCTTATCTTTAAACTACTCTCCACGTTCCTTATTATGACAAGAGGAAAACAGAATGTTTAGAATCACAGAATGTTTAGGTTGGAAGGGACCCCAAAGACCATCTACTTCCAAGCCCCTGCTGTGGGTAAGGGCACCTCTCACCAAACTAGGTTGCTCAAGGCCACATCTAGCCTGCCTTGAACAATTCCAGGGAGGTAATTCCAGGAAAGGGGCATCCATATTCAGTGATGTTGTCCACATCCATCCTTCCTGGACAACCTGTTCCAGTGCTTCACCACCCTCATAGTGAGGGATTTTTTACTAAGGTCTAATCTAAATCTACCCTCTTTTAGCCTGAAACCATTCCCCCTTGGCCTGTCACTAAAGTCCCTCTTCACCTTTCCTATAGCCCTTCAGATACTGGAAGGCTGCTGTAAGGTTAACTTACTCATTTGTTTAGGGACACATAGGGAGGTCCTTTTGGGTAGTCCACTATACACATGGAAATAAACTCTGATGTTTTGTTGGCATTCCCAGACCAATGACTTTTAGGATTTTGAAAACCCCAAGGGAAGCAGTAATGAGAAATAAATTCTGTTGACTACTCAAACTGTGGAACAGGCCTTCGCTGCTCTAGTGAATTAAAATGGTTTCAACAAGGATTCCTCTGTTGCCCACACAGCTAGTCAGGATCACATCAGACAAAGCCCAGAAGCACATCAGTCTTCTACCCAGTCCACAGGACACAGCGTAGGCAATACAGACATGGCAGAAGTAAATTCCACAAGGGTGTAAGAGTTAACTACACTTGAAATCATGGATGGCCACCAACTGCGACATGGTGCCAGAATACAGTATGTGCATGTGTAATGATGCACTTGTTATCCAACAGGTATCTTCAGGGACTGTTAAGACCTGAAACTCTTAATTTACAATTTCAGATCCAATATGGATTTAATGCATTCTGAGAAATATTAGACTGAAAGAACAATCTGCTCAGAAGAAAAAAAAAATACAGTGAAATGGACACGTCCTGAAATAGATTTCAAGAAAGCAAACTGTCCCATCACATTCCTGTATCCTTCAAGCTTTGACAGTCTTCTCACCATAGTACTTCAGCATTTGATTAGCAGTCATAAAGAAAACTAAGATTGTTTTGGAGCACATTTAGCAAACCTTAAGGTTTCAATCTGTTTTTCAACTGAGGGATCAGTAAGAACAGCTACATCATACACTGAAAATTCTTGAAAAGTTTATTAAGATTTGGCATCAGTGGCAGATCCATTTTCAGTGTGCAACAAGGAAAAGAAAACTATGAGAGAAGAGCAAGAGCTGAGTATTTTCAGTGCATTTCTAGCCCCAGAAAACAAAAGAACCATTTTTCTTGCACTGCTGTCACCCTCCCAGTACCGACTTGTAAATCTACACAGGAGGTCAGACAATCCCAATCCAATCTGAAAATGTCTCAATCATTCCGTCTTTTTCCTTGGCCCAACTTATCACTTATCTTCAAAGCTCACAGCAGTTTCACCAGGATGCTCCGTCTTCAATTTTTTATGAGATGGCTCTCCTGGGAGAAGAGATGTGCCATGCTCTAAGGATCGTGCAATTTCATCAATTGTCCATTTGTCTTCATAAAGGGCGTGCTCCTCCAGCGTGAACGGCCCTTGTTTGGTTCGGGTCAGCTCTTGCACAGTGGCGCAGGTAGAGAGTTCTACAGCAGAGGAGGGAAGAGGATTTAGAAGATGTACATGGTCAAGTTTAACATTCTGTAACTCACTTTAATGTATTTTTCTATGTAGCCTTTTACATGATTCTGCTTTGTTTGAGAAGGAAGCTCATGAAGACCTATCACTCGTATCTTCTTAAATTGGACCCAAGGAATTACTTTGATTTCAATAGGTCTCCAGTGTAGTAGAGAGTTCAACATCTGATAGAAAGTTGTCAAAAGGTTTTCAGATTTAAATCAGAATGAAAAGAGAGGAAATAATGACAGAAGATGTAAGCAGAACATTCTGTATTCACAAGTGGCTTTGAAGACCATGTGCTATTTTTCCCCTGACTTTAAGGCCTTGGCAATTCTTGACCTCAAAAAGGGTTTTTGATATTTTTTGCTCCCATGCCACCTATCAGGACAATATAAGCCAAGCAAAAGCAGAAAAGGAAAAACAAACAAAAGAACAACAAAGCCCTGCTATGTTAAATAAATACCAGTAGGACAGAATTACATATGAGGGGCTACAAAACGTAACAACCAGAGCAGTTGGTAAGCACACAAGATACACTAAAATATTCTCTCCCATCCTTTCGGATGCAGAAAGATTTTTACTGCATTTTAAATTTCTGAAAAGAAACCAGCTGAGGATCGCTATTATCCTGGTTTGTCATTAAAGGCCTAAACATAAGCCAGAGTGCTCAAAAGGCAGTAACAGAAAAAAGAATCTTTGGCCTGCCTAAACACAAATAACAACATTGAAATTCATGAGGTTATCCCACATCTCTTGCTTTCTTGATCCGCAAGTGTATAATTTAAAAAAATATCTGAAATGGATTATCTGTTCTCCATCATACAGCTTGATAGATACAGAGCACAAGACAAATAACCCTGTGGGAAAGCAAAAACCATTCACAGTTCAGGTAAGGGAGAAAGAAAACACTAGAAAAATCATCACAAATGTAGAAGTCTTTCCAACAGATAGGGTTTATTATGTGCATGGTAATGTTCTGTGCAATCTGTTTTCGGAATGTGATGAATAATGTTTAAAAAGACAGTATCTGTCTTCTTCTCATCCTTAAATCTGAGTTAGCTTTAACATACGGAGGAGAAAAGAAAAATCTCCTCCACCTGCTTGTCTTATTTTGCTCAGTGCTATTATTTGCTCCATTTTTATCCCCCAGCCCCCAAGGTCCTCCGGCAATTATTCTGCCTTCATTCCCTCACGCTCCCAAGGAAAAGGCCTTAGTACACAAAAACAAGTGATAGCACTGCAATTCTGCCAAATAACTCACAGGTCTAATTACTGGAGATGTACAAAATGCCAACATTTTTCCATAAACAGACACATTCATTCCTTAAACTGTCATGGGTTCCTTCATGCCTACCTTTGCCAATGTCACTGACCAGGCTCCTGACGTAAAAGCCACCACCACATTCAACATCTGCAAAGTTAACAGTGACATGGTAAATTGTCAGTGCAATGTGAATTCTACTCTACATTAGAAACCATGCTTCCACATCAGTGTAAGAATGCGCTAAGCAAACAACCCAGTGATAAAATATTTATAGGATGCAACATCAATTATTCATCCTGTAACATATGTGAGGGTGAGATTGCTAAGCTAGACAGGAGGGAAAGCAAATACAATGGCTACTGGACTAACTCAACAGAAATTAAGTACTTGCTGTGGTATGTTAACAAATATTTTCATATTCCTATTAATTTTAAAAGGTTTCAGAAGGTTCTCTTGTATTTCTAAGGATAGAAGCCAGTTATTTCCAATGCAGCCTACACTGACTAACCATGCTTTTAAGATCCTGCACACATGCAGCTCCGATATAATTTTTAAATTCCCCTTTAACTTTCCCTGCTCTTTCAGCCCTTCCCGACCCTCTCTGCCAGTCATCAGCTACTAGGTATCCAACCATAAAAAAAGTACTGAAGAAACACAGCATTGAGTTCTGTCACTCATACCTGCTCCTCTGGTTTACAGTATCTGGCCCATCAGAGGACTAAGGGTCAACTAGGGTAGCTGATCAAAAATGCAAGATATCTTGACCTCACAATAGCATCAAATATTTACAGAAGTATTTTTTGGTTTATTTATTGCATTTTTAATGTACTGCCCAAGTTTCTTCACGTATGACAGAAGGAAGCTTAAGATCCTGCCTCCTCAACTGTTAAAGAGATCTGACTGATACTGAGAGAAGCCAGCAGGCCTAGGCATCTGGGCAAAGGAATGGGCACAGTGAAGTGAGCAGACTTGAGAAAGGACTCAGCTGGAGAATGCAAAATCATGGACAGATGCAAATAATCCCCTGACCAGTCTCTCAGAATTTTCCCTCACAGACAGATTATATGTAATCAGCTTAACTTAAAACCAAAATACATTGCTTTTACTGCAAAGTGAAAGTCTCTGCACGTGGCTCCCATCACAACAAGTAGATGAGGGAAATGAAACCCATTCCACTGTCGTGTTCGAGTGCAAACAGCCACTAACAAGCTGGAAGCATCACTGCTACGTAATCATCTCTAGTCTTTACCCAGTGTGAATAGTGGTGGCTGGAACTGTTGGAGAGAGAGGTTGTACACTTTTACTGGCCGAGCCGGCTTTGCTTCGACTGCTTCTCCTCTCTTCATCAGAGTCGACAGCCTTTCTCCATCCTTCTTCAAAGCAGAATAGCTGATCAGATAGAGCATGAAAATCTTTGTCATACGGTTGTAACAGAACACGCTTCCCATCCTCTAGATCCTGTTAATATTGTACTACAGTAGCATACACTTTATCCTCCTAATCTGCTCCAAATGCTCACCAAAAAAAAAAACTCCACCAAAACCAACTAGCAAGTGCTTCTGCAATCTGTACAGAAAACTATTTTATTCATCAGTAGCTATAAACTGAAAAACAAGAAATGTTCCTGCATTTATCTCTTTTGCACAGATTTAAGAGTGTTTCACCACTCTATTTGTAGTTTATGAAAACAAAGAGTTTCCATAAGGGGTATAACACTTGCAGCTGCCTGTAACATGCTGTGTCTCAGAATTCTGCAGCAAGTACTATGCTTCAGCGTTGAGCTGAGCACGGGGGCTGCTCTGGCAACCTCTGTGATTCTGCCGTGGACCTTTTCTCATGTCACACCAGGGTCTTCCCCAAACAGTGTTTCAGGGACCACTACCAAACAAATTAATATTCATTTTTCTGGTTACTCTACCCAAAGTGCCAATTTTGGTCTTGACAGAAAGCTGCCCATAGAAAAATCAAAAGGATCTTCCTCAAATTAGCAGAGAGCAATCTGAAAGAGGTTGTTTGAAGCAGAACACCTACTGAATTACTGACCTTGCAGCGCTCACTTTGGAATGACAGTAACCAACCCATTGCAAATGCAAAGGAAAGCACATTAGCTTAAATCACCATAAAAGCCATCTGTCAGAAGCTAAGTGCTTCACACTGCCAGCTACTACAGCTCACCTGACTATTAGAAATTTGTTAAGCTTCAGAAACTCAGTCACTAATCGCTCATTCCTGCTCTAAGTTTTCAGAAAACTAATTTAAAGTTATTAAAGGCACTTCCACACACATGTAAATAAGCCTCCTCTTAGCCCACAAGTAGAATTAAAGACCCCAAGCTTTGCTTTCTTATTGGAACACCGAACAGAAGCCACCAAGCCCTGCAGAGCTGTTTTAAGACTGCTTTGCTGCTTTACATTTACAAAACCAGACTCCAGGTTGCCATTCATGCTAGATGTTCAAATGGGCATGACCCACAGTAGCAAATGTTAAACTCCTAAGTCTGCCTCATCTCTATCCTCTTGCCAAAATGTACCTTCTCATTCCAGAGAGAATTGACTTCTGCTGGCAAGTCCCCAGAGCTGAACACAACTGCCAAGACCATCTGAATATCGTGGAACTTACAGCGGAGGAACCTGCATTATGTCCCCCGTGAACTTCTGCAGCACATTTTCAAGATCTCCTTTTGTTACCTGGTCTGTAGAAAGAACACAGTAAGGATGTTGGTATTGACTGTTCACACGACACTAAAGGCATCAAGCACACTTTGCAAACAGGTAGAAAGAAAAATTTCCTCTTGCCTAGATGCAGATTGGGTGAAAAACACCAAAGAAGAGAGAAAAAACCAGAATGTAGGTAGGAGTGTGAACGCTGACAAAAAACATGGAACAGACTGTCCAAGGTGATTAAGACAGTCTGGTCGCTTCCAAAAGGGCAGAAATCTCAATATAAGCAACTTTCTTCGGCAATTTCTCTAAGGATTGCAAATGCACTTTTTTTGCATTTTTGCAAAAACTCCAAAATTTGTCCTAATTTTTGTTATAGGACCAAGAAGAATCAAATGCTCATCTAACCTTGGCCACTTGCCTTTAAGTGCACCTAACTGCAGGGGAAAATATAACAGCTTATTAGAGAACAAAAGCATAGCGGGGGGTTTTTCTAGTGAAGAAAAAGAGCATCTGGAGCAACACATCAAATTTCCATATCAAACAAATAACCTGCAAATGCACACGAGGGTATTGCTATATATTAAGTAAAAGAAATCCTGCAGAAGATAGACAGTTGCTTCAGGCTATCTACTAGCTTTTAACACACATACAAATCTGTCCCACTTTTATTAGAAGGCTACGGCCTAAGAAGTTGATTGCATTGAAATACTATTCAACAGAGATGACATTCATCCTTCATTTGTTTAGAGTGTGCAAACAGAAGACCTGCAATCACACTTCTGCGCATTTCTACTGTCTAGGAGCTAACTAGCCCTCTTTCTTCCAAGTTATATTTAATTAATGTCACCCTGCTAAGTTAACAGCATCCCAGAACACAAACCAAACCAATTTTTTTGAGCCTGCATGATGTTTTACTTGCTAACCTCACAAAACAGATGTACTTCATGCTGTAAGCAAAAAAGAAGAGGTTTGTGTCCACAGCAGCTTTGAAATACAGCAGTGTGCCTCCTCACTGTCATCAAGTACACTCTGCAGCCTCAAAAGCAGATGCTGCTGTCCCTAGCCCCCAGCAGCAGTCTTAAGAAATAGCACTAACGGCAAGGCTGCGAGGTACAGGAAGGCTGCAAGGCACAGCAGTCAGTCAGGGATGCTGACAGAGATGAACAAATGTACACCAGAATACAGGGTAGTATCAACAAAATCAATTGTACAGTAAATCTGGATCCTCTACTGAAGAGCTTCTTACAAGATTATTTCTATCTTGTTTGCATTACCCTAGCAATAACAGAACTACATGGCAGAAAGTTAGCATGATCCAGCTCTGTGTTGGCAATCCTGTCAGCCTTCTTATGAACCCCAGGCTGCTTTAGGCTAGAATTTAGTACTTAAGATCTAAGCATAACTGTCACTTGGGGTTCTTTTTTCAATTTTCACCTTATGAACTGCATTTGTGGCTACGGCACATAATGAGACACTTGAGTCCAGTTCCTGTTCTGATCTCCTATTCGTCTGACTGAGAGGTTACATCCAGCCTCTGAGGAAATAACTCATGCTATGAGCAATCTATCTCCAGGGAAGGTAAAAGGCCACGTGAGAAATGATGTATTAAGCCATTAGCAAAAAAAGTTGTGTGGTGTGTCAAAGTAAATATTTACAAATGAATTTGCTAAGATCTAGAATAAAACACATCTGTCCTCCGTGACACATCGTGACTCAAGCTGGCTAGTATTACAACCTGAAAACCTAAAAACATGTGCCTTGATTTGTTTTCAGCATGCGCTGCCTTAGTGTTCATGAACTACACTAGATTCTTGCCTTTTCCTAGAACAACATACAAGTTGGAGTTTTCATCCAGCTTTCAGTTATAAAGGAATCTTCTATTAACCTGGTCCCAAATGAAATGTGTCACTGTGTGTAAACAGTGTGTTGGACTCATGGCTCTGCAGGGCAGAGAGCCCACACATGAGAAACAACTCCTTCACCACTTTCAGCTCCTACAGTCAAACTCACAGCATGGGTTGGGGAGGGAAATGCAGAGAGAGGGAAATCTCTCTCACCATTCAAGAGAATAATCTTCTGTCAGGCACTAGACTCACTGGTGTCCCTCACCAGACTGTCAGTGTAGTTAGTTAGCAGCTTGCCTAGTTTATGGAATAACGGGGACTCAGTTCTCCACCAAGCATGAAATACGAACACACTTGTAATATGTGTGGTTTCAACAGTCCCAAAACTTTGTCACCATGTTTGACTTCCCTTCCCCTTAAAGAATTAACAGACATTTCTGCAGCTTTTCACACGGGTCCGAACTGCTCCTGCTACTCTGAGTCAACCTAGTCCTGCCAACATCCTCGCAAATACCAAACACTCTCATGGGTTAGACCGCAGAGCTCAAGTGTTTAACTACAGATCTCTGCCCTTTCAGGAAAGGGCATGGCAGCTCCCACCCTGCTTCACAACGATTTCAGTGAGCACTGATGAGGTTCAGCCCATGAGATAACTGCATCCTGACCCCAGAAGCTATGACAGCCTTAGCTTTGAACAAAATGGTTGTACCTGTATGCAAAGACATTTGATTCAACACTGTTTCTACAAGTTTCTTCATTAGCCCTTCGACTGTGGCATTGAGTGCAGCGCAGGATACGCATCTTTCAGGGCACAGTTATATCAGTATCCTAAAGCACCCAAAACTTTGCTTTCCCAATGCTTCTGAAAGCATTGAAAATGAGCCCATCAGCTTCCAGGAACATTTTTTAAGAACAACTGTCCTTCTGGTAACTACTGACCCATTTTCCTGCTGTCACCATAAAGGAAGATAATTAAAATTACCAAACCAAAAGGTGCCAATAGTGCCACAACCTCTGGAAGCCTCAGTTGAAGAATGATAGTGCCCCATGCCTGATAAGAAACTACACCAAAGCAGAATGCAAAAATTACCCATGAATATCCAACAGATATACAACAAATGACCTTGACTCAGGCTGGCCTAGCACAGATTATTTGCTAACAGACAAGCAGAATGCTGAAAGGACTAGTTTTTTCAAATTATTCAGGTAGCTCTATTAAACATTTATTTCAGCATTATCAGCAGTGACCTGCAGAAAATGCTCATGAATGCTGTTCTCCTTGTCTGGATATAGTCTGTAGGCAGCTGATAGGAAAAGGGTTTCAGAAAGCACATTTCTGTGCATAGTTAAAAATGCTTTGAAAAGGGCTGTGAGCATTACTGTGCTTGAGAAAACATGAGAGGAACACTAAATGCTACTTGTTCCACAGCCAGCATCTGACAGCCTGGGAGCAGTATGGAACCACAACCTATTTTCGTGTGGAAGTGTAAACTCCTCGTCTGATAAGAAACAAACAAAAAACTATGAGAAGCTGAGGAGGGTTAAAGTGAAGGAGGTCTCTTCACTACATCCTTTCTTGGCGACTAACCATAGTAAACATCAGTTCACTTTCTAAACCACTGCCTAGGGATGCTTTGAGGACTGGAATGTAACACTTAGAGTTAATATAGCAGGCAACACTCTGCAGGCACTTTCCTCCTGTGGTCCAGCGAAGTCATTTGAGAAGAGTTTTATGAGTTTTACAAATCTTTTTAGTGACCTTTTTCTGCACTACGGCCCAGTCGTGGATGCTGCTGGCACTGCAGAATTTGTATTTCCCACCAGATGCTTTGCTTCTCCCAGGATTTTCTCAGGTGTCAAAGCAAAGCTAAAATTCAGCTCAGATATCTTGTTTGTCTCTTCCTGGAGTACCAATCAGGGTTCATCATTAGGGATGTTGAACACCCAGAGAATCCTGCAGAAAACCAAGCGGCTTCGGAGAAGACTGATTTGCACCAATACGGAGAGTAACAGAGACCAATCTCACAAGCTTCTCTTTCAGCTGTCAGCTGCAGCAAAACCTATGTCCGGTGCCCAAACTGTCCTGCCCCAGCAACACCAATACTGCTCTTCTTGAGGCCATGTCATGAACTCATGTGATGGATGTCAGTTTAAGATAAGCAACTCAAAAAAGGGAACATTTTAGCCCAAGCCAGTTCCCCAAACACAGAGTCTAACAAAAAGCTAAGCCACCACAACAGAGGAGGTGGTGCAGAGGTGGGAACTGCTGTACTGAGCTGCCAGGGAAAGAAACGGACATGCAAACAACACTGCAAATTCTGTCTGCAGTAAACAGCACAAAATAAAAAAAGCTAAACTAGTGCTAAAGAAATAGGCTCATTTTTTAAAAAATTAATTGACCATAGGAGCTGCATGCTCCTAAAATGGTGTTTCACGATGTATACATGAGCAAGTACCTACACTGAATACCACCCAGTGCGGCTGAACCACAACATTCCTTTTCTGAGAGTTATGTGAAACCCAGTCTTTTCTCCAGCCAGCCCAAAAGAGCTGGCAACTCTAGTGCCATGGGGATCCTGGGTCCTTCAGAAGCTTAGAGAGAGAGAGATCCGTAACTCGATCCTGAAGTAAATGATCCCATATCTCAGAACAACATTATCTAGTAAGCAATACTTTTTAGAAAGCTCCATCAAATTAATGTGGACACAAAGTTACACTTGTCTGCCCCATGGAAAAATGAAACACCATGAAAGAAGGAGACTGGGGGTGAGAGGTGGAATCCAGGCAGAATCTTTTTCATCATGCTATTTAAAAAAGATAATTTACTTCATGTACCTATTACCAGGTACCACAAAGAGTGCAGGACCTGTACAGTTGCTAAGCAACTATTTACCTATTGGGTTTTGTTTTCTTTTTTTCCCTTCCTTTTTTTATCCAGATTGTGAAAGAACTAATGGCAAATACATTTTCTGTGTTCCTGGTTAATTTTACATTATTTCTAAGATACCCTGCATATTGAGGAACGTCCACTGCAATAAAGCCACGGTGAGGATTAGTTCTGAAGCCTTAAACACTGGCACTGTGCTCCGTGGGTCAGAAAAACGCATTTATGAAAGTTGCGAGGACACAGACTGCAAGCAAGAGCAGGATTTGGTAGGTGAACATATGTAGAAGGCAGTTTGTGACATCCTCAGTTTACACTGAGCAGCCTGTAAAGGGGCATCCCACAGGGAAAGTCTAAGTAATTTATTCCTCCACTGGCCTTGAAGGGTGTTACTAGAAGAGCACTGATGGGACTATGCACTGAAAGAGGAAAATTTTAGTGGACACAGGACATCATTTGTCAGCCTGTCAAAGATTTAAAATGACACAGTCCTGCCCAGTTCTATTTTCTCCCTCCTAATCTAATGCCTGACTTGTTTTTTTGCAGCAGAAATGAACCACTTCCACAAGACATAATTGCATGAGGCTGGTCGGAATTATAGGAGCACTGAAGATGAAGATTAAGTATGAAATCAAACAGATTATTTCAACTTAATTAACAGAGTCCCAAACATCTTTTCCGCTTTTCTATGATAGGGACCATTAAAGCCTTCAAATCACATCATGGAATAGCACAGTTATGCTTACCATAAGGTTTTTCTTCAGTTACTTTTCCTGTAGCATCTAAAGTATCAGTAGCTTTGCCCAGTATTCCAATGGCAGTGTACTTCTGGGAAGCAAAAAGAGACGTTAGTGAGTCAGGTCATTTGCTGCTTTTTCTCTTTTTTATAAAGACTGCAACTACCAAGTATTTCAAACCAGGACACGAAGAATGCCACCCCAACAGCAGATCCAGCAACTCTGGGTAAACAAAACAATGATGAAAAGACATGGAACTAAACGAAAAGCAAATCCTGCAGTACACGCGCCTGTGATTTCAGTTTTAGAAACTCTAGGAAGAAGCAACATGAAATCTAATTTTGACTACGAATACATCAATGCCA
Source organism: Rhinopomastus cyanomelas (assembly GCA_013400115.1). NCBI lineage: Eukaryota > Metazoa > Chordata > Aves > Bucerotiformes > Rhinopomastidae > Rhinopomastus > Rhinopomastus cyanomelas. Next base: position 247,615 of record VXBP01003024.1, on the reverse strand, counting down.
TAAAGACAATAACAGAGTGGTAAAACACAGGTCTCTGGGGGGGTGCTGTATGCCACAGCAGTAACGAGGCACACTGCATACCTTTCACATGCTACTTCTCTGTTCCCTCACGATTAAAAAAAGAGGACATTTGTCAAATCACTTTGCCACTTCCAAGGCAGTGTGTTTCAGTTCTACCACAAAATATAGACATAAGCAACTGCCTCAAGCTGGAGTTTTGAACATCTGGAGTCTGGTAAGGCCCCTATGACTAGTACAAGGAGCACAAGGTCACTGAGTGACATCTCTGCTCATCATGGTTTCTCCAAGTATTTGCTTCAGGGTATTTCGACCTAGAAGCTGGTTGACCAAATTCTACTGGAACACATCCAAACAGGCATAAATACCAACATTTTACTTTTTGATGCAATGCATTCCTTTACATGTACTTGCAAAGTACAAACAACTCAAGTAATAACAGTGAGGCATATAAATCACATCAGAGAATGGGACTACTGCGAGATGCCTTGATATTGTTCCATGTGACAACCTGCCACTTCAATGCAATTCGTCAAGCAACTGCCACAAAATGGAAGCAGCAGGAATAGTCAGACAATAGGCAGTGAAGACTTTAAACTGTATTCTTTGCTTTACAATGTTAAGGCTACTTAACTTTCTCCCCAAATACTCCAGAAATACGTGAATCCCCTGATAACTGCACAAAATTATGCATTTTAAAATTCTTGAAGTTTACATGGTTTTTGAACGCATGAAAAGAAAATGGAAGCAAGAATGGAGGAAGGCTGCTCTACAACAAATATTTAAATAAAGTATATTATCTGCTTTTAGGACCATGAAATTGCCTGCTCTCTCAGACATTTAATGATCTAGTTCTTAACATTTAATAGCATAGCTAGGAGTCATCATTATTCACCAACTATTCTAGAGGTTCATAAAAACATGTGAGTAGATGTCCATAATTCCAGCATGATGATCTTTGCTGCTCAGTATGACTCTGATTCTGAAGTTTGAAACCTTACATCATCTTCAGATGTTTTCCATATAAACACACCAATACTGCCTCCATTTGAATACATTACACCATCTAAATTCTGGTTTGGGCTATCTTGCCTCAGGCTGTTACAATAACATGTTATACTTGACCTACCAGCAACAGAGAGATAATATCATCTGTTTATATGTAAACACAAACTGTATGAAGACTACAGTTCAAACCTCAACAGTTTACTTTCCTCTTAGCTTCTGTAAAAAAAGAAAAAAAAAGAAGCAAAAACCCATCCCATGTACAGAAAGCATCCTCAAAAAAACACTGAAAAATGCCCATCCTTACAGGAGCCTTGAAAAAGTCACAAAAGGCTCCAGCCAGCAATGCGATAATCCACAAAGGCAGCTAGAACAGGTCAGGAAATTAAGAATTACAGATAGTATACGATCAGTCTCTGGATTCCCCTGGTACTGGCAATTATCTATCATAATCCTGACTAGCCACTTAATAGGGTTTATTTCCCCCTTGTTACTGTGCAGGACCTGGAGCTTGCAGAAGACAACATTAGAGTCCAGACTTAATCTGTTGTTCCTCTCATTCTGTGTCAAAATTCAGCATTAACTCTCTTCAAACTTGAGCTCATGCTGCCCTCGGAAGCACCCAAAGGATTCAGAGTAATTTAATAAGTCTTTGGTGACCTTTTCTCACCTGTTTTGGCAACCATTTATTTCTTCCAGCTTTTTGAAATAGATCTAAGGGCATTATTCCTGTACTCTCAAATTACAAATCACTGCAGGAACACAGACAGCAACTGCTCACAACCACACTGCCTTCCACCCACTCAACCTGAAACAAAAAAGGCAGGGTGGTAGGTGTTGCAGGCAGTGGAAAAGCCTAACAACTGCAGACCGTGACAGGAACCATCCCTATACTGTCAGCTCAGCAGAAAACACTGCCAATCAACAGCACCTACGTCCTTATCCCCATCTCACCTCAAGAGACCAGGACCCAAACCATTTAAAAATTAAAAGCAGCCCCTCAGCTTTGTTATGGGGTTCCACAACATGTCGGTGTAGTGCATTAAAAGCTAAGACCAAGCACTACTAGTCTCTACTTGCTGGTGCTGCAGCATTGTGCATTAATTCCAGCTTCTAATGGTTGCCTGCACGGTCCCAAACCACCAAACACCTGCACAAGGGTACCACAACCCTAAGCTGATATGGACCATCCCAAAATGTTCCTGCATTAGAGAAGAAAACCATTTTCTTGGCTTTGTGGCAACTGAAAGAAAAGACAGCAAAGTGACCCGAAGCCTTCAAGTATGAGGGCGGAGACAGCCTTAAGGTACTTCACAGTGACAAACCACTGCACTCTGTCAATGATAACATTAAAGCTCTGTCTCACAGACCGGAGGATGTGGCAGATGCAACCTCAATAAGACCAGAAAGATAGTCAAGTGCTTTGGCAATGACACGTTTGCTACCACATCCCTGACTAGAAGGAAACATGCCATAACAGGCAGGATAGGAGAAAGGACAGTATTACGGGACCCCATATGAAACAAATTACAAACCCTCTAATAAATCTGATAGATCTTGGGAAAAAGAATTTTGTTTTAGAGTCACAACCACAGGGGATTAAAAATTCCCACAGATAATAAACCGTATGATGTTTACAATAATGTAAGAGAATAGCTATCATTTGGCTTTTTAATTTCATTTCCAGTTTCAAAAGAAATCCTTACACCGACACAGAAAGGGAAACAAGATCCAGAAAAAGAGAGGAAAATAATGGCAAGATGTTATCAGTGCACATATTTAACTGTAAATGGAGGAGGAGGAAAAGGAACAAGAATTCCCCCGTTAGAGGGGCTGTACAGCCAGCACAGTTATTAGCTGCACAACCCACCCAAGAGGGTGCTCCTGGAGGCTGAAGCCCCTGGGCTGACTGCCAGGCATGTCTGCCCCAGTTAGCAGTGCAAATGCCAGACAGACCATGGAACCCAGCTTCTAGGTTTTCACTGTTAATATATCAACCTTTTATTTGGAAAGAGGCCAGAGACTTGAAATCTTAAATTATGACGTTTTAAAAGCTTTTTTTTTTTTTTCCCTCTCTCCAAACACAGAGAAGTAACATTTTGGAAGAGCTAGACAGAAACCCAACTAATTATGAAATAAGGTCACTGGTAGCTGTCAGTTTAAGATGGCTCCCACTGCAAGAATTTCCCATACAAGAAAGCTTTCTGGAAGAGGCAGCTGCTAAGAGTTCATCCAAGGATGACCCATTTTCTCATCACAGCAGCAACTGAACACACAAGTGTAAAATGAAAATAAATAAATAAAGGCTACAGTCCCCCACGCAAGAGTCTGAAAGCTGGGAAAGAGAAGCCACAATTTGACACAAACAGAAAGACAATCTGCATAAACTTCTGTCTGTGTGCGGCTGAGAAGTTTGGGAGAACGTAAAACAAGCAAAACAAACCCAAACACCAAGTGCTCTCGAGAACCTGAAGGAAATCAGAGCAAGCATCAACTACAATTGGTGCTCCTGTGCCAAATTCAGTTCGCCTGACTGGGGTGAACACTGACTGTTTTGTAGACTTTGGCCTTCAACTCTCAGTTCTGCAGAGATGTTCAGGTTGTGTGATTCCATTCAAAGACCACTTCTTTGAAGCCCAGTATCAGAACATTCCAACAGGTAGGAAGTCAAGGAAGGGAGCCAGAAGACCCAAGTGGTTAAACAGGGAGCTGTGGGGCAAACTGAAGAGGAAGAAGAAAGTCTATAGATCATGGAAGGAGGGGATGGCCACTTGGGATGATTATAAGGCTCTAGTGAGAGAATGCAGGAATGCAACTAGGAAAGCCAAGGCCTCCTTGGAATTAAACCTTGCAAGAGAGGTCAAGGGCAACAGAAAGGGCTTCTTCAAATACATGGCAGGTAAAACCAAAATTAGAGCCAATGTAGGCCCCCTGCTGAATGAGGTGGGTGCCCTGGAGACAGAGGATACAGAGAAAGCAGATTTGATTCTGTGATTTCTAAAGCACAACTAAAGTATTGTGGATTTAATATTTACATAACCTGTATTTACTGTTCACATAACATTAGCAGCTACCAGTGGTTTCTAGTATGCTAACCAACCCCCAAGCCAGAGGAGCACATGAGGTAGACAAATAAACTGGAAAAAACCTGAAGGTTGTCATAGTTGCAATTATTATCCAAAACAAAGCACTCTCACTAAGCAGATTCCAATATATTAAAAACACAGAGCTCTAATCTCTTAAGAGCAGGTTGCACGGAGGCAAAATAAAGACTGCAGGATGAGGGAAGAGTTCCATATTTTATGATGGAGCAAATTCAAAATTATCAAACACCAAACATGTCCTCTTAATATATTATACAAACATTTCAACCTCTCTATTTTTTTCTCTCTCCTAAAAGAAAAAGCTGAGTTTGTGCTAAGCCTGCACTAAAACTTATTTACTGCTAGATGCTGTAATTGTACTGTCATTGCTGAAGAACTATCTGATCTTTCCTCCTGGATTAACAGGATTTTCTGACCTCTTATGTCATCTTATTTAAAAAGTTCAAACATACAGGGTGACTAGATTTTCAGCGTGAAGGACTAGAACCACCTGTAACAGGGAAAGCTGCAGGAGCTCAGAAAAGCTTTAAGGAAGTAGCTAAAAACTGTTGCAGCTTTTAAATTTTGATGGAAAAGGGAAGGAGGTGGGAGGCAGAACAAACACAACAATTAAGAGGAACACTAGGTCACGTGAGATAGCACCACAGCCACACATCACTTATAAACACAACATAATGTCACCATCCAAGAGGGGATTCCTGAAGATTAACGTGCCAAAGTGGCTGCTTGCAACCCACAGTGCCTTTATGCCAACCTTTCTGACATCTGCTCTCTGTGGGAAACTATCCCCCTCACCAAACTGTGTTGCCTTCAGCTTTAATACCTGCTCTTTACCTGTTTCCTTATTCCATCTTCTGGCACCTACACCACTGACTATACAAAATAAATAAAGATGATCTTCAGTTTCTGCCTGAACAACAGAGTTTTAAGGAAACTCATAATCATCTGTCCAGAAATACAGAACAGTTTATCCAGAGAGGTAAGACTTCAGAGCAACACACACATTCACAGTTAAAACTGAATGCCTCAAAGCCTTTAGGCGAGTTCAAAGACACTGCTAAGGCCAAGATGCATCTCCAAATTAACAGAAAGGAACACTGCAGAAAACAACGAGGAATGGCTAGTTTAAATCTGTTAACATCTTTTTGCTATGATTTTTATAAAGAAAGAGAAAAAAGCCTTGCTATGTTGCAGACTTGGTTTATTTTCTAATGAATGCAAGCAAGAACTGTACATGTAGCACAGATACACACACAATTATAGAAGGGTCAGATGGAAAGAAGGTGACACTGACCTCATGAATGGAAGAACAGAAAAATCACTAGAGCATGCTCTTAAAATATTCTGCCTTTTTGGAGGAAAGGGCTTCTGCAGCACAATAGATGCAGCCTCCTCAAGATTTTCAACTGTTTAAAAGCAAGCGTGAATACTAATAGAGCATGAAGCTGAGCTATTAATAGATTAGGCCTCTGGGGTGAGCATAAAAGAGACTTGAGCAACACACAGTGTGTTAAGCCAGCTTACTAATGGCACCACTACAGGAACTGGTGTGTCTGTACTATCTATTGGCTTCTCCTACAGCTTTGTTTTGGGGATATTCAGCAGGGCAGGACTGAGTGAATATCCAAATCACCCCCTCTTATGATGTGTTACCAAAATAATCCACGTTTAAAACTTACTGTATATTTTGCAGTAACAGGTAAAGACCTCAAGAGTGTGGAGCATGTATCACAGAATCACAGAATTGCTCAGGCTGGAAAAGATCCTTGGGATCATCAACCCTACTCTACAAGTCCACCCTAAACCAGATCCCCCAACTACATCTAAGAGTCTTTTAAACTCATCCAGGGATGGTGACTCAACCACCACCCTGGTCAGCCCATTCCAGTGCCTGATCACTCTTTTTGTGAAGATTTTTTTCCTGATGTCCAGTCTAAACCTCCCCTGCTGGAGCTTGCAACTACTCCTTCTGGTTCTGTCACTAATTACCTGTGAGAAGAGACCAGAGCTTGCAACCATTCCTTCTGGTTCTGTCACTAATTACCTGTGAGAAGAGACCAGCATGTAAGGTGCACATTTAAGACTGTTTTACCCAGCTAATACTTCAGCCCTTCCCGATTCCTCAATCCTCCACTGTGCAGGCTCAACATTCTCTCACTGCATCTCATTTTGTACAGACATCATTTCAAGTTTTGATAACTCCCTCTACACATTCTCAACACACGTCAAAACCAACATAATTGATGCATTTTCCTTGTGACAAAATAAGGAAGACAGCCATACTTTCAGAAACTGACACTGATCTCTAGTCAATAACTTCAGGCATTTGGGGAACAAGGCATTTATTGTCAGTAACACAAAACAATACAGACAGGACAGAAACCAGTGCAAAGTTTGCATAAACAAAGATGGGTCTCTCAACCAACCTTCCCTGCTCTGGAAGAAGGTCATTGAATATTAATTTAAAATTCTGGTTCTGAGAAAACTTTGAGGTGTCAGTAGCAGTTTAAAAAAAAAAACCAAGGCCAACTCTTACAGCAGTCCTTGGATATAGCTGTTACAGACTACAGACACAAGCAGGACAGGTTTTATTTTAGACACGACATCTTTGCACTGTATTGTGCAAACACAAAGGGCAGTATCCTCTGAATGTTTGCCCAATAACACAACATGTAACAGCGATGTCAGGCTCCTGTTCTATACCTGCTATTCAGCAGTGTAACAGACTTCATCTAAAGCATCAAATGGTGACTACGGAAGTGAAATTAAGCAACCACTACATGCCAGGAAGAATTCACCTAGGCAGTCTACAAGAGCTGAAACACATCCATCTACCTGTGGGTTAACATTTCTCATAAAACAATCACCCCTTTGCCAATCTGCTAGTCCTGTTCCTCAAGGGAAACTTATAAAGCGCCTCTCAAAACAAGCCCGGGAACTAAAATTCACAACTCCACTGGGTTCAGAAAAAAACATGGACTCAACAGAGATATTGGATTTATGGCACACTGTAACATTACCTCACACTAACCCCTTCACATGCCACAACATATAATCTACTAGGCTCTCTCTTCCCCTAGGAGATAACCTGATCATCTCCTCCTTCCCTCTCCTACCTCCCTTGTAAGAAACAATAATTTCTTTGGGCTTGAACAGAAGCAAAGTAATGACATTTTGTGTAGCTACAATCCATTTCGCTTAAATGAGCAGGTCACACAAAGCACTCTTTCTGTTACCTCTCCCATCTCAACAGAAACAGAACCTCAGTCAGAGCCTTGGCTATTGTGGATGTGATACCATAAAAAATAAAGGTGTGAGAATGCAAACGGGCATGAATGACAGAGTGAAAAATGAGAAGGTGTTGCACATGAGTAATTTCATAGGGAAAGAGCTAAAGAGCAAACAAACTGCATTTACCTGGACTTCTCCAAGCCAAATTTAGACAGTTGGCTATGACTATAAAGCGATTTAGAAGCAAAAGCCCAGCTAAAACTACAGACACACAACCCACACAAGATGGGATCTGAAGAATCAAACAAGCAGTAACAGTCCCCCTTAACTTGTGACTGGAAGTTTGGCTGATCAATTGTGAACAAACTCTTGTCACCCCACACAGAAGATTAATAGTTTCCTTACTCTATTTTATTAAAGCAGGTAATAAATGTAGGCCATCTGTGTGCAACAGTCTTGAGGTCTTACCTACAAATGCTTACCACACAGAACTGTTGGTACACCACATGTGCAAGCATTAAAAATGTTCTGTTTCAGTAATCTTCCTCACTAAACTCTAAACAAAACTGAAATACCAAGAAGGCAAATCCTTTAAAAGGGGTGGTTAGCAGATCTAGAGAGATTTTCCTCCCTGTCTACTCTGCCCTGGTGAAGCCACATCTGGAATATTGTTCCAGTTCTGGGCACCTCAGTACAAGGACACAGAACTGCTGGAGACAGTTCAGTGCAGAGCCATGAGGACAATGAAGGGATTAGAACACCTCCCTGATGAGGAAAGGCTGAGGGAGCTGGGCCCCTTTAGCTTGGAGAAAAGGAGACTGAGAAGTGACCTCATTAACGTTTTTAAATATGAAGGGTGCATGTCAGGAGGACGGAGCCAGGCTTTTCTCAGTGTCATCTAGTGATAGGACAAGAGGCAATGGGTGTTAAGCTGGGACAGAAGAGGTTCTACATCAATATGAAAAGGCACTTCTTCACAATGAGGGTGACAGAGCACTGGACTGGGCTGCCCAGGGAGGCTGTGGAGTCTCCTTCTCTGGAGACACTTAAGACCTGCCTGGATATGTTCTGTGCGATTGGATCTAGATGATCCTGCTGTGGCAGGGGGATGGGACTAGATGATCTTTTGAGGTCTCTTCCAATCCCTAATGTTCTGTGATTCTGTGTGATTAAGAGTTTGTGGCTTCTATTTTACATGTGAGAAAAGGGCTTTCATACCCAAACACCTAGTTCTCCACATTAATTAGTGTAATAAAAAGTATTACCACTACCCACAACCCTTCCAAGAGAGTGTGAAAAATATCAGACTATGAAACGGAAAACTGGATACATCGCTATGCACTGTATGAATAAGTGCTTTTGATTTTAGCAGCTCCAAAGGAAAGCAAGAGGAAGCAAAGAGCTTAGCTGGCGATCCCGTAGAGAAATTCTAAAGATTAAAAGTAAGAGCACACACCACCAAGAGGATCCATCAGACAGAAAGTCAACTCAATTTTCTTTCACTTGCAACTCAAATACACTAACTGGAACACTAACTGCTTTTAAAATACACAGAAAGGAACATAACAGAAAAATAAAACTTCCCACCAAAAATCCCTTAACACCAGAAACCCCAAAACACAGCAAGGTTCTTTAAAACGAAAATCAGGATTTCCAAAGAAATGGTGCTTACACCATCATGGTATGCATGTTAATGTGCAAACACACAAATGTTGGCAGAAGAACAGAGGTGTCAGAGATGCCAAGTTCTTATAAGCCTCCCGAAAACAGACAGATAGAGGAAATAAATCTATTGCAGCTTCCACTAAGAAAAAGGCTCCAGAGGGAACCCCACTGTATTACTGGATATCAAAAGTCCACATGGGGCTTTGGTGTCTAACGAGCTGTAAACAAACGAAGTCACAAGAAAAGGCTTCATTAGTTCTGCTCCTTATAGAACTACTAGATGTGCTTTTTAATGCATTATTAATTCATTGAACTCATTGCCAAGAGATGGCAGCTGAGGACTTAATTCAAAAAAACATGATTCATTGAAAATCCTAGCAACCTTTGTGTTTGAGAAGTTCAGGAACACAAATTATCTTACCACCCTGAAAATTAGGAGTTTAATCACAAGAAGGTAAAGAAATGACCCTCATTACGGACACTTTGTTCCACAGTAATCAGTACCAATCCTCAAGAGAAACTGCAACAGAAAATCTCTAATCCCAGAATCACGCTGTAAGAAGTAACTTTGAATATTGTGTCCATTTCTGGGCATCTCAGTTCAAGAGGGACACAGAACTGCTGGAGAGAGTCCAGCACAGAGCCACAGAGATGATGAAGGGAGTGGAACATCTCCCTGATGAGGAAAAGCTGAGGGAGCTGGGTCTCTTTAGCTTAGAGGAAAGGAAGCCTAGGGGTGACCTCACTAATGTCTATAAATATTTGAAAGGGTACATGTTATGAGGATGGAGCCAGGCTGTTCTCAGTGTCATCTAAGGATAGGACAAAGGGCAATGGGTGTCAGCTGGAACACAGGAGGTTCCACATCAATATGAGAAGGAACTCCTTCCCAGTGAGGGTGATGGAGCACTGGAAGGGGCTGCCGAGGCAGGTTGTGGAGTCGTCTTCTCTGGAGACGTTTAAGACCCGCTTGGATATGTTCCTGTGCGATTGGATCTAGGTGATCCTGCTGTGGCAGGGAGGATTGGACAAGACGATCTTTCAAAGTCACTTCCAATCCCTAATGTTCTGTGATTCTGTGTGATCTCTCTCAGAAATTCTCTTACGTGATTTGAACCAGCTTCTTCTCAGGCAATTCTGCTCTCACAGGATGCAAGTGACTGGCAAGTTAAGTCCTGATCACTGACATATTGCTCATTTTCAACTCGGGATTCATAAAAGCTCTAGTTCTAACAATTACAATATTTGAAAGTTATTATATATCAGGTTACTGATGTCTTCCTTTCTACCCATAATCTCTTTTTCTAATCTTTGTGATCATTTGCAGGTTTTTTTATTTTCTATTCAGTGATTTATTTATTTTTTTTTGGACAGTGTTTCATTCTGGAGAAGCCACAACTTCATAGATCAAGTTTTCTGTTTTAACTAGTCTCTGTCCAAGCTTGTGCAATCAGCACAAAGTACTTGGGCAATTCCTCTCACATCACTGGGCACTTGGGGTTTCAGTCTGTGTGTGGACCACCAGAAGAAGTTGCATACCCAGATCAAACCCATATGCCTTTGCTTTCTGCTCATCCATCAGGCAGCCATTTCAAGCACGACTTGACGGACGGCCAAGCTCTGGCTTCATACACACTGGTATGACTCAAATTCTCTTAGGGTGAACCCAGATGTTGTCTCAGTGAAAAATAGGCAAATTAAGCACGGAAGTGAACTCTGACAATTTCAATTACTCTGTTTTATCCCACCTAAAAATAATGGCTGTATATATTAGAAGACATCTCCTCCCAATGGAAACTATTAAAATAATGACAAATTTCATTGCTTATTACTGCTCCTTTTTTGCTTCTCTGATGAGCTCCTGATCATTTCCCTCACTGCTTCTACGCAACAGCATATTCTGGTAGATGAGAGGTTTTAAAACAGGATTACCACCTCAGAAATTGTGCTGCAAGCCAGCATTTTCTAACCCATTTCCCTCTGGGAAAAAAAAAAAATCACTTCTGCACTGTGTTTGAGACAGACTAGTCACCCATAAGACCGAGTCGTTCAGAAACAATTTACTGTAATAGAAATTGTTCCAGCCCCGTCATACTCATTTTGCTGGTGAAGCAGGAAATATTTTCCCATTCTACTATCTTGATTTTGCAAACACAATAAAACAATTTCGCTCAAAATAACACAGTGCGAGAAGTCCAGGCAAGATAAAGTCCAAGTGACAGACACCAAGAAGGAGAAGCAATTATCCCATATATATGAACACATACTAAATGCTTAGTATTTACATTCCAGATCCAAAAGGATTCATCTTCTCCCTCTCATTTGGAACATTTGAAACAGAATAAAGCAAACAAACAAAACCTAAGCCAGATTGCGCATATTTTCATTGCTGGATAAAGAAGTCAATGAGAAATCTGGAGCAGTAAATAGGTACTGCTCTTGGCTGCACAGTTCTGTTTGTTTTCAGTTAACTCATAAGGAGGTTAAACCAGTGGAGAATGAGATCCTTCTACACTGAAGGAGAAATACTCTATGTATAATGTGCATGAGCTGCAAATCAAGTGATGATGTTCAGACCTGTCACACAGAGTCAGGAAAGCTTCACACAACGTTTGGGAAAAAATCAGCAACAGCCCAATCTCTGGCAGAGCCACCATATGGAGTTTATTGCAGTAACATACGTTTTGGCCACTCAGCAGAGCTCTGCTGCCAGCAATGATAGACTGAACTATTTCTTTATGAGATCCATTCCTATAACCAAACAGTAAATCCTACGCAGAGAGGTTTGGACAGTTCATCTGAATCTCTACAGTAACAAAAGGAACCAAAGAAAGGCCTCACACATCAACAAACACTTTTGCAACCCCAATGGTTATAAGCAGATGAAATAAGAGTGTAAATTCCTAGTGCATTACATAGAATGCAAAAAGATACTCAAACCTATTTAGACAGTCATGGATTTACCTGTATCAATTGTCTCACTACATTATGAGCCACTGTTGTCAGTGTGGTTAAAAAACCCAAGTAGGTAGGTATCCCTGGGAGATGAACTTCCTTAAGCCTCTGACGTTATTGCTTGCCTAATTTATTGAAGTATAATCAGAAAGTAGGAAAGCAGAGACAAGCTCCACATGAAGGCCCATGATTGCTGTGCCACCTGGCACAAATCTGAACTATCCCACACCTTCCATCACATGCAAAAAGTTGCTGTGAAAGAGCCGATCTACTGCAAGGACATAACTTTGCTGGCATCACTGAAGCAACTCCCCCCTACTCACACCAGTTGAAGGCCAAGTGAGAGCTGATGGATCTAGCTGAGGCAGCTACCCCAACTGCCACCTGCCCTTTTCTCCTCTGTATTCCCCTCCCTTGGTCCTCAGCAGCAGCTCTAAGCCTTCTAGAGCTGTCTGCGTATGATATTTGGCCAGACAACACTCGTAGCTAAAAGACTGCACAATGAAGTGGCCAAGGAACTCACACATACTCTTTTTGCCAAAGAGATTGAAACTGCTTCATCCATCACAGCTGCTTCCACTGTCAACACAAACCTTAGAGACTGCTCAATTGTTTTAAATGTTTCTGAATCAATAACTTTCACACACTTCGCTATGAAGACCCAGGGAGGCTGTGGAGTCTCCTGCACTGGAGAAGTTTAAAACCCACCTGGATGTGTTCCTGTGTGACTTAGTCTAGGTGATCCTGCTGTGGCAGGGGGATTGGACTGATGATCTTTCGAGGTCCCTTCCAATCCCTAATGATTCTATGATTTAGCTGAAGTATCTCAATGCCTTTTTTCAACTTAAAAGTTCTTTGCAAGGAGCTATCAGTTGGTTACTGTTTACACTTCCATAATAAATCCAGCTCCAGCTGCTTACTGCACGTTCCAAAATACAGATGCCTCTGAAATCTGGTCCTATAAACCACATGCAAACCCACTACAGTCAGAGCAGAGACCCACAGTGACTACAGTCAGTTTTGGACCAGAATCTATAGTGATGTCCTTTTATCCTTGTCGTATTCCCTTCTGTCAAAGTATTTGCCTTTGAGTTGAACTCAAGACTGTCAATCAAACTCTACCTCAAGCTATCAGTTCAGCACCTGTCAAACATTGATGTGCTCAAACCAGAAGAAAATGGGAAAAACAGCAGAATAAAATGCATTAGAAAGGCTATCAATTTGCACTATTGACTTCTCTTGAGTATAAGATTAAATGCAGCAGGCTTAATTGATTTCTGCATCTGTCATTCTTACCTAAACTTCTCATTTAAAAATAATGGCTAGAACCACAGGATTTTACTTGCAAAGCAAGAATCAACAATGGAATATTATGCTTAGGAGTACCTGCTCTCATCTGTGTATTTAACATCTACAATCTCACCACAGACATGGCACAGCTAGGCAATATCAGAAAGGAGCAAGACTGCTGCGTATCAAGGCTCCCATCTGCGTTACCTCACGCAGCTACAGGGCCTGTGTCACCTTTGGCTTCTTACAAGTGCCTATCCATGTGTTTGCAGAGCCCCCATCTGCTAGAGCTGCAATGTGGAATCAGGGCTACTACCACAAGTGCTCGACACTCTTAATCCCAAAAGGTGTCTCTTAAGGTCTCGTGGTATTTAAGAGAAAAAAGAAACAAAGACCATCTGTTACTGCAAGCTAAAGAACAAATCTATTATGTACACATAAGGAAAACAACAAAAAAATTAATCATACACAATTGCATCCTGGAAACATCATTTCCAGTGCCATCTTCAGTACAATTTTCTCATATTTTAAGTACTATTTTAATAGTAAATATTATTGAAATCTTCCTGTAAAATAGGAATCTGGTCTTTATTAATATTTTGTAGAAAAACCAAGGCAAGCAAAGTTTCAGAAATAGCCAATCTGGACATAAAAGCCTTGACATCCAGTTTCTGACTAAATACAAAAAGGAACTGAAATACACGTTTAAACTAAATGTGCAGGAAACAGATAAAACAGGAAAAAAACCTTCACAAATACAAGTCAGTGAGCATTCCTTACCTTGGAACCTGACAACATAGTTCCCAGCATTTTTGTTCCTTTTCCAATACCAACCACTGCAAAGACAGAAGGAGAAATACCATTTCAAAAACAGCTCTGCAGTTCCCACATTCAACACTACTCACTACTAAATACTCAACACAGCCTTTCATGCTCTGCTAGCAAATAAAGAGTCAACTCTTACGAGGAGGTATCTGTGATGTTTAAACAACGTGGGACTGCTGAAAGGAAAAAGTCTAAAATAGAAGATAAATAAGCTTCCTCTACTGTTAAAATGCTTTTAATTCAACCCCCTAGATTTATTTACCTTTTAATCACCTAAGAAATAGATAGTATAATTAACACCATCTCTGGTCTGATGAAAGCTATGGCTCACCACTAATGAATGTAGCCTTCACTCTAACTAAAAGGCCCTTTTAAAGGCTGGTGGTGACCAAGAGTCACAGAGCCAAGATAGCATAATGAAGCAGTTTATCAGGCTTACAGCAAGAACATAAAATAATCAAAATGCCTCTGTCAAAGCTCTTTTGTACTCAAACCTTATTACTGTGTATGCACAGACCATGGTCTTTTCAATCTGAAACCAGTATTCTGCAAAACAGCAGTCAGTCAGCTTTTCATAAACAAGGAAAAAAAAAAAAATCTCCTTTATATTTCACTTGAAAGCTTTTGCAAGGTGCTTTACTTGCATATGCTTTCCTATTGATTTTGTCCACATACAGTAATCCAAGGAAACTATGAAAATTTTAGAAGGAAATTGGTTTTGTGTACAACTCATGGAATGCATAACAGCTCACGTACTTGATTTTAATAAAACTACAGGAATTAAGGGGCCTTATGGGAAATCAGCTTTGTGGCAACCAGAAGCCAGTACCAAAAGCAACAATGGAGAGTAAACTTTAAAAAAAAAAACCGAAACAACAAACTTGTACCCTAATGCTTCTCTATCTTTACACTCATTCTCAATTACTTCTCATCTTGTTCCTGAGGGGTTTTAGTCACACATGCCCTTGTGCTTGTGGTTTTGTGCACCTTCAGTTCAGCCTGTTCCTGTCAAAATTGCCAGACAGCAAAAAGCTACAATAAGGCTGAGAAAACAAGATAAGCACACAGATAAAACTTTATAACAAAGCACTTTTCTTGCAGCATGATGACATCACTAACACTTTGACATCGCTGATGAGATGGAATTTACTGGAGTGTCAAGAGATTCAATAGAGTAGTTTTATAGAGACAGTGACTGCTTTTGTGAACAAGACACTAACAATTTTCCCCATTAATCATCACCTTGTGGAGCAGGTGTGTTATTGAAAAGTGACATAAACTAAACTTGGCAGACTACACAGAGTGTAACAGAGTTTAACTGAATTAGTGATTTTTATTTCAACTTTTCTTGTGGTACTGAAGTACAATTCGTAACTGTCATACGAAACAAACCAAGTATCTACAATTCCCACTGTACAGCAAGAAACACTACAGTGGAACCACAGCTCTAGACTGATGTTAAAATACACTCAGTGAAACTCCATCTACAGTTTCCTTCTTCTTTTATCTAAAATATGAGACCTAATGCTGAAAAGTTGAGTCCTAGCTCCCATAACCTTTCAAGACTCTGTACCAACAAATTCCCATGAACAAAGTCATAGACATGTAGTACATAAAATCTGGTTAACAGGAGTATAGATCAGGAAGGGCTAAAGATTTCAGAAAATAACTATGTCTGTTATGCTACTGTCCATGAGGAAGGAAAGCTTTTCGCCCCACCACCGTATCCCAAAAAGCAGCACTCATTTGCTGAACGACTTTTTTCTGTTGTGTTCTCTCATCATTACGTTACCCAAACCTACATGAAGTCTGGGCACATTCCCTCTCCCACTCCTCTCCAGTTTTGTCTTTTCCAATCTAGTTACCATTGATTTTTCTCTGTGTGTTTTGTATGGCAGTGTAATGAAAGATCCTGTGCCTTTTCTTAATCGATCCATAGCATATTAAGGTGATGCACTTCTCTGTCTTTATCAAGCACATCAAGCCCAAGTACTTTTTGTCATGCCACAGGAGCAGGCTTTGGAGACCGCTGGATATCAGAGAACAGTCAGAGAAGCAATTAAGAAGCACAAGCGATTTTTCTTTTCCTGTGGATCAATGCTGTTGACTTCCCACAACAAGCAGTAGCAGGCTCAAAGGGAAGATCTGTGAAAAAGGAAAATGTCTGCTTCAGCAACACACACAGAAATACCCAGTGAGCAGCCACACGGCATAGGAAATGGGAATGAAATAGGCCTGTGCTTATTTCCAGCCCAGGAATGTCACATTTTGCAGTGTTCACAGGTGACAGACAATTACCAGCCCACAGGCCCCTACTAGCAACAGTCTCAGCAATAACAGCCCCTTGAAGCCCAGGTCTTCTGAGAGGAGTCATTACATCAAAACTCAGGGGATTTACTTTCAGTGTACACTCATAGTTATTTATGCCTGATGACTTTCAATACCAAAAAAAGCACGTTCTTCTGGTTAAGTAGAGCTACAAGGTTATGATTTCTGCAGGCTGTAGAGTGAATGTGACTTATCAATGAACCATTGGTGACAATGTGTGATATGGGAATAATCCAGCCCAGGGGTTACACCCACAGCTGAGTTTTCAACACAAGCAATTGACATCCTATTCCTTGATAAAACAAAGGAATTTGATAAAGAAATTGCATCAGAATTAAAAGACAAAGTATATTTGGTGACTCTTCTTTATGAAGCAAGACAGGAAGTAAGAAGTGTTTCTGAGCTGAGCCTCAAAACGAAGAAGCAGCCGAATTGCTCTTACACATCTTTAATTTGGAGAGTGCTACAACACAAACGGCTTCCTTGACATCCCAGAAAAGCATTTGTTTAAGAACAAATACTTATAGAAAATTATTATGGCTATAAATATCCATCTTAAGTTAAAAAAGGCATCAATTTTTGAGGTAATTTAGAATTCATTACACAGAAATCTGTATTTTCATGTAATAACCCACAAGCTATTTCTGTTGGGAAGAGGGGGGCACATAGCCTTCTCTTAAGAAACACATTATACACATGTAAAAGCATACAGACATTAAATTTATCCCAGACCACGCTCCACAGTCCTTCCCCTAAAACCACAATGCCTGCCATGCTTATCCCAAATTATTCCTCCACCTCCAATATCATATAGGCATGAAAATACTCCTTGAAATCATCTTTTGATGACTGTATTTATATTTTTCATTACCCAGAACTCCTGCCGCTGCACTGTCCAACGTTCCACCATGCCCAATTTTCAAAACCTTATTTCTGTTGTTCCTATTTGTTTGCACGCCAGCTTCTGCAAATACAAATCAAAAGGAAGCATTATAGGATAAGCTTAGAACTTAGAAAAAGACTACTAAAGAAGACAATAACCTTAACTACGAATTAGTAGTGCAGAAATCACAATACTGAATAAGACTCAAGATTCATCTGGAGCCGCTCCCAAGCTCAAACAATTTGCAAGCTATTTTCACTCAGATTCTACTCAAGTCTTACATGCCATTATTCAGAGAATACTGCTAGAAAAACCAGCAGACAGTTCACCTGCAGAGTTCCATTAACAAAGCATGCAAGAACTAGCACCAAAGCTCCCCACGCCCTGTATTGTACACAAATTTTACAATATATATTCTGAACAATTCCTGCTATATTTGCTTCCATGTAATGGGCTATGTTTTTTCATGTGTAGACAGTCCTGGGAGAACCCTGCAATATACTGAACTTCCTCACTGCTCCTTTCAAGCTGTCAGAGCATCTCAACCCACCATAATTCCTACACAGCTTACGACTCCAGGTATTTTGCAGAGTCCAATGGCTCTTATTTATTGGTATTAAATATGACAAATACTCTAAGCGTCTTTACCTATTCCTATTATCTCTCCATTATGTCTTTCACATCAGGGAATCAGACATGATCCAGCTAAATCTCTTCCACACAGAGATGAATTAAGTCTGAGCCTACACTACAGTTCACAACAGAGTAAATCAGCCTGAATGAGCTCTCACTAGTCTGAAAGTAGGTTCTCATTTCATCAAGTGCTCAAAACATTAGATAATCAAGTTGCTCATATCCATTGTGGAGTTAATATAAACCAGAGTCTCTCACACCTTTCTTATGATCTTTTTTCTCCCTAACATGCAGGCTTCTCTGTATTAAGATAAAAGAGTTTCCACACTGTGCCCAGGGCTTTCAAACTCGTTGAAATACTGTGGTTTTCATTCATTCGGTGCTTTAGAGTCATTTCATAGTACCGGGCAGCAGGCCCGGAACAGAAGGTCTTGCCATTACTGCCCTGCAGTCACGATGCTGACACCCATTCTGGCAAATGAGACCAACCTCTAGACCCCTCCAAGCCGTCTGGGGCCCGGCAGGACTGGAGCTTTCTGCTGGGGCTGCACCTTGACCAATACACCGAGTCTCGCAGGGGCCAGCAGCGTCCCCTCCCGGGTTCCCTCAGGTACCCCAAACCCCACCTCGGGCCCAGCCCGCGCCTCCCCGGCCGCAGCCGCTACCTGCCAGCAGCCGCTCCCGCAGCAGGTTGAGCACGGCGGCCGAGGTGGGGCCCTTGGGCTTGTACACGGCGAACAGCCCGCTCAGGGAGAAGAGCTTATGGGCCGAGCGGTCCAGCGCTGCGCGGCCTGCCTCCCCGGCAGCCATGACCGCCTCGGCCACCATCCCGCCACGGCCGCCGGGACAGCCCCAGCCGCCGCCCGGGGGCCGCTGGGAAATGTAGTCCCGCGTGTCCGCCTGCCCCGGCATCCGCAGCCCAGACGAGGTGGTTGTAGGTGGCTGCCCCAGATATTGCTGCGGAAGTTCGGGGAGGCCGGCGCGTCCCCTCTCCCATCGCGGGGTCAGATCAACACGACTGACAGGAGTGGCGATTCAGCCCCCTCCCTTGTTAGCCTGTTCCAATACTGATGACCATTACAATAACAGGTTTTTCCTAATGTCCAACCAAAATTTCTCCTGGCACAACATAAGGCCTTTTCCTCTTGTCCTATCACTTATGAGATCATCTAGTCCAACATCCCTGCCAGAGCAGAAGAACCCCCTGGAGAAGAAGAACAGGACAGAAACCTCTGCAGATGGGTTTTGTCTCTCGATAATCAGAATCTACAACCTCTCTGGGCAGCCTCTTCCAGGACTCCATTGCCCTCACCATGAAAATATTTTCCCTTATATTCAAATGAGTCTGTGATCCTGTGAACATCCTGTGTTCCAGTTTGTGCCCAGTGACCCTCCTCCTATCACTGCATACCACTGAGAAGAGTCTAGTCCCATCCTCCTGACACTCTTCAAGCCTCACTGACACAGCCTATTTTCTCAGATAACACTCCCAAAGCTGTGCTTGAGCAAGGTACCCAGACCTCGAGTGTTTTATTCATGTGTTTCATTTATTCATTTGGAAGAGCCTGCAGATGAAACCATGACAGGACACTGTTGTGGGGAAATAAATACATGGTTAGCTAAGGTCTGTGCATGTTCCCAGTGCTTCCTAGAGCTTGAGAGAAGCAAATCTTCCTGCTGAATCAAAGACTGTCTCAATATGGGGCAGGATCTAGGTCCCTGGGTGGTTTTTCAGCTTGTACTGGAGTGAGAAGCTCACACAGTGCCTGCTCTTGCCTTCCACAGCAGCTGCACAGGGCTCAGAGCTTACAGCTGCAGGCTGCCATCACCACATGCATGAGGTGGACAATGCCTTCCTGATACCAGCAATGCCAGACAACCTCCTCTGCACATCTCTTGCACATATCATTTATCCAGCACCCTATTTGCTCAGATCTTACCTACTCAGCTGACCTACTCTGACTGGATCCCTATGCATCCCATCTTGGGTTGTAGGAACTTCTTCACAGTGAGGGTGACAGAGCACTGGAACAGGCTGCCCAGGGGAGTTGTGGAGTCTCCTTCACTGGAGAAGTTTAAGACCCGCCTGGATGTGTTCCTGTGTGGCTTGGTCTAGGTGATCCTGCTGTGGCAGGGGGATTGGACTAGATGATCTTTTGAGGTCACTTCCAATCCCTAATGATTCTATGATTAACATTGGTTGGAGACCCTGACTATATTTTAACCAAGAACCTTCAACCAAAGTGTCAGACACAAAGGGAAGGTTTGACAAAACCACTGACAAATCTGCAGGCAAGGAAACAACTGAAATTCTGGAATAAAGTCAACATGACATTTTAATTCATTCCCCCCCACACACACATCAGAAAAAACTCCACACAAGATGTAGAGATAGACATAGGGAGTTTTGTCACAGTGCTCCTACACTGAACTGAGGTAAAATGTCCTAAACATCTTAATTGTAGACAGCTTGTGTTTCTCTGAAACCACAACAGTTGTCCAACTTTAGTCTCAATCGTTATAAATCTTCCAAAGTCAGAATTCTCACAGTCTCTCCAGGTCCAGGCACAGCTTTCCACTCACCATAAATTTTCTTCAGCTTCAGAAGTGATAACATTTTTATCTTAGTGGCAAACAACGTATCTCTGAGTAATCCAAGATGGAGAAGAGCAAAGAAGGAAGTCACCAAAGAGGGAGAAGAAGGGATCAGGGGGATGGGGGGGCAGAAACTTATCTTTTCAACTTTTCAAACCCAAACTTTAAACTTTTCTGAAGAAAACACACACAAATTAAACTCAGCTTAGCTTTTAAAACACAATGCCTGGATAGTGGAACAGGGAAACAAGGTGTCAAGAATCCTTCTCCAGAAGATAAAATGACAAAGCCACACTTGGTCTGTGGGAAACTTGCTACTGGTTTACATGGAGTTGACTATAAGTGTCGTTGTGTAAAAGTAATTTTTGTAAACCATGATAAGACTTTCGGTGCAGAAGTGGTTTAGTTGGGCTAACTGTTCAAAAACTGTCCTGCCAATTGCCTGCTAAAAAGAGTTTAGACACAGATTGCTCTGAAAGCAGGCTCAGGCAGAGCTATTGAACATGACTGTTAAGAAAAGGTGTTACTAAGCTTCTCCTAAGCTTAGGTTGCAGCCCAAGGACTGAAATGCAAACCTGTCACACCATCCTGGCCAGCAGTATGGTTGGGTCAGCAGACTGTTCTGAAAACCTCACCAAGGATCAGAGGGGGATTATACAGAAATGAGAGCTCTGCTCTTGGCAAGAAGACATCCTTAATGCAAAGAGCACCTCGGCTTTCCAATAATGCAGCAGCAGATGGGGCCTGTGGAAAAAACTCCCTGTGCTGCCTCCTCAGGACTGACCTCAGCAGAAAATTGTCTAGAATGGTATAATGAACCTGGCACAGGCCTTGGTCATGAGCTGAGCATCGATGTCGGACCCCTACTACTTTTTCCACAAATTGCAAGAAACTAAAAAAGCTTTGCAGGTGTCTAAAGAAACTACTGCCTTTCATGCTGAATATTGTGCAGGAAGTTCTTGCTGGTCTCTCAAACTTCTGCATCAGCAATTAAAACACAGTGCTTTGTAATTGCAGCAGATGGAGTCTTTGAAGGCTTAAAAAGAAGAGCTTTCCTTTGACTTCAGTGAGCATTGGATAAGGGCCCAAGACAAGAATTGTGGAAAACTAATAATGACTGGCAGTGTTGCAGTAAGCTGGAAGTTTACGTGTCCATAAATCACACAGGGCTCTCTTCATGGGGCAGGCCTATTCAGCATTCAAAATGGTGAGAACCATGTACCAAACTGTTCATCTCCAGGGCTTTATTTCAGCTTTGCCTTGTGTTGCTTGTGATTAAAAGTCATTACCATCTGCTCAGTAAGCCTATTTGGAATGAGGTGTTTATCTCCAACAATTCCTAGCCAAGTCAGGATCCACGACAAGCAAAAGCACGATTAGAGTTACTGACTTTATTCGCAGCCTTAATAAAGAGGCTCAGCAAATGGCTGAGAAGACAATGATGCTTTATGCGTAGAACATGAGGGGTCTAGTAGAGGCAAGCCAAAGCCTCCACTCAGGTCAGTGGAAATGCACAAAGTAATGCCTGGAGGATCTGGTTCAATTATGCTTTATAGAGAAGAGATAATGGATAGTGGCTGCTGTACACACAAACAGCAGATGAGTGCTGCTGTAGGAGAGGAGAAATCCCTTACTTCCTTCTGCAGAACAGAGCCACAACGCTTCCTTCTGCCTTCTCACCCCTCTGCTCAGCCCTCTGTGTGCTTTTTCTGGCTGTCTGGCTTTTACTGAAGTAATGCTCACAGACCACAATGCAGAAACAAATGATGCTGCATTACAGCTTTCAGAGCAGATTCAGTAGCAACAGGCCATTTCTGTAGCTGTGTTCACTTTATGATTGCAGCTTTATTGTCTGTATTCAAATCAGAGCAAATTATTGCATGGAGTTTGATCGTGGCTCATGTTCTTCCTGTAAAAACAAAGAGTTGCAGCTGTTTGGAAGTTTACATCCTAGAGGTGTAAACTGCTCCCCTGTCAGCTGGTGGAATTTTGTCTGTAACAGGAACTATCAAAGCCTGAAATAAAAGTACTTTTTTTTTCCTCCTCTAACTGTTCCATCTGTTTGGATAATAAGGTGTAGAAAAATAATTCTTCAACTTGTTAGTTCATTTGGTCCAGTTCAGATGGGCGTGAAGCACATCATGTGTGAGTGGTCCTCCTCAACTAAAGTGGGTTCCTCAGTATCTTGTTGAATTGAAGCAATTATGGAGTAAAAAATAAGTGAATTATTGCATGCAAGGGAAAAACATAACTATCCATGACATGCACCAGTTCTAGGTCAGACCATTTTTCTTAGTTATTCTCCCCACAAGCAAAGGCTTCTACGCGGCCAGTACTTCATGGGCAGATTTTTGTGTTTTGCTCAGGACAAAGTCCATAGTTAAGGTCTACTGCAGTTTGAATTTTATGTCTAGACTTTTATTTTTAGGAATATTTTCTTTCCACCTTTATTCTGGCTTCTCTGATATTGGAGGGATTATTTTTAATAGAGAACAGCTTAGAAAAGGAGAGGTTTTGTTTAGCTGGTTCAATGCAGTTTTATAGTGTCAATTTGAGTTGGAATGGATAGAATACTATAGGATCCAAATGTTTTTAGTTGTTCATTCTTTGTGTGAAATGCAGCTCTGTCAGTTAGCTAAACAAGAGAACAGCAATTTTTCCTGATCCCTAATATGTCACACATGGTGTGGAGCTACGGAGAATCACAGAGTGGCAGACCATTAGGGACTGGAAGAGACCTCAAAAGATCATCTAGTCCAATACCCCACCACAGCAGGATCACCTAGATCAAGTTGCACAGGAACATATCCAGGTGGGTTTTAAATGTCTCCAGAGAAGGAGACTCCACAAGCCCCCTGGGCAGCCTGTTCCAGTGCTCCATCACCCTCACTGGGAAGAAGATCCTTCTCATATTTATGTGAAACCTCCTATGTTCCAGCTCACACCCATTGCTCCTTGTTGTGTCATTAGAAATATGATGCAGATACAATTTCAACGTTCCTTTCTAAACATATTGCACTAGGAAGTGAGGACCGATCTGTTATGGACTGGGAAGTCACTTTTGACCTCTGACACTAATGACAGAGGATTAACTATGGGCTGCAGTCACAGTTTCTTGCTACAGTTGATGTGAAAGGACTAATTTTCCTAGAAGCTGCATCCTATTTAGGAACAATAATGAGCTTACCAGATGTGCACAGCAAAGAAACCATGACATGAGGGGTGGTTTGTATGGACAATTCAAGTCCAACCTGCCCCTCTGTAAATTCAGAGCATAAGGCTAAAAGGACCCAGATACTATTAGATCTCAGGAGCTGCTAATGCTACAATTAGAAAATAAATCAGCAGTATGACTTGAACCAAAGTGTGTTTCAATCTTGATTTATATTTTGATTTGAAGATAGTGGGAGACAGGGGGAAATAAGTAGATCTGGACTACTTCACTGGTTTCTACCTGTTTTCTCCCCTGGCTTTGCACAACTCCAGCATTCAGACGAATGTGTTCATAATCAGCCTTCGGCAATTTTCACAGCTTGTGGGTGCACAATAGAGTCCGATTAATGGTTTGTGAGATGGTTGCCCAGCAAAGAAAATACTTGAGCTCCAACACCTTAGCTGACCTCTTTTCCTCACCTACTGATGTTAGTGAAGGAACAGACTGAACCTCCAGAAAGCTGCCATTAGCATCTAACATTAAAGTCACATCAAAGGTAAAAAAATTTTGTGCAATTTTCTTGACAAAAGAAAGCCAAAGCCCATGAAGGCTCCATCTGTGGAGACAGAGGCTTCAAAACATTCCTGCAGTTTCAGATTCAACGTGCTCTGGCTTCTGCAGTAGCAGAGCCATCTTCTGTGCACAAACAAGTGTGTCAATTCCAGTCTCCATCCAGCTGCTGGAAGCCCTGTGGCAAATGCTTAGAGAAAGCATAGGAACGAAGACTTCAAGGAGTTTCTTTCTTCCCTTACATGCCCAGTTGTCAGCAGTTGGAGGTATTTTTAGCCAAAGCTTCACTGTGGACTATTATATTTAACCACTATCAACTAATCTTCCATTGGTCGTGTGATCTGCCTAAGTGCTTTGAAGCCATACATGCATGTAGTTTTACTTTCCAGCGATGACTTTCTCAAGTTAGTTGGAGGTTGTTTGAAGGGTCCTATTTATTTTGTCTTTTATTTTCAGCTTGACTAGCACTAGGTGCCTCCTGATACTAGTGCAGTGAAAAATTCCCTCATTTATTTCCTCCATCTCTCCTGTGATTTGAAAGAACTTAAATCATCTCTCTTTCTCTCTCTCTCTCTCCCTCCTCATCAGTCTCTTCTCAATTTGAAGAATCCTATTAAGTCTTTCTGAATCTTTCTATGTAGTAACTTCTCTGACAGAAGTTATAATCTTCATTACAGTTGAAACGATCTTCTCCATCTGTTTTTAGATTTTACAATGTCCTTCTTGATATGGGGTGACCAGAATTTCACTCAGCAGTTAAAATGTGGCCAAGTTACTGTTTTATAGCACGGCATGACAAGACCTTCTGTTGTGTTTTCCATTCCTTCCAAACATTCTTAGCACTTGATTTACATTTTTGACCTCTTTAAGAGTTGCAAAGCTTGACCTCCTCTTCACAGCTGGAGAGCCTCTTTCTGCACCAGTAAGATCATGTATCATCTTCATGCTACAGAGCTGAGGATGGATGGTAGCAGGGATCTCAGGCCCTCACTATGCTTTCCCAACTGCCATTTGATGTAATGCAGCTGAAGCTGCCCAGTGCCTGGTAACTGTTCTCTTTCTCCCTTCATCCTCCATCTCCCATTGCATGGAAGCTTTTAGAGGGTCTGCTGGACAAGTACATAGGTTACCTTATTGGGAGGAAAGAATGATTCTCTGCAGAAGTAGGATATTACATATCATTATTTGCTTATTAGTCTTTCCTCCCAGCCCGACAAGCCTTTGTACCCTTCCCAAGGATGGCCCATACTGGGTGACTTGAAACAGCAAGAAAGCAAACAGCCAGCTGAAAAGCGCAAGGCAGCTAGAAGAAGCAGAAAGTTTCACTCTACGTTATGGTCTTGGAGTTACAGCCCCCCAGTGTAACAATTTCTTAAAAGCTTTGGTCTACTGCATGCTCATAGGAAGAAAGAAATATGCTCACACTGAAGAAGGACTAACTAGAAGCCCTAGAGAGGCTAGGCATCACAGACTCTTTGTTCCAGAAAGAGTGGGGACATATGCAGATGACCTTCTTCCGGACATGGCTTCAGTTAACAAATCTCTCCTCTTACTGGAGACATCCCCACAACAGTCATTCCACACAGAAGCAGAAGCTGGACCTTCTCAAGCTAACTGTAACCTAAGTGTTTTCTCCAAGACACTTTTTTTATCTTATGTACCCTAGAAAGGTTCAATCCTTTTGGCTGTAACTCTTCTGAAGAAAGACACATTCCTCATGTTCATCTTTTACGTCACTACCCACCCCTTGCTGTGAGAGGCCTGCAAGCATCATCAGCCTAAGCAAATGCCTATCATATGAAGGTTGAGGCTTTGGATTTGCTATCCATTTGCCCAAGAACAAAACTGGTGCCAAGGAGGTGTGTGCTATTGTTCCCTGATCAGAGGGCTCAGGGGCCATTCTGGCAGCTTTTGCCTGGAAGATGACCTGCTGGCATGAGAACAAGCACAGCACACTTCCTCCACCCTCTTTTATTGGCAGAATCACACCCCAAATAGGCACAAGTAACCATGGATTAGTTCCAATTAATTCAGAAGTACAGGCAAACCATTGCCCACAGAGGGGGACTGCCAATTGCATCACTAATGAGGGCTTCAGGATCAATAATCAAGCAGCTCTGGGCAGCACAGTACATTTGTAATGCACATTATAATACAGTGGACAGAAATTGTTCTATTTGCCATAAATAATTCAACTTTTAATTGTTTAGGCTTTGGAGTCTTTAAAGATGCTAACTGACAATTGTAAGATTAAATTGATATTGTCTGCTTTTATTTTCATGAAGTTTGGCTTAAAATTGCAGAGAGAAGACTGATTTTACAGGGACTTTGTTCAGGTACCAGTATAGGTTGCGGACTGACCTGTTGGAGAGCACTGTAGGAGAAAAGGACCTGGGGGTCCTGGTGGACAGGAAGGTGACCATGAGCTGGCAGGGTGCTTTTATGGCCAAGAGGGCCAACAGCATACTGGGGAGGATCAGAAGTGGGGTGGTTAGCAGATCAAGAGAGGTTCTTTTCCCCCTTACTCTGCCCTGGTGAGACCACATCTGGAGTATTGTGTCCAGTTGTGTCTCCCTCAGTTCAAAAGGGACGTGGAGCTGCTGGAGGGAGTCCAGCATAGAGCAATGAGGATGAGGAAGGAAGTGGAACAGCCAAAGTTGTGACATTTCTTTCTCAGAAGTTCACTTTGATGCTGTATTCTCTTACACAGCTGAGGAGCTTGAGCCCAGGAGTACTATCTGTTGAAGTCAGCGAGAGGTAAAGGATGTTCAGAACGATGCCCTGATTGCTAACTTGGCTTGGAGGTACATCCTTTGTCTTCCTAAGAAGCCAGTTTACAGCAATCATCGTCTGCTGTAATAAAGCCATGGTAGACTGTGGCGGCTGAGACTACCAGTTTATGGGCAAGGCATTGAGAGAAGAGGCACTAAATGGATGCACCATAGCTTTGATATTCCAGCAAATGATAATCAAGTGGTGACAGAGATGTGCAGAAGTTGATCTGCTTGAGTTACTGCTTCAATAAGGATATTCTGCTTGAATATCCTTTTGGTTTAAGCCCCTTTGTTCATGGGAAGGTCATTAAGCTATGTTGTTCCTGGAGTGTATTTATTACTTTTAAATCTAGTGTAGTCTATTTAGTCTTTCTTGATGCTTCTTTGTGAAACATTAATGAGTATCTCACGCACAGAGTCATACAGTTTGTCTGATTACTCCATTCATATTTAATAAGCTTGCTGCTTACACTTCAGAGTAACAACAGAAATTAGATAATGCAATACTTTAGTCCTGGAGTGCCCCTAAATTTGGATCTGAATTATTCATTGTACTGGGTGAGGGCAAGAGAGCTGTTGTAACCCTAATTTATCTAACTTCTACATTGTCTAATTTGTGCCTTTGTTGCGATTCCCGCTTTTAAAAATAACTAATTTTTATTGAAACTGAAAACCTCCAGTTTTGTATCTGTTGCAGATTTATAATCATTCTCTGCAGAAGTACTGCCGTCAGCTAAACCGAAGGATAATTTAGTTTGACTTCCGCTGTTTATACAAAACGTGAGCGCCGTGATCAAGGAAGACTGGGAAGGTCTGTTTTGTTAAAGCACTGATTGTATTTTCTAGCTAAGACACTACTTTCTTTTAAACTGTCAATTGGGCAAGAACACAGATATTAACCAGCTGCACTCTTTACGTCTTGAGAATTTTATGGCTTCGTTCTATAAACCAAATGTCTCTTTGGTATGGGTTACATCTAGAAACACACAATCAGTGTAATATTTTTAGGGTGTTTAAAGTAAATAAACCCTGTAAGGTAAAAGATCTATGCTAAGCCTAGCTGGTCTCTCAAGCAGCGTCTAAAATCGTATCTCAGATGTTGGTGGGCTCATAACCTATTTACTCAAACAGCCTGTCATACCTTCAGATCCACCACTGGGAATGTCCCATTCTTAAAAGTCCTATCTGAAAGCAGGACATCTCAGGGGAAAATAAATATGAAAAATAAAGTGGGGTGTAACTGTGTCATATGCAAGCAAAAGGAACCCATAGGGAGCGAGACTGCCCCCACCTTTTCCTCATTTAGCCAGGAATGTGCCCTTGTGGCCAGGAAGGCCAACAGCATCCTGGGGTGGATCAGAATGGGGCTGGTTAGCAGATTGAGAGGGGTTCTTCTACCCCTTTACTCTGCACTGGTGAGACCAACATCTAGAGTATTGTGTCCAGTTCTGTCCCGCTCAGTTCAAAGACAGAGAGCTGCTGGAGACAGTCCAGTACAGAGCCACAAAGATGATGAAGGGAGTGGAGCATCTCCCTGATGAGGAAAGGCTATGGGAGCTGGGTCTTTTGAGCTTGGAGAAACAGAAACCGAGGGGTGACCTCATTAATGTTTATAAATATGTGAAGGGTAGGTATCAAGAGGATGAAGCCAGGCTCTTCTCAATGTGATCCAAAGACAGGACAAGGGACAGTGAGTGTAAGCTGGAGCATAAGAGGTTCCACAATATGAGAAGGAACTTCTTCACAGTGAGGGTGACAGAGGACTGGAAGTGGCTGTCCAGGGAAGTTGTGAACTCTCCTTCTGTGGAGTTGTTTAAAACCCACCTGGACATGTTCCTGTGCAACTTAGTCTAGGTGATCCTGCTGTGTCAGAGGGATTGGACTAGAGAATCTTTCAAGGTCCCTTCCAATCCCTCATGTTCTGTTATTCTGTGATTTCTTTCACCGATGAGTGAAGGCCCCACTACAGAAAATCCAGTCCCAAAGGGCTAAATGGTAGCATGAAAACAAGTCACTCCTTCCCACACCTCAGCTTGAGCAAGCAACCTGGTCTAAAAGGCCAAAATGAGGAAATAGCATAGAAAATGGTGTTACACTGCTCCTAAAACATGGTGGGTTCCCATAAAAAGTTTGGAACCCCTGTGTACCCTTCAGGCAATGTGTGTGGCAATGCATCTTTATCCCCATTTATTAAGAAATAAAGCAACACGTGTAAGAGTCGGAGGCGTTACTGCATCTCAAGTGCTCTCTCAGTGGAACATGAGAGCATGGATCATGGACAGATTGCACACCCTGACAGCAGGCCAAGGGGGAGAAAACAACTTTGGGAAGGCAACACAGTCTACATTTCTTAGAGTTGAACCAACAGACAGATGGTAGGAACTAAACATCCTTAAAAAACCCCTGTGGTCACGGCTGCCCTGGCATCACTCTGATAATCTGCTAAACCAAGGGCTCAGTGAACAAACCACAAGGATCTTATAGGTGTTTTAGTCCAAAAGGGCTTAAGAGCGAAAAAGTTGGAGCAGATGAACTACTGCAAATGATGGTAACTCGGGGAGTTAATAAAGGAACCTGCCCACTCAGTACTCTTCGGAGAGAGAAGGACTCTAAAATAAGGGAATAATAAAAAATAATAAAATAAGGTTAATAAGGGAACCTGCCCACTCTGCAGGGAGAGAAGGACTCTAAAAGAAATAGGGACTTGAGAGTCAAATTAATCAGCTATTTTTCAGCAATAGTGGAACATTTGCAGTAACTGCTCTATGTCTGGCAGTTGCAGGTGCTGGAAACTTACCGCTTGTATGGAAAATGGGAGCAAGGCTTTTCCCCACTGAAATCCTCAAAAATAAAGCTTAGATTTGTCTTCAGCTTGGCAGAGGGCTCTCTGTGCTCTTCTCGCGCACAGAACACACTGCTGTGCAAGTACAAGTCATGCAGCTTCCCCAGCCACCCACCCTACTCCTGCCCTAGCAGAGTTTAAGGATTCCTCCTTCAGATAAATCCCGTTAAATAATGTCTTGGCTTTCCTTTTTTGGAAAGGAGGAAATACCAGCTTGAGCAGGAATGAACCTAGAGCAGCAGCTTGTATTACACAAGGCTTGTGAGACTTTTTCCTCATTCTTTTAAATACAGAGACAACTAAAAGAGGATCTGCTTTCCTCTTAAGAAGCATTCATCCAGATTTAGCTTCAAAGTCCAACTGTTTCAACACTGAAAAATGTGGGGTTTGTGAGATTCAGCGACACAGTACATTTGCTGTTCATGTTGTCTGATCAGCATGAAGCAATAGCAAAGCTAGTCCAGATAATCAAGGGAGGATGCTTGTGTGTCAGAGAATCACCATTGTGTCTCCAAGATCAGCTGTGCTGGGGTCAGCAGCTGCAGCAGCAGCTTCATATCATGCTGGTAAGCCAAGCTTCAGTTCACAAGCCCACGCTCCTAAAGGTTTCTGAAAATCTGATTTCATGGGATGGAGAACAGACAGAAAGGATGACCTTCTCTCAGAAGCTATTCCCTGAATGGGTAGAGTTGGCAACATCTCCCACTCCTAATTTGTATTTCCATCTGTCCTTGTATTGAAGGATGAGGGTGAAAACATGCCTGAGGGAAGGCTGGCCACAGTGCTGTTACTGGTTTTCCCTGCATCATTGCTGTCCAAAGTGAAGGAGACATCCTTGGTGGTTACAGCAGGCAGAAGGGGCTGCAAACGCTTACAAACCACTGAGCTGGTTCAACTTGCTGTGATCATCTCACTAATTCAGCATCAAAGATGCCGTGTGGCAAATCACTGCATTGCACAAGTCACTGCGCTGGAGCCTGGTGAATGTTTTTCTCCCCGAAGTCTGCAAGGGGGTGCTTTAATGAAGCAAATTGTCAGAGCAATGAGCAAGCTCTAGGGTCTTCCCATTTCCACTGGGGCCACCTTATACAGCCAGTCCAGGCTCAGGGACCAAAAAGGACATTTAAAGCCACTTTTCTACTTTCTGGTTTTGATTGCAGTGCCCTTCTTGCCCGTGGTTCCAAGCCTTTGCTGTTCTATTTACCCTTCCCAGAAGTGCACTTAGCGATAAATGGAAGATTAGAATTCAGGCATTCACTCTGGGGAAAAAGTAGGTTACAATAAATGTTGGTCACAGGGTGAGTCATCCAGGTATTGAGTGTGCTCTCAGTGGATGCTGGAGAAAAATATGCCATCATGCGTGCAAATAACTCGGTTTTTTCCCCCAAAAAATGTCCATTTTAATTTGTGTCTCATGAGAGATTTCAGCTATTTTCTTTGCTTTCAAACACAGCTTCCCTGTGAGTCTGACTCCAAAGCAGAATACTGAATTCAAACTGCAGAGAAATCTGTTAGAAGATGCCTGGAGGAATATGTGGCACAAAGACACAGGAACTTTATCTTCTTTTCTGGCTGCTCTGAACTGATTGTGGGGATTAATGATTTATGTCTCCCTAAAGAACTCCTTGGAGCTACACAGGCTCACATCAGATAAAGTCTATGCCATTCCCTGACCAGGCAGCTGCCAATTTAGGTTTAGCCTTTAATCTGGACACTTCGTGTTTTACAAAGATTTGACTTACAGAAAAGTTTAATGAGAAGCGTCATCAGTGTTCATCAGTTTCCCAAAACCTGTCTTCTGAGAGCACTGGAAATCTTTTGAGAAGAAAGAAGAAATAGCAGAAATGTACCTTTCTGCTGAGAAAAGTCCATGGAATCACAGAATTACAGAATCATTCTGTTTGGAAAAAACCACTGCGATCATAGAGTTCAACCATCTACCCTACCTTACAAGTTCACCTCTAAACCATATCCCTCAACACCTCATCCAAACAATCTTTAAACACATCCAGGGATGGTGACTCAACCACATCCCTGGGAAGCCCATTCCAGTGCCTGACCACCCTTTCTGTGAAAACCTGTTTCCTAATATCAAGTCTAAACCTACCCTGTTGTAGCTTGAACCCATTCCCTCTCGTTCTATCACTAACTGTTTGTAAGAAGAGATCAGCACCAACCTCCCCACAATGTCCCTTCAGGTAGTTGTCGAGAGTGATGAGGTCTTCTCCCAGCCTCCTCTTCTTCAAACTAAAGAGCCCCAGCTCTTTCAATCTTTCCTCATAAGATTTATTCTCCAGGCCTAAACAGCACAGCTCTGGCCTCGGTAAATCCCTTGATCAGTGTGTAGGTTTCAACTGGCTTCTGACACAAGGACAAAATTTGCTTTGGAGAGAGAGTATCACAGAAATATTTCGTCCTGCCCTCAGGACCGATGAAGGTTACCAGCAGGCACAGAGGATGCAGGCAGCTCCCTCACTGAACTAACATCTGTTCAAGTTTGGTGCAAACTTAGATATCTGAGCGGAAAGGGAGGAAGGAATTGCTCAGAAGCACTGGTCCACAGACAAGTCTATAAGAAGTCAATGCAGGCATTTGTGGAAATGCACCAGAGGCAGTGTGGCCTATGTGATTATTGACACCCTTGTAAAAAAGCTGGTGAGAATCACCTTGTTCAAAGGGTGTTTAGACTAGATACTTGTCTGATTCATGTTCCTATTTGTATGAAACCAAAGTGGGATCTGTTATTTGGGGTGAAAAAAGAAACCAAACAGTTCATTCACATATACAATAGAAAGGAATTCAAACAGAGTCGGGAGTCTGCCAAAAGCCAGGCAGCTCCAGAGAAAAATGGCATTATAAACCACTTCAGAGCTTAAAAGAAAATAAGCTGGGCGTACAACAAGGTAGGAACCATCTGCTTGGCTTCAGTGGGAATTTCCCCAGAGTAATCATTGCAGGGGTGGATAGATCATGAAATAGAGGATTTTTTTCTTCCTCTTCTTGTAATTAAATTTACTGGGCTTCTGCAGAACAGTTCCTGGCACAGAGTAAGACATGTATGTGTAATACCTTATCATTGTAAGGGTACATAATTACAGTGATAAACAAGCCCATTAATTTAGCAGAGTCTGACATTTAATCTGATTGACAGACCTTCATTTGCTACAGATCATAAGTCCATTTTTCTGTAGTCATGTCAGACTTCCCATTCAGCTGCTGCTTCATCCCCCAAAATGCCTTTCCCTCCCTGCAGCACCCAAGATAAATAACTGTTTGATGTAGTACCAGATTTCTCTAGGAAGCTAAAATTTGAAAGGGTGACCATATTTGCTCCATTCTTCTTCATGACATTCAGACTGAGCAGTTGGCCTTTACACAGGTCCTCCGTACAGCTGGGAGCTTAGAACATGCATCAAAGAGGCAGAGGTCTGTATGACCTTGTAATAAATTTGTATTGTCTGTTGCCTTGATGCCTTTGCACCTGCAGCATAAATTCTTGATCAGGATGTAAATTCAGACGTACTTCCAGTCTGCCTCTGCTGTGGTATCTGGAATTAATATTGCAGGTAGTGGTTCAGTCCTAATGCAATCAGCATTAAATTTTGCTGTCAGCCCCAGTACGTTTAGTCAAGCAATACTTACAGAGCCACTGGGTGGTCTGAGAACTAAAATGTAGTGAGCTGGAAGTCTTCAGCTCTTCTTTTTCTTTCTATTTAAATACTGTGGTGTTTCAGCTCCTTCTGCACTGATGATTTAACACTGTGCTACATCCTCACAGCTGAAATTTAGAGGACAAGAAGCTGAAAACACTGTGTTGTTTCTGTACTTTCCCCCTTACAAATAGAGCTATTAGATTTATTTTTATTTTCTATGTGAAATGAAACCAACCTTGAGAGTTACAAACTGTCTGAAGGAACATTTTTGTGGATCTTTTTCACAGAATCACAGAACATTGGGGATTGGAAGGGACCTCAAAAGATC
This sequence comes from Rhinopomastus cyanomelas, assembly GCA_013400115.1. NCBI lineage: Eukaryota > Metazoa > Chordata > Aves > Bucerotiformes > Rhinopomastidae > Rhinopomastus > Rhinopomastus cyanomelas. The sequence continues at coordinate 213,762 of VXBP01003024.1, read as the reverse complement.
ATCTAGTCCAATCTCCTGCCAGAGCAGGATCAGCTAGATCAACTCTGTGAATATATTAAGCTGTATTTTTTTCAGTTCCTAAGCTAAGTGCAAAAGGCCAAAAGAAGAAACAGTAATTATCCGGTATTGTCTGTACTATTAATTAAAAATTAATAAATTACATGTAAAACCAGTGTGAATAATTTATCTCCAAGCAGTGGGCCTGGCAAGGAAAATCCATATTCTGGCTGTATTTTCTCAAGATCCATCGAGTAACGAAACTAACTCAATCCCACAAATGGGTTTTAAATGATGTTGATTCTATATCTTGAATATAAACATTGCCAGGTGAGGTGACAGAGAGAGACAGAGAAAAATAGGAATAAGCAAACAAAGATGTTTGCAATAGGCTCTTATTGTATCTTTTGTGATGTCTGACTGACTTTCTAATGTCCTCTTTAGCGGTGTCGTCTGCATGATCAGAACCAGAAGGAAAAGTTATCAATGATCAGGGCAATCTCATCAGCATTTTCCTCCATCCAGTGGTTAAAGAAACCATCTAACCTGAGACAGAGGTTCTCAGTGTTCGATACCAGACCCAGCTTGGAGACACTGGTCAATCAATGAAAGCAAGCTCTTAAGGGAAGGGCAGTAGCTTCCTTGCAAAGGGAAGAGCAGTAGCTTGTGTAGTTGATTGTGTATGGATTCACATTTTAAGTGATACTGTCTGCTGGACTGATGAGTGTTTCCTGATCTCTAAGGTCTTACACTAAATATACTACCAAGCTTTCCTCACGCTGTGCCAGTAAGTCTCAGAAACTTGAGACTCTGACAGCACTTTCTTTCCAGGAACACAAAGAGGATTTTTTGCCTGGTAGCTGCAGGTCTATGGAGCACTAATGCTGGCTGAGCTTTCAAGGGCACAAGAGGAACCTGCTAGCCCCCAGACAAACCCAGAACTTGACAATCTGCTCCATTTCTTTTCCTCCAAGAAACCTGGTTGTTGCACGTTTAGAAAACACAAATGTTAGATGCTAGTGTAGCTGGGCTGTGAACAACCTTCTTGTTTGCAGGGCCGTCCTACTGCTTGAATCCGCCTGTAGAAAGAGTTTCCCAGCTGGCATGTGCCCTAACTTGCACAGCTTCAAGGGTTTAAAGATACTACCGTGTGCGCGGTGTTTGGGCCTGATGTGACTGTGGGAGCACATAGCTGTGCGGTACAGCCCATGGTCTTCAGGAATTTGACAGGTTCCTTATCAGTTTTTTTACAGACATTTTATTTTGCATTAACAAGCTGCTTAAGAGGACTCACATTCCAGCTGCCATTAAAATTAGGCAGAACAAAGATATTCCCAACTCTTGGGCAACACTGGGAGCTTGGACTGTCAGTCCCACCCTGCAACACAGTTGTACTACAGTTCTGCAGGATGTGCCAGATGGATTTAGGGCAGTAGCTGGCCTGGGAGTTGGGGCTGGTGAGGAGCAGATGCACCATTCCCTTCTGCTGCCTCTGCTCTGGGGATAGATAAGCGAGGGATGGTGGGGGTAGAACAACCTCTTGAACAAGCACAGCAGAAATCCCCGGGGTACAATGAATCTGTGTTTTGGATCATTAGGGCGGAGTGTTAGAGATTTTTTTTCTGTAATGCTTATTTTGAGATAAATACCAATTCCAGTGAAGCGTCCTCCATGAAATAGTCTGTTAGGAAAGGGTCAAACTGCTGATGTGCCAATTACCATTATCCACCACGCTGGCGAGTGCCCACGCAGCCGTGTGGAACGCAGCTCACGCGAAGCAGTTCACTTACAGCAAAACAGCCAGATATACATCAGGCTGGATTTAACGGCTGCAGAACTGCCTGGCAAGGAGCAGGGGGTTTGCAGCCTTTGACTGATGATGAACTGGCTGCATAAGCTTTAATTAGGCAGCGACAGGGCAGAATTACAGCCACTGTTTTACTAGCGCAGAGTAAACACTTGCTCTCCTGCTTCCCTCATCCCTGAAATGCTGTGTCCTCACCTGAGAGCCAGGCAGGCGGGCGCTGGGGGAGTGAGGAAGAGGTTTTAGCAACCTGATCCCTCGGGAGGAATCGCTGCAGCTCAGCTTTTTATGCTGACACATTTTTTTAAATATTTATGCCCGATCATCTGTTGTTGTTCACGGTCTCCTCTCCTGTCTCACCCCGTATCAGATAGCCTCCACTCTTCAAGAAGCACAGAAATGAAGTCAGGAGTCTGAAATGACAGAAAACGCTTTTTGGCAGGCACTGAAGCTTCAACTAAAAGAGCTGTGGAGAATTAATTGGGCAGGCAGGAAGGGCTGGAGTGGAAACCAGCGGGTGCCTCAGCAATGTCGTGCCAGCCTGTGAAGGTCAGAGTTCCCCTTGCCTTGGCAGGCCTCACTGCTGTTGAGTTTAGGTGCGAATGGCTTTTCAGGACCAGTCATTAACCACCACGAGGTCTGGCTGATTGTTTCACCTAGTCCCTGCTGGATGCTTTCCCCTTCCCTGCTTGCAGAAGGGGCAGCCGCGGCATCTGTAGCAGCTACAGCAGCTGCCCACAGCAGGGACAAAAGAAAAAGCCTCAGAACAGGCAGCAGAAAGTAGGTTAGTGCTGAGAGGTGTGAGCAGAAGCAGTGCTCTTGCACACAGCTTTCTTCCAGACTGCTGTACGGTCACTCCTTAGCGGCTCAGAAGCAGATGACATTCCTTTGCATCGTTTTCACTGAGGAGGGAGCTCAGCTCTCTCCCTTGATGCTCTCGCCTCTGACCCATCTAATTACTGTAGGAGAAGGGGAGCCCAAAGAAAGTCAATATCGAGAAAACTCTGTTGGATCTTGATATCGGTCAAAGTGCTGGTGGAAGGGTACAGCCTCCCAGAGGTCACAGATTGAGCTGAGCACAGCAGATTTGTCCTTTTCAGCAGATTTACAAGACAAGGTGCTTTCCCTGTGGGACTTTAGGTGTGTTGTGTTTTTCTACTATGTCCAGGTCCAGGTTGCCTGAAGATAACCATGACCTTGCCAGTGATTTTATCATAACAGGAATTTCACCTTGAAAACTGCTGAGTTTGCAGTCTGTACGTCTGTCCGATATCCAGGCAGCAAGAGGGCTGAGGGCACATTTCCCCACTGCAAACAGGTCTGCTAAAATGCATGACATGGGTCCTGATTTAAAGGAGATCCATCACTGCTGATTGTGTCATACCTCAGCTAGGGAACACAAGGAGAGTTGTGATCAAACACACTTCACTGATTTTATTCCTTCCTTAACTAACAGGAAAACTTCTGGAAATGTGCACAGTAGCTGTTTTATGAAATATGAAAGTGAGCACTAAATTACAATCCTCAAATCACCAATTCACAGCCCTCAGAACTGGGGTTTTTTCCATTTCTTCCACTATAATTTCCGGGCTGGAGCTCGAGCCATTAATAGCAGCTACATCATTACAGTGCCGTGACACTTCAGCAGCACCCTCATCCATTTCAGTCATTGATCCACTAATGTGCGCCGGATGAAAAAGGAAAAGGTCCAGCTCATTCATCCTCCCCCTCCTTTCTCCTCCTCTCACCAGGTGGCAACCACTCACCCTTTGCTTTAAATCCCTATCAGATTTCAGACACTCGGTGTTAATTGTCTCAGTACAAGGACTGACCCCAGACAATGAAACTGAAATTAAAGTAACAGGGCCAGAGAAGTGGGTGAAATGCTACAGAAGTGAAGAGATCTGCAGCTGCTCGCCTTGGCCCACAGTCTGCTGACAGCACTGGAAACCACCGGTTGGAGCTGGAGCCGCAAAGCACACTTGTCAGCAGTGGGTTCCTCCCGGAACATGAAGCCAAAGCAGGAACAGAGTAGGAGAAAGGCTGAAAGAATTAGGCCATAAGATCAAAGGTACAGCAGCGTACTGCTGGAGAAATGGTACTTGAAGTAGCATCAGCTGCACCAATAATTCTGTAATTCCAGTTGCATATGGAGCAAAAAAAAATCCTTCTATGGCCATCCATGGGCGGTCCGTACCACAACTCTGTGTGGAGGAGATTTCCTGAATTACATAGATTCTGAGCTGAAAGGCACGCTGCTTTTGCCTGTAGCTTGTTGGACTATCCAACAGGCAGTGTCTTGCTTTGCCTTTTTGCTCTTTGCTTGGTACATCTGTTCTTTTGTTCTGCTTTTCCTTATCTTTCTGTTGCGCATTTGGGGGATCAAAAGAGAAAGGAAATAAAAATCCTGTTAGTTTTCAAAGGTCGAAGCAGCAGTAGATAATTGGTTTCCAATCAAGCCCAGACTGTCTTTGATCTGCACAGCCTTGCAGAGAACGCTTTGCTACGACACAGGCGCATGTGTTTGGTAGCACTACCAGGAGATCTGATTCTGAAAGTCTGCAATTACCTGTGCAGCGACACTTATAAAGATGAGAGGGACTTGTAACAGTGCTGCGTTCTCCTACCGCCTTCCAATCAACTTGCCCTAATGCGAGGTAACTACACCCTTCTGAAGAGATACTTTCAGTAGTATTTCTCTCGTGCTGTACGAACAGAGGCGATGGGTCAAGCACCAGGGTCAAGGACAGAAACCAGCTCCCCAGACTGTGGTTCAGCTGTGTGACCATCTTTCATTGCTTCAGATTGCTGCCATTTCCCACTCTTCTTCTTGAAGCCAAAGAGCAATTTGCTGCCTGTTCCCTCACTGGTCCATGCTTCCACCTCCATGCAGCTGTTTGTAACATGTGGCTGGGCTAGTTGAACTTTCTGTGCTGTGTTGCAATGATCAGTGAAATGTTCTTGTTTATACAGACCTTTCAACAAGAACAAAACATGGTGCTGAGCAGCTGAGGTTATGAACATTGTTAAACAGCCTTGCCACCAGAGCTGCAATGTGAAATTACACCCTTGTTCATCTTGGCGAGCCATTAATCTATTCTGGCACTTTAAACCTTTAATGCCCTTCACTTTACCTTCCCTTATTCACTAAATGTCCTTCTCTTCTCCACCCACGCCTAAACCCACAGGAACATATGGATGAGAGTCAGTGTGTCCTCACAAATAACAAGAGATAGGGTAAGAGGAAATTGCCCTAAGATAGACTCAGAATCATTAGGGATTGGAAGGGACCTCGAAAGATCATCTAGTCCAATCCCCCTGCCACAGCTGATATGCCAAGGAGATTGAGATAGGATATTAGGAAAAAAGTATTCACTAAAAGGGTTTGTCGAGCTCTGAGACGGGCTGCTCAGGGAAGTGGCTGGAGTCCCCATCTCTGGAGGAATTTAGACGATATATGCATATGGTGCTTAGTGGCAACCTGGCAGTGCTAGGTTAACAGTTGAACTTGATGGTCTTCGAGGTCTTTTCCAACCTAAATGATTCTATGATGTGAACATAAATGATTTTTATATGAAAAATTGTGTTAACAGTAGAATATCTTCAGATACTTAGGATTAAATGAATGATCCTTCCTGCCTCCTTTCCTTCCTTCCCTCCTCCCTCCTTCCTTCTCTTCCTCTCTCTCTCTCTCTCTCTCTGTCTGTCTGTCTCTCTCTTTCTCTTTCCCTTTCTCTTTTCCCTGTTCTTTCTCTTCATACTAGGGCTGGCCAGAAGCAATAGATTTTTTTGTCGTGTACCAAGGCAGGATGATTTTGTGCAATGTGGGGAGGCAGAGCGCACAAGACGCACAGGTATGTACCCATGTTTGCATTCTCAAACCTCTTACTGACTTGGCTTCTTTAAATAAACAGTATACATTCATTTTAGCTTAAAATAGGACTCCAGTCAAGCTCCTACCCTGGAGCAGGTACCAATTGCACTGTCAAAATCACTCTCTGTGGTTCTGAATAGGTTTCTTAATGAAAGAGCAACATTAGCTGTTTAGAACATTTTGTCCCTGAAGGATGCAGCAGCAGCAGCCGCCGCTGACTGATTTCTGGCTCAGACATGCTTATAAATGGTAGGAAACATAATGGTTTAAAACATGAGTATCAGCTCCCTGGAAATGCTTCGTAACAGTGATTCAGGGAACCAAGAGACAAACGGATGCTGAGGCTGGTACCCGCTGATGAGCGCTTTGTTTCGCACATGCACGCTGATCCCCTTAAGAACAATTATGGTGTGGGGATGTTGTCAGTGAAACAATGCAGTAACCAGGGAATGAGATGATTTGGGACCCAATCCAAAGGAAAAATATGTTCTGGTAAAATGAAATTTTGATGTCTGCTGGTTGCTGGTTTAAATAATGAGGAGCATCCAAATGAAATTCTGCATTTCTATTTTTGCAGTCTGGTCATACCGACTGTCACAGTAGTCATTTTTTATTCTGGTTAAACCTGGAGGCAGTTGCAGAGTAGAATTTGACTTGAGGAGATTCAAACCAAAGAAAAAGAGCTTTTGTTATCAAATGCTCGGTTGGAGGCAGGACTCGGGTGCTCTTGTCTCTTTGATAGGGATGACATGGCTGCACTCAGCTAAAATCTCCAAGCGGAGGCTTCGGCACCACTAAAATGTTGAAGAGTTATATTTACCAACAGCTTCATGTATATCCCCAGTCTGGGTTCCAAGCAGATTTCAGATCAAATGCCACTGTTCTATTCAAGAAAAACCTCCAAGCAGCTTTTCCACAGCATGGAGGGTAACAGGATCAAAACCAGCCACAGAACAGATGACAGTTTTCATCAGAAGGCAGAAGTGTCTCCCTGCTTTTTCAGAAGCTTCTCTGTGGCAGCAGGAGAGTGAACTTTTTGTGGTTTGATCCTCTTATCTACCTCTTTTTTGTTTATAGTTCTAAAATGCATTTGTTACTGTTATCCCCAAACATCCAGCCCACAGGGGTTCGTGAAGGGCAAGTCCTGCTTAACCAACCTGATCTCCTTCTATGAACAGGTGACCTGCCTAGTGGATGAGAGAAAAGCCGTGGATGTTGTCTACCTGGACTTCAGTCAGGCATTGGACACCGTTTCCCACAGCATTCTGCTGGAGAAGTTGGCAGCTCACAGCTTAGACAGGGGGACTCTTCGCTGGGTTAAAAACTGGCTGGATGACCAATCCCAGAGAGTTGTGGTGAATGGGGTTAAGTCCAGTTGGTGACCAGTCACAAGTGGTGTCCCTCAGGGCTCAGTTTTGGGACCAGTCTTGTTTAACATCTTTATTAATGACCTGGATGAGGGGATCGAATGCCCCCTCAGTAAATCTGCAGGTGACAGGAAATGAAGAAGGAGTGTTGGTCTGCTTGAGGGTAGGGAGATGCTGCAGAGGGATTTGAACAGGCTGGAGTGATGGGCTGAGGCCAGTGGGATGAGGTTTGACAAAGCCAAGTACTAGGTCAGGCACTTCAGTCACAGCAATCCCCAGCAGTGCTACAGACTTGGGGAAGAGGGCTGGAGAGGTGCCTGGCGGAAAAGGACCTGGGGTTGTTGGTTGATAGCCAGGTGAACAGGAGCCAAGTGTGCCCAGGTGACCAAGAAGGCCCACGGCATCCTGGCCTGTATCAAGAATGGTATAACCAGCAGTAGGGAGGTGATGGTTCCCCTGAGCTCAGCAGTCATGAGATCGCACCCTGGGTCCATACTGGGTCTAGTTTTGGGTGCCACAGTATCAGAGGGACATTGATTTGCTGGAGCAGGTCCAGAGAAGGGCAACAAGGCTGGTGAGAGGTCTGGAAAGCAGGGCCTATGAGGAGCAGCTGAGGGAACTCAGGTTATTTGGTCTAGAGAAGAGGATTCTGAGAATCCTTTCCTCTTTCTTCATTGTTCTGCAGCAGCACATCACATCTCAGTGAGTAGGTACAGCACCTTTTAAGTGTGAGAGATACTATTTGTTTGCTATTCTTGAAACCAGCTTTGCCCAGCTCCAGGTCTGTGTTAACTAACGTTGGGTGAGTTCATCACTGTGGGCTCTCCAGTGTGAAGCCTGTCCCCCATCTTTCTTAGTGGCCCTACACCAGTATTCCTCTGCTCAAACGCTCCTGAAGCCATTGTAGCATTTAAAGCCTTGGCCACTCTACCAGCTCCGCAGATCCTTGTGCTGCTTTACGCTGGTGTAGAACTGCACCATTGCAATGACTAGCAAAGCGAAGGAATTTAGCCACAGCCAGCAGGTCAGAAGAACTGTTGCTCATTCGAATGAAAAGAAAGCAGCAGGCAGGTCAGTAGGAGTTCAGAGAAAGCAAGCCTGACACACCCCAGCCCTGAGACCTTGCAAACTCAGTGCAGAACCTGCTGGCTGTTCCTAGCAGTGCCAACACAGTGTAACAGGGTTACATGGCTGCATCCTTATGCTGCTCTTAAGTTTCTCATTTGGTTCCCATCCGCCAGCACCCAGCTTCACTGCTCAAGGTAGGAGCTGCAGCTACTGGAATTCACCCAACGTGAGGTGTTTGCTGCTCACCTGCCTTGATGAGAAATAGCTCATTACACTCTGTGGGGGGGATTGGGGCCCCCTTGGCTGTGGTTATACAGTTTCATGGAGCCTCTGGAATGAACGATATTGAATTAATATGAAGCTCTAAAAAGGTTAATCAGGTGTAATCTTCAGCTGCTAAAATAGTTGAGTTACACAATTGTACTGACCTTGGCTCATGGTGGTGCAAGTTTTCTTTATCAAATCTGTTTTTTTCAGGAGATCTTTATCTGGCATCAGGCTCTTCAAGTCCATATTTTTCCACTGAGGTAACAAACAATGAGGCCAATGTTGGAGCAACTTCTTAGGGATGCCTGATGATTTTTCACAAAGCTGCTGAGCATAAGAAATTTCTGCAGAAAACGGAGTGGAGACAAGAAGTCAAGCCCCTTCCACCAAACGATTTAATACCTGAAGAGCTGAAAAGATGAATTGCACCTATAAAGCTCGTACTTAAAAAAGTTAAATGGAGTCTATATGTGTAATTCCTCTGTGACACCTTCCCTATTAATAGACTGAGTCTTCAGCTGTCACATAGAGGAAAGAAATCATTTGTCATTCAAAACCACAAACCCAACAAAATCACGCAGACTGCTCAGCATCACCTCGGTGTGTAGTCGGTAAGCGAACTGCTTAAAAATAAGGAGCAGCAGTGTAAGACACGGGGATTGCAGTAAAAAGGAGTAGGTTCTGTGAAATACTCCTTGTTTCGATGAGGGATATGGTTTAGGGGTGAACTTGTGGGGTAGGGTAGGTGGTTGGACTTGATGATCCCGGGGGTCTTTTCCAACCAGAGTGATTCTGTGATTCTGTGAAATGGCACCAACTGCTGCATATGCTGGAATTATTAGCATCGCATTGTGTACAGTTTGCTTCTTCCTGAAATAAAGAAATAATGATATACAGGGTAAATCATTATCTACCATAATCCCAAAGTGGCCATCACAAAGTACTTCCCCTTTCTACCCCAGAAGTAAAAGGCAGAAACTTCAGTGCTGCAGCTTTTCCCTCTTAGCTAAAACCAGCCAGAACACTCCTTGTCAGCATCTCACTTGGGAGACATAAACTGCAGCGAGTGGGCTGAAGCAGTGGTACTGTCCCAGTGGTTGCACAGATCACATTTAATCACATCAAGGACTTTATTTTGTCATCATTCTGTTTGGTTGATATTTAGAAACAAAAAGGCAATCCCATTTTAGAAATTTGGCAATTAGAATCCTATTAGTAGATCAAATTGACATTTTGAATTAATTATAAAAGGGGGAAAAAAGGGTTCTTGCTTGCTCTTGATCTTTTAGAAAATAAAAATAAGGTCTGATAAGTCTAGTTTCCTGAGTATTTGCTATCTTGGACGCATCACGGTTTACTGTGATTTGTTGGTTGATGTTAAACCAACTCCTTATTAATGATCCCAGCCAAAATCATGGCTCCAGAGAAGCAGACATTTCATACATACAGAATGAAACCTCTCACTCATTTTGATGCATGATTTACCCGGGATCACTATTACATTTCCTAAATTCCAGTGGAAAGTCAGGGAACAGCAGAATTCAAAGCTGTTAATGGATGGTCTTGTTTCCCAGCAGCGAAGCTGTCTTCTGGCACATGGCTATGTGAGGGCAATACTTCAGTTATCGCTGGCTTAAATGTGTAGCTGACGTGATCCTGATGGGCTCCTGTCTGTGTAAGCAAGGCCAAGAGATCTGGGTGACTGAATTTTGATCCCAAATTTTTCAAGCTTCAGTTTTCTTCAGGCTTGATTATTCAAACAGTTATTTGAGCAACCAGATCTATGAAATAGATAAGGTGCACAATTCATATCTATAGATAAAAAATAGGGTTCTCCTGTCCTTGGCGTATGCCTTACTCTTGTGCTAACACAGCTGGACCGGGTGGACAGAGGCGGCTCTGCTTTTGTCTGTAACCATCCTTACCACTCCCTGCGCCTGCTGAGCTGCACAAACTGCTGACTGCTGAATCCCCAAGGTGAAGGACAAGACAAAGATCTTCAGGGATTTGAAAGGATGAAATTAACCAGGCGAGAGAATGTGAGTCTCAAGAGGCAGGATAAACAATACAAAGAATCCTTTCCTTTACAGGAAGCTGAAAGGAAAGCTGTCTGGAAATACGCAGAGTGTTGATGGACATTTTGCTAACAGTGAAGGTAGGAGCCTCCAAAACCCTCAGGAAATAAAAATTCATGACCCAGATTAAGAAATTTGAACTTGACAGGTGTTTCCTGTGGATGCGGAGATGAGGGAAGTAGAAGTGGGTTTCTCAAGTAAAGGATAATGATGATTCAGAGCACAGGTAATTTGTTTCTTCTCTCCAAGGCAGCTCAGCGTAGAGGCGGGGGGGGATCCTGGCCCTGCTAATCAAGCTGCACCACCCGCTGCGAGTAATGGGTGCCGCTTCTTCGACGAGGTTATTATGTAAGCGAGTCGCATTTTGGAAGGATGAAAATTGCTTTTCTCAGATTGCAGCAACTTTCCTCATTTGCAGGTGACGCTCAAGTGGATCAGTCCATCTCACTGCTTTCTTGCAGAACAAAGACACGTTATTCAGGAGCCGCTGATTAGCCAGAAGTCTGACGATGTAAATGCATGTTTACTCCATCTCCTCACTGCCACAGGCTGGTTTCCTCCTGTGACGCTCTATGTTTTGTCCACTCTAGTTTTAAAAACTTAAGGAGATTACAGGCTCCTTCCATTTCTGGTCTGGCAGCGTTCACGGTCAGGAAGTTTTCATTGACAATAAATCAGTTCTCCTCAATGGCATTACTTTGTTCTTAATTGCATTCTGATAAATTAGGGACCATAATTCCTTCAGTCTTGGTGCTTAAGGCTTTCAAATCTTTTTATTGGGAAGTAATGTTCCTCTAACCCTAAGCCCTCATTTGCCAACACTAAACTTAGTTACCTCTGTTGCCTTCCTCTCTTAAATTTGTTTAGTATCTTTTGCCATTTCCCACACAACTTGCTGTAGCCTCATTAAGTATGTTATTACTCAGCAAAACGACTTACATTTTCAGCTGCTTCGTCTCTCCAAACTGGAAACAGGATACTACACACCTGAGAATGTATAATGCAGATCTCTCATTTCTGCTGTCCTCACTGCAAATTTCCAGAGCCAGTTTATACTCATTGCCCGGGGCTCCCTGTGGAGGACACCCACCCTCTCTTCAGCACTTGTTATTTCAGAGAACTGTTCACTTTAGAATATAATGAGGTTCACCTTGTCTTGAAAATGACGGTGATTAAGAAGCATACATTTTTCTTCATGTACCTACAGCCTAGCACTGTAACGAGGTCCTTCCTTTCACACACTTCCATAGTTCTCAGTGTGCAAAATGTTTTACAGAGAGAGGGAAAACCATTCAAACCCCGACAGAATTATGAAGCTGTATTGCAGCCAGCAAGATGTATCTTCTTCACCAAAGTTACAAGACACTGACAAAGCTGTCAGTTCCACAGCACTGTTCTAGCAGTTTCTATACCAGCAGCAGCGTTTATTGTAATAACCAGCATGGGTTTAACGAAACATAGCTCAGGATTTATATATATATACATGCACACTATCTTAGCCAGGGCAATTAAAATAGCCTGAGAAGATACCGTGTTCCAAGGCACATCTTTTTATCCTCACACATCTGACTCCAAAGCAATGCCAGTAACCAGTCCAAACCTGTAAAAATTGCTCTGTTCACACTTTCTTTTTTGGCATTCCCGAGAAGCTTATGACACCTGAAAACTTTGATCCACCATATGCTTCTCTTGATTCCTAAACTGCTCTTCAGTTTTCTTTCTCATCCTCAAAAAGGAAACCTCTGCTGATAAATGATGCACCAGGAACACAAGGGTTTAGGCCAAGAGGGGCTCGTTCAAGTTGTGACAGATTTGCTTCTCTGAGCATTAATCCACTTTAATCCAATTGGATCACATACCAAACCAGCAAAATCCTTGAGGCTTTGACAGCACCCGTTCTGTTAACATTTAAAGGTTAACAAATTCAGTAGATCCTGTGCTACTTGTATCTACGCTGAGAGCTTCGAGTGAGAATCTGCAAAATGAGTTGATGAATATGAAGTAGAGACCACACATTGATAATACTCTGGGTTTTTTCCAGTGTGATGTAGAGCCCCATAATCTTGCATCGGAATACAAGTACCGTAAGATTATCATGCTTCCTTAATCCTGTCATTTCAAGGGTGTCAAAGAGGAAAATACAAGAAGATATAAAATGTACCATTTTGATACAACTTCCACACTGCTTGAAGAAGTAAATTGTCCCTCAATCTCTAGATGCCTCATGCAGGCACAGCAAATAAATGATCTGGGGTGGGAGATGGCAATTGCTGAGACACAAGAGGATGGGGGAAAGATGCTGAGAGCTATCAAAAAAGCTGTCAAGTGCATCATCTTGCTGTAGCGCTCTTCTAAAAGATGCAAGAGCACTTGCAGCTGTTAAATATCAAGGAGAAGCAGCTTAATATCCAAGTGTAGCCCTCAGAGGGGATCTTACGAAGCAGTGAGATTTTTAAGAAGCTGATGAAAATGTGAAGGACAACAAAGCTAGATGAGATGCTAAGGAAAAAATACTCAACAAAAACAATTCTAAACCACACAAAACCACAGATGAAATCCTGTGTACAAGAACCTTCCCTTAAGGGCCCTGAAGAAAGACATGGTGCTTCCTCAGGTCCATCACATTTGTACCCAAATTCAATAATGCTGTGACTGATGCACTCTGCACTCAAATGCAATAGAAAACCAAAGTCTTGATCAACAGCAGTCTGCAAAGACATGAGGGCTCTCAGGAAGTGCAGATGCTAATCTGTGTTCTGGATGACTCCATCCTGAACATTTCCCTTTGCTTCTAGTTCTTGTGGTGATTCACTTTGAGCCCTGCAGAGTACAGGACACAGGCTTATCCCAGAAGATGCTGCAGTGCTAGACTCAAAATAAAGGACTTGGCTATCAAAGGCATGATGTAAAATGTTAAAACATTTTTGCTCTCAAGGTCAGCCATACAAAACTTATTATGGATTCTGTAATAATAGAAGCAGTCGCTTCAATGAAATTAATTTATTTTTGTAATATCCCTTTTTATCCTCCATGCATTTTTTAGCACAAAAAGTTGGAATTTATCACAATCTCCTTCACAGACCTTAGTATTGTGTGTCTGCTAATGCGGCTGTTTCAACAGTCCCTCGCTGGAAAGCCCACACTTGTGAAATCTTGGCAACACTGTCAGTAAGTGACCTACACAAAGTTTAATAGAAAAATTTTACTGAATATCCTCTGTTTAATGTAAACAAGGCAGGAGGCAGAACAAGGAGTATATCTTTTATATAGTTACACTATTTTACAGGGCAGAGAAAGCACCACAGATGATGGCTTGAAAACCCTGTACGATATGCAGTATCAGGTATGGATTTTCCATGTAGCCCCAAGACTGCTACGTAATCCTTCAATTTTATCCAGCACTTCAGTTTAGCACTTGTTTCAGAAAGACAAATAGCACTAATAAAACACCGTCTGTGGAACTACACAGCAGGTTATGGTAGAAATTACCATGCATTTCCAAAGCCATTCCATGATTACTGATGCCCTGTAAAATTAAGTGCAACAATCGTTACACTAATCATAGTGTAAGCAAGCTTGGGATTCTGGTCTTTATATATATATATATACATATATATCTGTATATATCTGTGTGTGTGTATATATTTATACACACACACACACAGAGATAGGTGGTGTGCAACCAGACTCAAGCTGTGGATCAAGTCACAGCCTTTATATTGCACAGACAAATACATAATAAGAACATGACACAGACAGGATGTGAATAGGAGGAATATTACAGTCATATGAAGAACTAAGGACAAACTTCTTCTACCAGAGCTAGCGCATGGCTTATTACAAAACTTCCTATACTGGAGTCTAAATCAAATACATACTATAGATGGATAAAGAGTAAAAAACGTGTCTATTTACACACTGTGCATCAGGATTAAAATGTGGTTTGGATTTGCTTTGTGAAATAAAAAGTCATTCTAGTATTACCTCTCCAGTATTTCAATCTAATACTAGTGGCCACGCTTCCTAAGGTGATAAGAACCCCCACTTCCCACAGACATCTGGACGATGTGCACACGCCATGAACATCAGGCCATACATTTTTTTAGGTGTCCACCTCTGGGTAATAAATAACCACGTACAAACACACGCACACGGAAACAAAAGGGGCGCCTCAACGACATGCATAGATTGCAAAGGTGAAAACATGGACCTGAACTAACCTCTAAGCTTTTTTAAAAAGAAAAGTGCATGAAAAATATCACCACAAAAATAATTAAACGAGTTCCATCTCTTAACGAAGATTAAATCACTTTTACAAAAATAAAGGTCACTGTCATCATGTTTGCAGGCAGCAAAGAGTTGCTTCCCTTCTGCCAGGATGGATCCATGTCATACAAACTTATATCAACTAAATAACATTTGGCTTGCAAAAACATCACCAATGTTGCTGGAGACCGAGGAATTATATCCTGAATTTCAGAGTGCTTGCATCTACTTCTTTTTTTCCTGGGCAAGCTTGAAGGAATTGTGATTGCAGCCAGGCAGACTGCTTTGCATTAAAACATCACAGAGGTTGCAGCAGCCCTTCCACAAGCTGACTGATACAATTCCTCATGGTGTAAGGAGCTCAGGTATCAGTGGAAACAACAACAACAGAAGAGGTGATGTTAATGCTTTCATTTGTGATGAGGCATCTCTTGAATGGCTTTGGAAACCATTATGCTACATGGAATGCTCTCGTGAGTTTAAACATTTCTCTCACTTTCACTTATAGTACTATCATCACTTCCAGTTTGCACTGAAATTGGGACATTAGTAGTATTCCAGAACGCACACCTTAAAAAAATAAGTAATAAAAATAGAAAATTTGAGGAAAAATGAATTCAGTTCAAGCAAAACTAACAAACCCCCAAATCTAGTAAAGCGTCAGATTTTGTGCTCAACATCTTAACTTTGATCATGTTAAAGACTGATTTAGGAATAAAATTTGTGAAATTAAGCTAATGTTTGCCTGGTTGGCTCTGAATTGAGACTTTGTTTATAACAAATGTATGCATGAAACTTCACTCTGTAGACATTTACAGATTCTAAATTTCCAGGTACATTACATTAATGAAGCTTCTAACACGGAATGGCTGCACTACCTGTCACTAAACACAATCTGCTACTTTCAATGTTTTGAAAGAATAAAAAAGAAAAATGCATCATTTTTTAAAACTTTATCCTACTGACTGCTACTTTGACCTGAAAATACTTTGGGGCTAAACTGAAGGTTAAAAAAAAAAAAGGGTGAGAAAGCAGCATGTGCTTTTGCTTGCCAGATAAATGTGATGCTTTGTACAAAAGCCCCCCTGGCACAGGGAGACACTGAATACAGGTTTTGCTTGCCAAAATGTTTCTCCAGTTCCAGATGAACCTGTACTGGAAGCCTTTTCAGCAAGACCCACATCACTACTGTGGCAAGAATAGATTTAGCCCATTAACTGTGACGCTATTCTAATTAACCTGCTAACTTTAAAGGCCTCTCAACATGCAGGTTCCATAAATGTTAAAAAGCAAGACCTCGGAGGCATGGATTCAGGGCAGAAGCTGATTGTGGGTACAGTCAGGTAAATCCAGAAGAATTCTGCTGACTGACTACATTAGTCCATGTTTGTGTATGAGTGATCACATCTGCTGTGCAAACAGGAGAGCAGGAAAGACAAACAAAGAAATACAACACAAGGAGCTAAACTCTATCGCACCTGCACTGTGCTGTTCCGCTCACAAGAAAGGAAGGAAAGATGTTTCACTGAGGAGCTTTTCTGCATCCCAGCACTAAAAAAACAGGTGCACACTTTGGTCCTAGATATGTATCAACGCGAGAACTGAATTGGCATCAATCTTGCTGGGCACTAGCAGGATGGTTAGATAAACAGCAAAAATCTTTCTAAAAATGACAGAACCAATTCAGCCTAAATATCAATTTAAAAGAAATTTAAATTACTGTTTCAGCAACAACTGCTAGTGACCTATATATAATCAACTTATGAGTCAAGCAACTAGAGGTCACAAGCAAAAACCTAAAGTAAATCTAGTTACAGGGGCAAACTGAAGAGCAATGACTTGGAATGACAGAGACAGACATGCTAGAAACATGTACACTTCAGATATATTTGTAATGGATGTGATGCTGAATCAGGATTCAATCCACTAGCATTGATTTATACCAATTTGTGTCCCGGAGTAATCCACTGGGGAATCGAGTTCAGAGTTGTCTGAAAGATCCAGCAAAACAAAAATCTCTGTAATAGATCCCACTGCTTCTGCATTGGTGGTTATCTTGAGCTTCTTATTTTTTAATAATATACTTTGCTACTATAGTTGTGATTTCCTTTCATATATCCGACTGCAAAGAAAAATAATTAAGACATTAAATTGTTATAAAACTAATTCGAATTTTAAAATACCATGGTCACAAATGGCAAATTGCTGCACATGAGCTCCAGAATATAGAAAAGTTTAACACTTTGAATATTGTCATTATAACAGAAAAACCAAGATCTGACCAATGACTGTGGCTCCTCATGCAGCTTTTGCAGC
Source organism: Rhinopomastus cyanomelas (assembly GCA_013400115.1). Taxonomy (NCBI): domain Eukaryota; kingdom Metazoa; phylum Chordata; class Aves; order Bucerotiformes; family Rhinopomastidae; genus Rhinopomastus; species Rhinopomastus cyanomelas. Next base: position 196,728 of record VXBP01003024.1, on the reverse strand, counting down.
TCTTCACACAGTGGCTAGAAATGCTATGTGTTGGTTTGTCCCCAAAAGCCTTCAATCATATTCTAGGTCTGCTTGAACTTCTCTCTCCTGCAATGTCAACATCTAGTGATGATGTCACTTGTCTTCCAATTCTGCCAAATGTCAAGTGACACTTTGCCAGGAGGCACCACCTCTTCTCTGGGCGTTGTCAATAGTCTGCTCTGGTGAAACAAGGGAGGTGGTGGCACAGACTGGCTAATCTTCAAGGCTGTTTATGGTGTAGATGAGGCATGATACTTCACAAACGCAATTGCTGCCAGCTCTTTGCAGAATTCTTCCAGCACAATCACGCCCTCTAGTAACGTCATGTGGTCAATGCTGAGGAAGGAAAAATCAGCAGAGAATCAGGACTGCCACACATGAAACTCAGCCTTGAGTCTTCGAGAATATAGTGTTTCTACTCACATGGGCCCCTCTGGCTCCAAGCCCAACAAGCGTTTTCTGACCAGCAGAAGTTTGGGAGTGAAATCTGGGATGCGCTGGATTCTAACCATGAGATCCCCAACAACCTGTGAAGTGCAAAGCCATCGACACAAAATGAACACCTTCGCAGAGTGCCTGACAGCAAGCTGAAATGAAAACCATCTGTGCTCAGAATGCAGTCTCACTTCAGCATCCTCACAGGCTCACAAAACACATGCAGAGTACCTGGTCTGCCCCCAAAGAGGGTGAGCGGATGCAGAAATAGAGAGATAGACAAGGACAGGAACTCTTGAACCGCACTAGCTGTTGTGACAAGTGGTCTTTAATCTGTCTTAGTAAATGCTGACACTGACAACTGACTTTTAAATTCTGGATTTAGGGAAAGAGACACTAAAGACTATATTTTGAAACAGGGAGCACTGCTGGGAAAAAAGGAGCTAAGCCCTTCCTTTGTACTGGGCAAGAATCATGATTAGGCTCCTGACCAGCTTAATAACAGCTGGTGCGTGGGGTAGGCGAGAGATCCCTGGCTGGGAGGACTGACTGCAGTGTGACAGGCACCCAGCCAGCACTTTTAGGATGCGGGACGGTCAGAAAGAGATGGAATCAGACAGGGAAAGGAAGGGGACTTTTGATAAATGCAGAATTTCATTGTCAAAGAACAGCCTTCCTCAGGAGAAAAAAGACAGAGCAGAGACATTCATCCTGGAATAGGGTACTCAGCAGTGTCTTCTGCTTGTGTGTGAATCAAAGGCATCTCTTTCCCACCCAGGTGCAAACCTGTACTTGGCCTGTTCTTACAGCACTACCTGCCTGCAAGTGACAGCAATGTGACCCAGTCCTGTCCAAAGCAACATCATTGCCAGAGGGGATATTTTGCATCTACATGAGGAAACCAAGGAACCAGCCAGTTCTGAAGAGGTGAGGACAAAAATATATTTTCAATGTTTTTAATAAAAAATCCAGCAACTTGATTCAAATCAAGAGCGTAAGTATTTACTTTCAGTGAGAAGTTATTTGCCTACTCAGCAAGTACTACCACAAAGTTACTCAATACATTGCTGCTGTACAGCCTTGTGTAAACATTAACTGTGTGTTTACTCACCCTGACAATAACAGAGAAGAGCGACCTGCAGCCAGAGGCCAGGTTGACATAAGGATCCAAAAGGTATTCGTGTATGTGAGGATGGGGAAACAAGGACAGTTTGGACAACACTGATGTAACTTGTAAATTCACATCATAGGGCTGCAAAAAAAAAACCCAGAAGGAAAACACAGTGCTTAGTTTTGACAGTTATATGACAGTTAGGTATCAGATGTTATTATCTGTATAATCACTGCAACCACTTGAAACTTTGACACAGCTGTTTATTGTAGGATAAGTCCTCTTCCTGTACAACATTTATTCAGCTCAGTAGCTAAACAAATAGCATAGAATCAGCCTTGATTAAACATCTGCTTGTTTCTCCTGGGTAACAGCTAGCATACGAGCTCAAGAAATTGAGAGAGACAAATCCATGTTTACGGCTATTTCTCATTTTCTACTTTTTTTTTTTCCTGGAAAGAACCACAGCAGAAGGCCTGGCTGTCTCATGGCAGCAGACTATGGTTGATGAGACAGCCCTAGGCTGGCAAAGCAGCATCAAAACCTGAGCTTTTTCTTCACCTGCTTTCCCCAAATCAACCAGAAGTCAGAGGCAACACTGTCAGCAGCTGGAAGATGCTAATCAGTCATAAGGAAAAAAAAACCCTGTACCTAACTTTCTAGGATAAAAATAGTGCCTAGCTTAAAGGATTTGACAATTCCAGTGAGAAACTCATTTCCATAAAAGCAAGTACTTTCACCATAGCTGCTGTATGTTACAAATACTTCTTTTCCTCATCCTTGATGAAAACAAGCTGACATTTTCATACAGCCCAAAATTCACAAACTAGTGGGATTTCCCTCCATCTAGTCAGTGGTAGAACAGACTACACTGACAACAGGTGGGCAGACATTCCCTTGGTACATCCTTATGCCAGACTGAAGATGTTGGCAGCACCGAGATGGTTTAACTTAACCTTGCTGATTTTACCTGAAGGTTTACAGGGTCCCTGTTCATTCTCTTTGCATACTGGCAGTAATATCCTCAGTGGAATAATTACATCTACAAGAGAATGATCTCATGGCCTTGAATTATCATCTTCATGCCCTTGAGTTAGCATCCCACTGAAGAGAACAGACTCTTCCCTTTTCAAGCCTGTAAGATCTGGAAGAATTCAGCTTCAAATTAAGAGTGATATATTCAGCTATGTCTATATGTCTACGCTTACGTTAGCCTACTCAACAGAGATCTGACACCTGACACACTTGCCTACACAGAAACATCTCGTGCCATCTCAGATGCTTCAGGGTATTTGCTGGTCTCTTGACTGTTCCACATAAAGTGGATCCTACAAGATCTGTGTTGTAACTGCCAACTTGTGGGCGTATCTTGGGCATCACAAAGACGGCAACAGACACCTCAGTTCAGGCAACTGAGCAAGTTTTCACTCAATAAAGTCAAGGAAGGTGAGATGGTGATTCACTTTGCACTAAAAGAAACACCTACTTGCTTTTCAGTCTAACAGCTCCAAAGACTACTGGGGATGTTCTGACAAAATTTCCACTAGTATGTCCCCATCTAGTATTTAGGTAGCATCTTTCTGAATTTATTACCACTGTTGCATTACAAAGAGAGCTGTCTTACAGACCTTCTGAAGTGAAAGCTCATACTTCTCCCAGTCAGCAGCAGTTATTTCTGTACTTGACAGATGCATCCTTATCTTGTAACAAATGGAGTTTTCAGACACCAGACCAGACACCAAAAAGTGTAGCCATCTCTTTTACCTGAGTAAACTTTTTAAGTTATTGTAGAAAAGCTTCTCTGCAGACAGACACACAAATTCCTTCCATAAATCCATTCCACTGCCTACCTATCTGAACTGTAGAAGAATTTCAGAGTTGTCTGAGTCAGTCAATTCACTAGGAAGCTTTGAAGCCATGAGCATTACGTGATGTTCCCAAGAAGAGCAGGAAATAAAGTAGTGACACGCACTGCATTGTTCAGGCAGATCGCTGTTGCGATTTGAACTAATTGAGGGCATTAAGGAAACCTGCTTCCTCACATGGAGCTTTTATTTCTGTTCGTAAGTCAGCAGACCCAGTAAGACAGCCTTAAATCATAAAAATGTCTCTACAACTAAAAAGGTTTAAACCTGCAAAATATGAGTTCAGGAAATTCTTATAACGTTCTTAGGAAACAGTTCTACCAAACTGTATAATATTAATAGGAGATTCTGTCTAGCAGATGAGATACTGGATTTGAACAGCCTTGAAACAAGTTACTTCACTTGCGTGCCTCAGCTCTCTGCTGTCAGAAACAAGGTTAACAATACCTATCAGTTCTGCAAAATTTTCTGACTTACTCATAAAACCTGATAAAACCACAAGAACTCCCTACAGTATTGTGGCAATCTGTAAGTAGTACTATGTTCCTACTAAAGGCTTCTCAACGTTTTCCATTTTGTCTGGACAGTAGCACCCCTTATGTCAAACCTGTCACTGACAGGACTCAGGTTTTGTTGTTTCGGGTTTTACTGGGTTTTTTTTCCCTAGGTGATTTGAGTGTTTCACTGTGAACAACATCTGGGAATTTCAGTTTGGTTTCTAGGACAGGGTTTGGTGCAGTAAGAATGTACCCCATCTGTCTGATTCAGGCAGTTAGTCCTTCTAGAGTCAAGAAGCATCAGTGACCCTCACAGATCAAACACCTTGCCTGACTAACCCAAATGTGTGTCATGCTGACAAGCAGTGTGTTACCCTGCTCCCATGCCAGATGCTATGCTTGTGAAAATCGTACGTATCTGACACTTGGCTGTTTCTCAGGGGATGCAACACAGTTCTTTACTGTTTGTAATTTATGTGTCCTTGCTCAGACAAGGTTTCCATATGCATGAGGCTTGTTTTTCCAAAGAGCTGATGATGCCCAGTTTTCTTTATGACTCTGTAACTATTTCAGCTAGTAAAGTATGCAAAACACATTTACTGGAAGCAAAACCCTAAAAATGCACAATCTAGCACGACAATTATTTGGGTTTCTTTTCTGACTTCTGAATTATCCAAGTTGGTACTTTCAAATCTCCTTCTCCCCGGAATGCTCACAGAGCTGACCTAGAGACTATGACTGGTTTCCCGATGTGTTTCCTGTGTATTCATAGGTTCAAATGGTTCTTGCCCAATACTATCACAGCCGTTTATTCCGTATATGGTGCCACATGCAAAACAGAAAAGAATTGTACAAACTTATGAAACTGCATCTGTACCAACCCCAGCTGGTATTTCAGAGAGTGTAACCTAACTTCCAGGGCACATTTTCACTGGCATGAACAGAATTTCTTGACCAAAACTGGCAACACAGACTTGAGTAATCTTAGACCAGAGTTTAGAGATGGCAAAGAAATATTAAAGTTTCACACAGGGCAACCTCCTTCTCACCTCCCTGAGCCTCCACCTGGCCTCTCTTCGGAAGGCAGGCCAAGTGCAAACTGACATAAAGAAAATTCAAGTTCTTCGAATTCCCTTATACTAATCTGGGTTTGACACCTCACACTTCCTTTTCAAAATAAGATCTTATCTCACTTGTTTGCCCTTGGCAGCTATACTTTCATTATTTTAAAATAATCAAACAGTAAAAAGCTCCTAGTTCATATTACAGATGGACAGGATACCTCCTAGAAACTTTCCATATAGTGGTAACAGGTTTTTGAACTCTAAGTTGAATTGTTGGAAGTGTTAGGAGTGATTACAGTCAGTTCTTTTCACCTTACAGTGATGTAAACATGACTTCAGACTGAAGTTCACTGAAATGTGTCCAAGAGGAGCTGTACAGTACAGGAAGCAACAGAAACCAATTCTGTTCTCTAATAACTCCCAGAACAGTCTTTTCCCCAAGGCAAAGACAAAGATGATACGTGTTTTCTGGCATCCAAAAAGAATGTTCATGCTTTCTAAGCGTTAATGCTAGGAAATGGAAACAGAATCAGTTATGTCTATACTGAAGGATTGCTAAGACACTATCTTACACTCTTACATAAAGGGTATTCTTGTCTAACTCATTAACGTCAATTATATTTGTGGTCAAGAAAATATTTGGTATCCAGAAAACATTGGAAACAAAGATGAGAGTTCTGTCCTCTTTTTTTGGGAAGGCTGATCATTATAACATCCTATACCAAGGACATGGGACATTACACAGTAATATCATGTAACAGACATCTGAGTGATGGGAATCCAAAGGACCTTGGAGACCTGCCCTTTGGCAGTGATGAAAGTAGCAAAAAATGAAATTCATAACCTGCATTTCCTTACCTGATCAAGAATCCTGCCCATTCTTTCAAACAGGACTTTTAAGAAGTGTCCTTCAAAAAATGGTGCTTCTAAATTGCACTTTTCCACAGATCTGGGAAATCCAGGCCACTCCCATCGTAAGCAGATGACACAATAATCCCGGAACTAGGAAAATGTAGTGAGGAAAACAGATTCAAACCTCCATGCAAATTGTTTCTTTCACTTTAATAGTCTATATGCTTTAAAACCATAATCTGTAGCTCCATGAAAAAAATTCCAATCCTCAAAAGAACAGCAGCTGTAAAATAAACATGATCACTCTCTAAGCAGGCACCTCATTCTCTTCTTGACATTCATTCTATTAGAGTAGTTTCAAAAACACGAGTGGAGAACAGAGCTCCCAAAAAGCAGCTGAGGTCAAAACACAAAGCAAAGGCAACAATACACATCCTCATCAGGGTTCTTCTGAAGGAGGAATTGCATTCATGTGAATTCTTCTTGCCAGCACGCAGTCGTGCTGTCACTGGATTACACGCAGCTTCTCTTCCTACCCAATCTATACAGCTCCCGAATTCCCAGTGCAGGAAAGACACATCGATATGCAGGAGATACAAATTTAAAAAGTACTTCAGGGCTTCCCTCTCTTTGCTTCCTATCACCCACAGCAGTCCTTCCCAAGCTCTGATTTGCTGTGGGCTACCCGATGTCTCACTTTCAAGGAACTATACCTTGAAAGCAGCAGAGCTTACAGCAGTGAAAATAAGGAAACCAGGAATAAATAGTAGTAAAAGAGAGACAAAAGAGAGTCAGAATGCTTCACTGCATGTAGCCTACCTACTTGTGCGGGCTTCCAGGAATTGAAATATGGAGGCAGAACAGCTATCTGGATGTAATAACAGCAACAGGCAGGGCTATTCTTAGGGGAAAAATATTTTAACAGTAGCCATATCATTGTCAGGAAGTGACAGAAACCAATTCTGTTCTCTAATAACTCCCAGAGCACTCGTTTTCCCAAGGCATGTAAGAAATACAAAGATGATATGTGTTTTCTGGCATCCAAGAATAGAACATAGGGCAATTTTACATCACTGTTTGTTTCCTCATTTTCTGTTTTCTATTCCTTTTCTTTTCAGGTGAGACTACAGATAAAACAATATAATAGAAAACCACAAGTTTCCTGTCTTAAGATGCTGATATGAGAATTCAGAGGTTATGGAATTTCTGAAGTACCTACTAAATATAGCGCTCTCAGTTACTCTACTCCTTTGCATAATTGTTTTTATTCTAGAAGATGCATGGGGCTGCAGTAAGAAAGCTGCAAATAAACAAACAGTGATTGTCCTCTGACAAGGAAACTTTATGTTTGCAAAGACAAAACCCGCATTTATTTCAAAAATGTATCATAAAGCTTTCCCTACCTACCAGAACACTCAACTTCAAACCTGAATGCCTGAGGCTGCACATTCCCTGTGATGAGCCTTTATTTTTAAAGTCACAGATTGCATAACTCCTATGCAGCATTTTAATTTCCCTTTAGTCCTTTCAAACAGCTTGGCAGGCAATTCTCCAAGAGAATGCAGATAAATGCAAAAGCAAATTAAGAATCTATCTGCAGTTCCGATCTTCTCTCGGTGTATTTGTTATATGAATATTAATGCATTTAATGTCATCCATTATTCCCCCTGGAGTAATACAAGTGGATTCACAGTCAAAAGTTCTCCAAAGGTAAGTTTTCATTAGAAAATAAAAAGTGAATTTTCCCATCTTCCATTACCAGAAGGTGCATTAGTAGAGCTATTTATAGAACCATTTGTAAATTCTCACAGGCAATTTCAAATTCTCAAGGACAGAGGAAGACTTCACTGGCTTACCTGTCTGTGGGCATCTCTGAGGTAAGTATCATAGCCTGTCCCCTCCACATGGTACGATGACTTAGCTTCATCAGGTACAAGACACAGAAAACTAAAGAGAAAAGAAGCGCATTAACGACTATCCTTAAGCCATAGTGCACAAGATCAATACTTTCTCATCATCTGCGACGGTGTACACACTACTGAACTGTCTGGCCAATTAATCCCCCGATTTCTACCACAACAATGTGAAGAACAGAGAATAAAGATCTGTTTAAACATGTCTGTTCTAACTACTGTTTGTATTATCTACCACTACAGGTAAAAACTTCAGTGGAAGCATTTTCTGAGACTCAGCAGACAGAACGGAGATGAAAAGGAATACTCATAACTGGGTCAAGCATTTGCTAAAGGTCAGACTCCATCTTAATAAAGCATATGGAAAACTTACTGGGGAATTAATGAGCCAAAAGAGAAGGACAATTACAGTTCACATTTTTCTGAACCTACTCCACAAGCAGTTTTATCTGCCAGAGTTTGTTGCGACAAAAAAATGAACGTCTAAGAAGATACGGGAATATTTGAATATAAATGTCCCAGTTACAAATAGAACTGCCTTTGCCCCAAAAAAGTATTTGCAAATACTGCAAAATATTGCCCCATAGAGTATTTGCAAATACTTTATGCCCTTATTACTTCTTCTATAAAGAATCAGGAAAATCTAAATCTTATTAGAGAGAAACTGCCTTTAAATATAAAAATTTAAGATTTCTGGACAGCAAAGTAAAATTCAGTCTTTGGACAGTTTTTAAATTTCAGCTTTCACCACTCCCCTAGAACTGCTGGAGGTTCCTGTAAGATTTGCCTGCAGAAATACGTAGCTGCCAACTTCTTGTAAGTTCATCTTATCTGAAAAAGTACATATTTGCAAAACACTGCCAATCCTGAAAACATTTCTATTCACTGATGGAGACTACATGAGGTGAATTTAAGAGAACGTTCTTTGTGTCTTTGCTCCAAACCATGTCCACCATAAACTATAATTAGCAGTACTGGAGGAAAGAGGGCAAGAAGCAACTGTGCCGTTCTGTGCTGACTGTCCCAGGGCTGTCTGCTTCCTTTGGCTAACACCTTTGATTATTTCTGGGTAAGCAGATGGGTCAGCTGTGAAATACCAGCGCCGCTTTGCTACCATCTATTAACAGAGCAAACAGCATTTGTCCTAATATTAGTTGCTAAGAGAATTACAATGACTAAGTTGCTTAGAGCAGAGCCTACCCTCTTTGTGATATCCAATTTGCAGAACGTCTAACATGTACCAGGGGATGTTACAGGTGACAGAGAGGCCCTTTGATTTTTAGGGAACAGAAGGTTACCTTTAACATGGCAATCACTTAATTCTATAGAACCGTTTAAGGTCCTGTTGGAAATCTGAAGTTGTTTTTCTCTTAAATGTTTATGGTAAGAGAGTCCTCTGAGAAGGTCAAGTCTTGTAACAGCAGTTTAAGTTCAGTAAATACTCTTGAGAAATAAGTTTTACAATCATGAGGTTTTAATCATGAATTCTGAGTATTCAACTAGACTATTAGCTGTAAACTTCATCTATTTTTCTCATTTATGTTAAATTATTTTTACTTATTGTAAGCTCTAATCTTTCTTAAGTAGTTTTCTGATAAAATGCCACATGATTTCCTTCTGTGGAGTCATTTAACCAGCTGGCACAGAATAACTTCCATTAGAGAGTACATTTAATTCGCACAGTGTGTGCAGACACCCACACGCTCAAGAGATTTAAGCATTTGTTTCAACTTACCTATTTACAATTTTATGAACTTCAGTCTTCCCATCACTTTTTGGATGTTCTGGACTGACAGGTGGAGAAGCACTGAGCCACTCTTGAGTTGATAGTGTGTTATCTGGAGACAGATCAGTAAATAATGGATCTTCCTCTAGGTCTCTGTGAGATTATATTAGACAAAGAAACAATCGTTTGCAGACTGTTATGAAAGGCAGGAAAATCTCCGGGTCAGAAGGCAAGATTTCTCTTTTAACTCTCTGAGCAACTAGGGTGTTTTCAGAAAACCATCATACATGCACTTTTTACCCGATTAATGTGGAGAAATACCAACCTTCATAAAACACCCAACAGACTTCGAAAGAAAAATCATAACTTTTTGATTTCACATCAGAGAAGACATTTTATGACTCAAATAAATTCACGCATTATATCACTTAAACTGTAGCCACAACTTTTACATGAGAGACAGTTATAGTCCAGAAAACCATTAGATTATTTCAGATTACTCAGAAATATCTAGATTTAGATGCCTGAAATAGCTGGTGTGACTAGTCCCTACCCCTCCACAAGTAGAAAAGGAAATGACAAGGGTTACGTAGAGGATATAAAAGGATTTTAAGTGCCTCAGAAAAGTACTTCCATCCAAAAAATTATTCCATAACATAAATGTAAGGAAGAGACACCTAAGTGATTGACTTCAGGAATAATTTCACTGAAAATAATACAAATTGTACAGATGTAAGTGAGGTAGATGCATAAGTAAATTGATATATTAAGATCTCTGAGTGCTTATTGTTCTGGAAAGAGGCTTTTGATAATTTTAGCTTTTTTACTGTTGTTCTTGAAATTTCCATAAATTGCTGATGTAGTAATTTCTGCACCAGTTTATGGATACAGGTTAATATACAGAGCACTGACAGAATCACAGAATATTAGGGATTGGAAGGAACCTCGAAAGATCACCTAGTCCAATCACCCCACCACAGCAGGATCACTCAAACTGCTACCCAGATTCACTTTTCTTTCAATTACTGAAAAATAAATCCCTGTTTCATTCTAAAAATAAGGATTCAAGTTGGCTGTTCTGAAAACTCCCCTTAAAAAGAAACTTACACTGCTCCTGCAATCTGTCCATTCTCCACAATATCTTTATCTTCTTGACAGAGAGGCTTGTATTCCATGTAGTTTCTTTCTTCTAAATTTCTCAGAACCAAATTATAAAGAATGTGCTCATTGGGTTTTTGCAAAAGGTGCTCAAACATTCTCAAAGTCATTATGCTGATCTGCAACGGAAAAAGCAAAACTGTAATCAACTAATGCCTTGCTGTGTTATCATGCTTGCCTTATATCTACTTTGTACATCCTAGAACACCGCAATTACTTATTTACACAACGGGAGGAAGCAAAAATCCTAAAAAATTGGGAAATTGTTTTGCTGAACGTGGAATAAACATGGATGAATACTTCACACACATTTGGAAATCAGTTTGTGGATGTATTTTTAATCCTGTAAAAAAAAATCTGTTTTAAAATCTGCCAAAATAACAACATGAAGAACATTCAGAGAACTTACAACTTAGCTTTCCATATTACTGTCAGATCCACGCTGGAAGATAGTTGTCATTGCAAGTGAGACACAGAAAACGACTTAAAAGTTAGTAATAAACACGCAGAATCAAACAAAGTAATACTTGGATATTGTGACTAGAACTACAGACTAAGGTGGAGGTATTAGGTTGGCTTCTAAAAAGAGATTGACTTTAAGCAATACAGAGAGAGTTTTTAAAGACAGTTTTAGAGGGCTCAGCTTGGCAGACATCAAGTAATTTATACAGATAACAGATAACTTATGCTGACAGGGTGAACAGGTATGCACACTGAAAATAATGAATACGAGAATGAGTATGAATGCATCTTTTAATTGACACTCTGTGCATTATCTGACCACACTAATTTTATATTAAAATAGTTTTTAACTATAACTCCTGAGGTAATGTGACAGAATTGGCACAACATGGAAAATAACAGTGATGCAACATATAGCAAAGCACGAATTAAAATGCAGTTACACAAAATTATCTTGTCCTCTCTTACAGATGAACAGCCTAACTGCTCATAGGGGGAAAGAATATTTAGCAAAGAATCTTCATTATTGGGAAAAATGTTCTACCTGAAGAAAACAGCTTGACTTCCATTTCCTAAAGGGAATTTGTAGGGATGGCAATCAGCACTCTTTTCTTGACATAAGTCAGCTGGCACAAACACAAAAGGACCTCACAAAGACGTTTTTACAGGCTCTACCCAAGACAGATCTGGCCAGCCGACAATATTATAGAGCCATCACTTCTCACCTCGTCAGAAATATGATCACAGTGTTCGATTAACCTGTGTCGCAATGGATGTCTGTTGATGTCTGTCAAAGTTTCTGGCTCTCTGTGTTCTCCAAGTATAAAATAAACTGTTTCCTGCAGCAGGGCATCTGAAGTCACTTGACGAACAATGCGGTGCAATAGTGCAGTTGATGTGAGGATTCCGATCTCTGAACTGAACAAAAAATTTATGTCAGATATACAGTGGATTTCACCTGAAAAATCAGCTTGACTCAGATGGTGTTCTGGTGTGTCTTGCAGGATGCTACTCACGTTTGCATCAGCTGGGGTTCCATAATATCAATGAAAAATCGCTCCCGCACAGCTTTTGCCATAGCAACAGCAGCAGTCTGAAACAAAAGTACAAAATGTTATGTCTCAAGCACAAAATGCTAAGAACCAACTGGAACTACTTATTTGCCGAATATATTTGTATCATCTGTAAACATTACAAACCCTTTGTGCTTCTTTGATGAGCTGATCACAGTAGTCAAACCATGAAAGGAAGGAAATCAACTCTCTTTTGCCCGGAAAAGCAGATGCATCTTCTTTGTGGCTGTAGGAATCCAAACTAGACAACACAAGGAAAAAGTACTTACTTAGTCTACATGTAATTGAAGAATCCTGCACTTCATCCTTATTGAGCTAACAGAATAATGAATGATCTACTCGCAATGAAGTGAACATTAAAATAGCTTTTCTGGTGGTCTCTACTAATCCGGAAAGGCTATTGTTAGGCAGGTTTTTCAGACACAAGATGAAGAGTACACACACCAGAATAATTGTTTGGTTCAGTACTTTTTGAGTCAGAAGGCAAAACTGATTCCTAGTCTGCTCTCCTGGGAAACATAGACTACAGAAACTGAATCAGTAACTCCTATAGTCAGAGAACCATAAAATGAAGGCAGTTGTTCTTCTCTACAAAAGACCTCCAAAACCACATAGTTACACCTGAATTATTCAGGTACTCAAAAAAATACATCTACATATCTCAATCTAAAGGCCCTAATGAACAACAAATTCACCATTTTCTTTGGTAAAGCAATACAATTACTATTTATCCCATTCCCCTAAGTTGTGCTTTTTCCCCTCCTAACTTCAAACCAGAAACCTTGTTAGGTGTTTGGCAAATACCCACTTTTTGTCTCTGTGGTAACAGATCACAAGTAATTCATAATTACAAGGCAGAGTGGGCAAGACAAATGTTTGAAGAATCCAGCAAGCCAGAAGTTAGTACAAGAGGCATATACTGTCTCCTTCATGCTGATGAGTTTACAGTATCTCTCTCCCTCCTCTTTCTAACTGCAAAATTTGCAGCAGCAGCCTGTTATCAGACACCCTTCCTGCCGTTTTCAGTGCTCACTGCACTATGAAAAATTTATTTTCCCTAAATCCTTGACATCTGAACAAGAAGATAATCTCTACCTGATCCCAGGATTATAGAATCATAGAATGGTATGAGTTGGAAGAGACCTGGAGATCATCTAGTCCACCCCCGCCCCCCACTAGAGTAGGACCACCTAGGGGACACTGCACAGGGACACGGTGAGGAGGGTTTTGCAGATTTCACAACCATTCTGGGCAAATCTCTGATGCTACAGCTACACCATCATAATTTGCTAACGTAACTGAGTGGAAAAACCTTGCCTCCTGAGGAATCTCTAAGGGACTGACAAACAAACCTGAACCGTGTCAGAAATCACATGTACATCAGACGCCCAAAGTTATACCATTAACCTGTAGCGTGTACCTCAGACTTGCTCGAGACTTTAGCACAGGGGTGTGAGTATTTTATACATCTTAGCTACCTACAGAATACAAGCTTCAGGGAGAGAAGTAAAGTCACTGAAGGGAGAGATGTAAAGTCACTGAGTATCAAACACAAAAACAAAATTCTTACCCCCAGTTAATTGCCTCCACTGTCTCAATGTCTAAGGGATCCAGTGACTGAGGCAGGGCTTTGTAGAGGGTAGCCAGCCTGTCTGTCAACAATTCACATAAACAAGTGCTTTGAGTCAGGCACTTGGCAGCTGCTGGTTCTGGCAAACTCACCAAAAGCATAAGGCCTTCACAGGCCTTCACAGCTATCCGGCCATCCTGGCAGAAGGGCATGGAAGAATTAATCAAAGGATGAATGAAGCTCACTTGATATCAAAAGCAAACATCGCCCAAATAAAACCCCTCCACTCCCCCACAGTGAGTGAATGCACTTATTTTTGTTGTCTGTAAAGTCATTAAAACTGAATTCTAGTGTATTTGGACAGTACAAAGAAAACTTGCCAATTAACAAAAACTGCCTGCAAAACAAACCTTTTACTTTGTGTAGTTAAAATGTGGTATGCATGTAGGTGTACATCCACTCCCTCTGCCCACTTCACACAGCATCCAAACTGTTCTCTTTCATCATGTTAAACAGAGAAAAAAACAAACCCAACTCACAGGACTTTTAGTGAGATTTAGTAGAGAATTCACTAAATTATAATCTTGAATTGGACAAACAGTAGAGGACTCGGGTGATGACGTGACATTTAGTTCATCCAGACTGAAAGAGAGATCATCTGCCTGTTGTGGGAGGTCATCTTCCCTCTCCAATTGCTCTGCTCCAGCAGCACCAATTACTTCTTCAGGCTGAACAGGACGTCCTGTGTCTGCTGTCAGAGAGTCTTGGCCTTTTAGCATGTCTTCTGTGATTACACTTGCTGATTCCTTGGAAGCCATTGCTTTTAACTTACTCTGCAAAGCATTTTTATAGAATTACACATCTTTAATTACTGTTCATCATGAAGCAGAAATTTACCAATTGTGTTTTTAGAGTAACACATAGAATGCAGTGGGTTGCAGCAGCAGGGAGGTTTTTAAACTTAGAACAATAAAAAATCTGCTTGAATTTCTCGTAAACTCTACAGCATTTTGTTTCAAGGCTGAATATCCCATTTGCCAAGAGATTACTTCTTTCTCCCCCCACTACTGAGGTGAAAATTCATTTGATTTGCCCACTATTTGACAGAATTTTCATTTACCTTATGAGTGCAGCTTTAGACCTTAGCACACAGATTAAAACATCCCTTTCTAGGTCAATGCCTCAAATTAATCTAAGGTCTCAAACATTATTTCCAGTTGCAGCCACACAATTAAATTCATTCTACACTTCTACAGATTTTTTTTCTTCAACGGGATTGGGAAAAACATCTTTTATGACAGCAGAGTACTCTCAAGTTGTACTTCTCATGAAGAAAAATGTGAGTAGCTAGAAAAGTGAGAATATAACTGAATGTAGCACTGGGCTCTGGGTACTATAACAGGTCAGAGAGAATCTCCTCGGGAGGTACAAAGCATTTCTCCTTAGCCTGAAAGAAAGCAACCCATCTGACTTCCTATAAATCTGTCTCCAGCTCATAAAATTTAAATTTGTGCTCTGTGATAGCACAAAGAAACTCAGAGCAAGAGAAGAATTCAGAGTTCTTCTGGCATTAACATAGGTGAATAATACTTTATTAGAACCATAAATTAGACTTCAGTACAGGACATTTTTTCAAGTGAGTACAGTAGTAAGATTATAAATCCATGGTTCCCCTTCTCTATAACAAGATTATTACAAATATATATCAAGCATTAATAATTTAAAAGAGTCACCATTTGGGGTTAATGGTTTTAGTACATACAAACCAGCAGGGACTAACTACATGACTGTCTCAGGCAGCAAAATAGAAAATGCTGTGAATTCTGGATTGACAGATGTGCACTCATTGTGAAGAATTTGCGCTGGAAGTTGTGATACACTCATAGAACCAATTCCCTGGAGAGGTAACCCGATGGTAAAAGCAGCACACAGCATGCTATAAAACAAGTATGATTTTTTTTACGCCAGTAGAAAAATCACTCCTTCCATGTGTATATTTTTTTTGCAGTGTGAGATGCAGAAAGCTGCAAATCAACCAAAATGTGTTTGCCTGAACCATGTCTGTTTAAATCTTCTAAAGCCCTCCAGTATCCTCCCAGGTATTTTGTCAATACACAGGAATATCTGAAGCACAATTATGAGCCTTGAATGTGAAGCAGAACAAAGGCTGGAAGTGCATTTCAGTCCTGGATTATACACAGTTGCTGGCACTACTCAAGTAGCTGGTAGGGTTGCCAAAGAGCAGAGTTACTTTCCTCAAAAACTAGACAATATTTTGTACAATATTTTTATTATCTTACACTAGCCTCATGTCTGGACTCTTCTGTTATGTGAAAGGTCACAGCTTGTTAAGCTAAGATGCTCATGAGGAGACCTAACACAGATACATTTACAAACACCCCTAGAAATGTGTCCATAGCTCAGGCCTCTTGCATTGGCAGGCACATTCGACACCACACAGGCACAGGTTCTGCAGGTATTTAAGCTTCCTATTGTCTAATCATGCAATTCTGCAGCTTAGCTGCTCACCTGCCTCCTGCAAAGGTGCAAGACAGGATCCTGAACGACCTAATGGAAAGGGTTACATAAAACACACATTCAACGCTTTTCTAGATGCAGTATTCCTCTAAGTGAATTCAGCATCAACAGACTGCAGACATTTCATTATTTCAGTTGTACATAATTACTAGAGTTTTGAAATCTGCGGTGGGTGATGCCATGCCTAAGTTCAGATAGAAGTAAAATGAACTCGGTGAAAAAGAATTGTGTGATGTCACGGCTAATGAGATACTCTACTTAATTCATGGTGAGAAATATATAACTGATAATTTATACAGTGCTGAATAGCAAAACTATTGCTCATTTTATAAAATGAAGGTATGGCTTTTTAGCAGACATTGTATTAGAACTTCTTTGAAATCTCAAGAGCAGATATTGAAACACAAATAATCAAGTGTCCCACTGCATGGAAAAATCAGTCGCAAGGAGTATCTTGGTTAAGATGGGACAAGATAGAGCAACAAAGGAATAAACAACTAAGGAAAAACATGAAGTAACAAGTTTACTATAAGATAATAAATGGTATATAGGTGATAAGTCAACTTGACTGTGTATGTTCTTTCTCTACACAAAGAAAATGCAATTTGAAGAAAAGAATAAATTAAAGCCAAAACAAATTAGTATACGGATTTTAAAGGTTTAAAATTTTAAAGTAGGATGCAGTTCTTTCAGTTCTCACTTCCACCACAAAAGTAACTTACCCAAAAGATAACAGTTATGTCATAGCCTTATTGGTTAAATGGTATAGGTGAAAGATCTCGTGAAAACACAAAGAGCTCTCTATCAATAAACTATTTGGTTATGAAATCACACAAACGAAAACCTGGGCTTGCACTTATTAAGTTCTTTATGTTCATAACATACTGTGTAAACTGATGAGGAACTGCCAAAGAATTAAGTAATACTAATAGATAGAGACCAGTCAAACAAGCAAATAACACCAACAGATAGAGACTGCTATTGAGAGCAGTATCTGGATTTCATGGAATCACAGAATCACGCAAAGGTAGGGGTTGGAAAGGACCTCTGGAGATCACCTAGTCAAAGTCCCTGCCACAGAAGGATCATATACAGCAGTTCACATAGGAACATGTCCAGAAGGGTTTTAAATGTTTCTAGAGACATTTAGAACTCCAGATTCAATAACTTATCTGGGCAGCCTGTTCCATTGTTGTTACTCTCCCTATTGGAAAGGTTTTTTAATATTTAGACAGAGTCTCCTATGTTCCAGTGTATGCCCACTGTCCCTTGTTCTGGCACTGCATACCACTAAGAAGTGTCTGGTCCCATCTTTTTGACACTCACTCTTTAGATATTTAGGAGGTCTCCCCCCTCTGTCTCCCCCTTTCAAGGTTGAACACATCCATCTCTCTCAAATTCTCCTGGTAAGTCAGTTTGCAAGTGCTGGAGATTTGAGAGAGGTATGCCACACAATTCTGTAAATTTACTCTTTCATACATTTGAAAGTCAGAAAAGCTATCGTCCCAGCAACGGCACCTCTAAGAGTCACAGGTATCAACACTCAGAATATTCTACTCTTATAAAGGACAGTGTTGCATCCCAAATACCTTACCTGAAAGCAACTATCCAAAGTTGCGAAGATATATGCCTTGGGCTGCAGCATTTAGAACAATATTGTGAAGGAAACAGGTGCTACAAGAACTGTTGCCTGAACTGTACACTGACTGCTACAGTCTGCATTTGTGAAACTCAAGTTCTCTATGAAATCTGAAATAATCTCTTTTCCATGTGTGATGGAAAAGATGGCTCTTCACCCCCCATCAACACAGCCCTTATCTCCTGTACTCTGCTTCTCAGCTAACAATGCAATAATGATGCCTCTAGGTGTGGTGATTGCATCCTGCTCAAAATGGATTCAGG
Source organism: Rhinopomastus cyanomelas (assembly GCA_013400115.1). Classification (NCBI taxonomy): domain Eukaryota; kingdom Metazoa; phylum Chordata; class Aves; order Bucerotiformes; family Rhinopomastidae; genus Rhinopomastus; species Rhinopomastus cyanomelas. The sequence goes on along the minus strand of VXBP01003024.1, from coordinate 178,541 downwards.
AGAAACAGATAATAGTACAACAGCCAAGGGCTGACTTGAGCAATAAGCTCAGGGAAAGTTTGGCATTCAGCTTTGATTATGACTCGATCATCGCACCTCCACAAATAGTGGACAGCCCAAGAGTCCTTTGAGCTATCCTGAATGATAGCTGGTTGCCAGGACCTCCCCTTGGGCAAGGACACCTGACAAGGCTGAAAAATTCCTTTCTGCAGCAGATTCATGGTATGGAGACACTTTGCAGCTCCATTAAGGACATTTTAAAGACTAAATGTACATATATCCTTTGAAATGGGAGGATCTCTCTCTTTGTCTGCCCTCTACCCAGTGAACAATCCTGTGTATCTTGTCATCAAATTTTGTTAAACAGTCACATTTACTAGTCAAACTTTTTTAAATCATTGTTTTATATATTGCTACTTCTCTCTTGCAAGTGAAGTGTATAAATACATTTGCAACACCATGTCTAACTTTTAATAGTGTCATCTTGCTGTTACGGTAAAGAACAGTAATGTCTGACAAAACACTTGCGGTTCTTATGACTGGGGCTCTCAGGTTTGATTTCAAGAGCATTATTTCAGTGTAAGAGTTGTTCAGAAGGTCCTTTTCAAACCATATGAGTTACACAGGTGACATTAAAAGTGATCCTGGTTTGAACTTCTACTATGTTCTGCATACAGTGTATGTAGGAGTTTGATTCTAAGTGTGCTTTCCAGTTCTTACACTTACTTCTGCCACTTGTACATCAGGGAGGTATTTAATTTACGTAACAATAAATTTGATTCTTTACTATTAACTTGTAAGTGATGCTTATACCCTCAGTGGAAAATAATGTATGTCTTGGCAGTCTAGTAGACTCTGCTGTTGCAAGTCTTCTTTGTGGAAAGCCTGTAAGATATCCCTGGAAGACACAATATCTACTACTTTTCACCTGTGTACTGCATGTTTAATAGATACTGTGTGACCACAAGAAACATCAAAGTGGGAGCAGAAGGCACTTCCAAATGGACTCTTACATCTAAATGGGAACAGGGAGTCAGTCTAGAAATTCTTTCTCCTCCCACTGATTTCATCAATGCCACATGTTAGGTTTGAAGAGGGAGTAAAGATATTTGGCTTTCTTACAGCTAGAAAATAATGTCATATTGTAGATTGTGAGCTGGCACTGCAGCTAGACCATATGTGCCACTACCAAACATGGGCCCGATCCTGCAGAACACTTAACAACTTGCAAGGTTTCGATGCCCCATGCCATCTGTCTCCTAGTCTTCATTCAGCTGAAGACAAAACACCATAAGAATTCCAAGGTCTCGCTCAGATGGTGTTCTACATTACACTTCATGTACTTACTCTAGAGGCACTTTCACTACAAAGGATTAGGACCTCAGACACATGTATTTGTCAGTTGCAACAAACGTTCTAGCACAAAAAGTCAGATATATCTGCAAGCAAAATATAACCCCCAAAACTTTCTTGTATCACAGGAAAATATCAGAGTGAATGAAAACTAAGCTATGAAGCATGACATGATATCTCCGGCTCTCTGTTACCTTTTGTCTATGACCCACTAAAGACACCTGGAAAATGTTAATTAGATTTACTCACCTCAAGGAAGAAGTTAACCAGGTATGGATCCTGTTTCAGTTTTGCACATACTATGCAGAGAAACTGGATTTCCTCATTTTCTGTTGGTGTTGCCAGAACTTCACCACACAGCCTGATTAATTTCTGCCCCATAAAGAAAAGTGAAAAATTTGGAAAGAGAGTAACTTTCAGCTTTTTTCTAGAAATGATGGACTGGATTATCTTTCTATACATATACTACAATGATGCATGATTTTTGACTCGTACATTTACTCTAGAGTGTTATGAAGATTCTTGTATTACTTAGAACTTGCATTGCAGTGGCAGTTCAAGGCTCTAGCTATCACACATTAAAACAGATACTGCACCAGCAATTTCTTGAACTCGCTTGGCAATGGAGGGTTTAAAGATACCATTAGCTACAGCAGAATAAAAGACACTTGTGGTGCAAAAACACGCATTTTCTTTAAAATTTGAACAGTACCTGCACTGGCCTATGCACGTTTATGTGGGGAAGAAGAGGTTGCCGTATTCTCCCAAGAAGTTTTGTGTAAAAAGCCAAAACTTGCTGTTTCATTCCTGGAGGACACTGTAACAAAAACAGATGAACAACAAAAAAATAACAAATGTGAAGAGAAACAGATGCAATCCTGTCACTCAACATGGCTAATTATACAGCCATAATTTATCCAAAACCATTTATAAAAAATTATGTTAGCACATTACTTTCATCGATATTGACAGAGATCAACAAAAAATGCTATTATTGTGTTCTCTTTTTAATTATTCATATTTTCAGCTAATTGCTCCAGTGTAGACTTCTACTGATCTTTGCAGAAAATATTCCCTATCAATATAGTGAGGAAGGGAATGAATTAGTGAGCTACAGGTCAGATGGCTTTTATGGTGCTATGCCACAAAAGCCAGCAAGTCAGTGAGCCAGTACATACAAAGGCACAATGATAAACTATAAAACTCTTAACATTTATGGAGGGTTTTTTAATTCATGAGCAACTAAACTTAGACAGAAAAAGCATTCAAAACCAAGCAGATATTTCAGGACAAGAGAAAGCTGTCATTAATGCTGAGATACATCAGAATGTAAATTACAACTATCTGTGGAACATGCAGACACTTGTTCTGTCCCTTGTGAACCATGTCACACGAAAGTATTTTCCTATCTCCATGGAATCTGGTGGCTCATGGTCTTTATGTACCTTTGTTTCCAGCTAAATCACAGATTCACAGAACATTAGGGATTGGAAAGGACCTTGAAAGATCATCTAGTCCAATCCCCTTGCCACAGCAGGACCACCTAGACCAAGTCACACAGGAACGTATCCAGGCAGGTTTTAAATGTCTCCAGAAAAGGAGACTCCACAACTTCCCTGGGCAGCTCATTCCAGTGCTCTGTCATCTTCATTATGAAGAAGTTCCTTCCCATATTGATGTGGAACCTCCTCTGTCCCAGCTTACACTCATTGCCCCTTGTCCTATCGCTAGACGACATTGAGAAGAGCCTGGCTCCATCCTCCTGACATCCACTCTTCACATATTTATAAACATTAATGAGGTCACTCCTCAGTCTCCTTTCTTCCAAGCTAAAGGGACCCAGCTCCCTCAGCCTTTCCTCATAAGGGAGGTGTTCTGCTTCCTTCATCATCATCATGAATCTATGTCGAATTCTCTCCAGTCTATGACTCTAATATGTTCTACCATGTTTATAAACACTGTTATCCCACAGGTTATTTTTGACCCGTTTCATTTCCCCTCATCTGCACAGCTGAATGGAGCACGGATGACAACAGGCAGGAATGACAGCTGCCTAATCTGGATCTCCTTCCAAGGTAATTATTGCTAGATTATTAATTCCCAGTTAGCACGGAGTTGTCAAGCAATCCATTGAAAAGAATGTCAAAACATCTGGGAGCACCTACAGTATGCTGTGAAAGGGTATTATGCTCTTGCAACAGGTCTTTGCAACATCTGGAAAACACTGAACTGTGTGCTTACACCAGATGTATCAAGTCACAAGTGGCAAAGACAGGCTGTACAAGAATTGCTCACACAGGTATATTTGCATGTGCACAAAATCATAGAATCATAGAATCATTACGGATGGGAAGGGACCTCGAAAGATCATCTAGTCCAATCCGCCTGCAACAGCAGGATCACCTAAACCAAGTCACACAGGAACCTGTCCAGTCGGGTCTTGAACATCTCCAGAGAAGGAGACTCCACAACCCCCCTGGGCAGCCTGTTCCAGTGCTCCGTCACCCTCACTGTGAAGAAGTTCATTGATGTGGAACCTCCTATGTTCCAGCTTACAACCATTGCCCCTTGTCCTATCACTACATGACACCGAGAACAGCCCAGTGCCATCCTCCTGACACCCACCCCTCAAATATTTGTAGACATTAATGAGGTCACCCCTCAGTCTCCTCTTCTCCAAGCTAAAGAGACCCAGCTCCCTCAACCTCTCCTCATAAGGGAGGTGTTCCACCTCTCTTATCATCTTTGTTGCCCTACGCTGAACTCTCTCCAGCAGCTCCACATCCCTCTTGTACTGAGGAGCCCAGAACTGGACACAATACTCCAGGTGTGGTCTCACCAGGGCAGAGTAGAGGGGGAGAAGAACCTCTCTTGATCTGCTAACCACCCCTCTTCTAATCCACCCCAGGATGCTGTTGGCCCTCTTGGCCACAAGAGCACATTGCTGGCTCATAGTCATCTTGTTGTCCACCAGGACCCCCAAGTCCCTTTCCCCTACACTACACTCCAACTGGTCAGTCCCCAGCCTATACTGGTACCTGGGGTTGTTCTTGCCCAGATGCAAGACTCTGCACTTACTTTTGTTATAGCTCATTAGATTTTTCTCTGCCCAGTTCTCCAGCCTGTCCAGATCTTGCTGAATGACTTCTTTCAACTCTTAGAAATGTACTACTAATTACCTGCTTCACATATGCCACCATTTCATCTTGGTTTCTTGATAAAGTTTCTAAATTACCGAATGAGCCATGTTTCTGACCAAGTATTTTCAATACATCAGGTATCTTTAGCCTGATCACAGGCAGCCGGCATAGTAACAGAACTGTAGAGCTCTGGACCTTGTAGATCAAGGAATACCTTAGGCTCAGGTGTCTCTAAATGTGAAATTGAGTCGACTGAAAACACAGATAACATGCAAACAACTGACTCAGAATGAAACCATGGCGAGCTCCATTTATCCTTGGAACATGATACACCACAGGACGCCGAGTTCCTAACAGCATCTGTATTGTGATACAAAAAGTTCTAGCACAAAAGCTAGGATTCACCCCATGATCCATACAACCCCATACATAAGCTTTTAAGTCTGCCAAGAAAGAAAGCAACAAGAATGCATCAAAACTGTGAAACTAATTTCACATGTGCCACAAAAGCAGGCATGAGAAGAACTGGAGAATATTGCAAAGTGCTGTATTCATACCAAACACTCAGATGTGAAAGCTGTCTGGGGAGCAGCTTAAGTGAATACTTTCTGGCCTGGAAGTCTTTTCTGAGCAATAACTCATCACATTCGGAAAAACTGAACAAAGTTTGTACTTCATTTTCAACCAAAAATCTCCCAACACTTAACAAAGGACACAGAGGGCTAATACTGATTTGTGGAAGCCAGAAAAATTCTAGATTGAACAGAAGTGTTTATGCAATTTCTATTTTCACAGTCAATATTACTAGAGCGGTGAGTAACTAGTCTGTGGGTACTGCCTTAGTCAACATCTCACTAGTTGTCTCTCTTTGAACATGTCTGTAAAAGATGGGTACTTGTGATATGCTGGTAACACAAGCAAGCAGCTATTTTCTAGTGTTCAGTGTCCCACACTACCACCTACTGTAGGACTTCAGTGCCTAGTACAATTAGTTCACTCAGAATGCAATCTGCTCTGTTGAGTACATACATCAGCTTTTCCTAGTGTGTAGAGTGTCTCCAAAATCTTGTGATGTAGCAAATACTCCATACACGGTCCTGTTTCACCCGATTCCCTCTCATTTTCCTCCTGAACAAGAATATCCAACATCTGTTCCAGGTGAGAAGGAATGTTGGTATCAGTCACTGGAGCTTTGTCATCTAAATAGAAGAGATGTGCAATTAAGAATGATCAAAATACTGTCCTCACATAAGAAAACTTCATTTCAAAATTTAAGATTTAAAAACGTGACCAGTCATTTAAAGAATTTCATATATAGAATGTGAGTTTTCTAACATGACTGAAATAAAATTTTCAGAACTTTACCTGGAAAAGTAAACTCAATAGGCACTAGGCAGGTACCAAACTTTGCAGTGGGAAGAAGATGAGAAGCCAAATTTCAAACCATGCACTAATTACACAGTCAAGAAGGAGAAGCCAAGCTTAGAGAAAGAATTGACTGTCAGTCCTCCAGTTATTATCTATCCTGTGTTGATAACTTCCTCCTTTACTCTTCCCATGGTATTCTGAAATTTATAAACAGCCCCTAACGTCAGCTGATGTGCAGCTGATCTGCTCCTTTACAAACTAGATAACAAAATGAATGTTTTTTCTGATGATAACAGTGATAATCCAAACTCCATGCTGTTACATTCTTTAAGCATGTTTAGATTTGTCTTGTATACTTTGTGCATTAAGCTAGCATTTGTCAAACTTAATGATGGAAAGGGGTAAAACTCTGATGCCATTATACAAAACCCATGAAACTCCTGGATTTGTGCCATTGGCAGTAGAAGCTGGAGTGGCCATACTGTAGGGTTCATCCACACATGGTGAATTTCCTCTTTGAGGTTTTTTTTTCAGAGACATTCTACTTGAACAATTACCCCACTAGGGAAACATTTCCTTCTTCTTATGCAATAATCTAAAAATAAGTGTCACTTGCATGCAAATGGCAACAAGATCACAATGGAAAACTGCTATGTCAGAGTGACTTTGGTCTCTACACCACAACCTCCATTTAGCCTACAGTGTTTGGCTTGAATTTCCTAGGCAGTAATTCTGCTCCCACCACAGAGGACAGAAATATAACCACCGAGTGGAAACTTGTTTTTCACAACACTTTGAAAGTCTGCAAGAGAGGTCAGCTTTTATTCTGTGCCTCATCATTGCAGGTATCAGTTTTCCTGTAGCAGCCTGTCATTTCTACCTTAGGAAACATCACATAGCGTTCCAAAAGGCGGGTATTTAGAACCAAGGGTCGAGTTTCCACTTGTAAGAGTAAATGTTGATATAAACAAGATCACCAGTCCCAGGCACAAACACAGACACAACAGCTACTCTAGCAGAAATGCAGAAGTAACAAGCTTTTAAAAGCACGGTAGCATTCGCTTTTAAAAATTAACAGTTTATTAACTGGGACCAAATATTAAAAATATTTAGGAAACCTGGGAAAAGTTTAAGAAAAAGCAGCTACACTCACATTTCATCAGGATACAAATTTTTTACAATAGCAGAGTAAGGTTTGGGGACATTTTTAAACAAATGTGTTCTAAATCTTCTCACTAATTCCCTTTTCAGACCTGTGTTATCAAAGCACCTTTCAAGTAGGCAAAACACTAAAAAATTACCCAATACTGAGCAGACAGAATTCATACATCTGGTCAAATCCATGAACGCAAAATTATTTTTGTTAAAATCTAGCCAAGAAAACAAAAGTCCCTGATGCAAAACAGTAAAAGGGTTAACAGCAGGGACTGTGTTTCTGTAGTTGTCTGTTTAGATTAAATAGAGTATGTGAAGACAGATATTGGGTTGGATGCGAGAAGCTACAACTCTCTACATGGTACTCGAGAAAGAAGACCTCCCAATTGTTTTCCACGTCTACTTTTTATGGTATAAATGGAGCTATGCACTGTTTTTAACTACTACTTATTAGTGTTGGCATTTTGAGAAAAGATGGGGTTCATTTTAGTGTTTTTCAATCTTTATCTTTTAACAACCGTGAAATTGGGAATTCTGGATTTCACAGTAAAGATACAAAACCAGAGTGTTTTGTTCTCTTACCTGATGTCTCGATGTAGTAATGGGTGATTGCTTTCCAGTGGTACACAAAATCTTCTTGTAATGGAAGGGAAGGTGCAAGCTATGGGGGGAAAAACAAACAAAAAAGAGTTAGCAATGTCAGTAAACATTCTTCCTCAGAGATCCTTGGAAGCAAACTGCTGCAGACTACTCCTACAATCTTACTTGCTCTTTAACAAGGACCACATACATTATTCATGGTATGAGCCCCATGTCATGCTGCCTGGCTTGTGAACAATAATAATAATCTCTGTGATGTCTCTGTGACCAGACAATCTATCTGAAGCAACAAAAGCAATGGCTCAAAATTGCAAAACAACACTAGAAACGTAGGTTTGAATTGTTTAGATGTCAGTTTTGTCTTGCAGGAAAAAAAAAAATCACTGGTCTGGATGCAATCTTCGCTTTCTGTATGCTCTGTTCTCCTCTCTTCCTCCACTCCAATTTGCTGCTTCACACAGTTTTGCCATGACCTTTTTTTCCTTCTGTTAATCACAACTTCTTTTACAAGATCTTTGTTTCATTTTCTTTGCATATTAGGCCAATCCTTAGAGCCTGACAGGTTGAACAAATTCATTTCTTAACTTCTGGGAGGAAAATAAGTGTCTTCTTTTCCACAGGAATTTGGGACCGCTGGTTGGGCGTTACTGGCAGCCAGAAATAACATGCTGCAAGAACCAAACACAGCCTCCCATCCAGTCCACATCATTACTGCTCCTTCCTCACCAGCAGCCCGTTTGTCATATCACTGGCCAAACAAGTGCTGCACCACAGGCAGCATATGAAAAAAGGGAGTACTACAATAAATTCACAACTCTGCTTTCTGAGAGTGAGAGTTTGTGTGAACACTAGAGTTGGGACCACCATGCAACATGTTCTGATCTGGTAAAATCAGGAAACCTGTATGGAAACCCCACTCCATATGAGAGTCTGTTGTTACTAAAGCATCATCCTATTCGTTTGTGGCTTTCCTTTTGAAAATCAAAGTCATTCTTTAATATGCAATCCTGAAAAAAAGGATTATCATGAGATAGAAAGAATTCTGTGTACCAGCTGCTATGTCCATTTGAGAAGGAAAAGGACACTGAACCATCCTGACAAACTATGGAGTTCAGCCCTTCACAGAATCACATAGTGGCTGAGGTTGGAAGGAACCTCTGGAGACCATCCAGTCCCACATCCCTGCTCAAGCCTACTGCTGTTGCCCATGACCATGTCCAGACAGCTTTTGAATATCTCCAAGGACTGACATTCCACAAGATCTCCAGGAACCTGTGCCAGGGCTCAGTCATCTTCACTGTGAAATTTTTTCCCCCTTGAAGTTACAGATAACATGTTTGAGATTAAGAACTCTGAATTCCTCTAGGATCTCCTCATAGGGCCTTTAAAATACTGAGTTGCCTCAGCTGGTTGCCAAACAGAAGCACAGTGCTCAGACATCTGTATATTCTTCACTGTATAGTGCTGGTAAAAGTCTTGGAAGTTTTCCATATCAGTCTCTTATTTCCCTTTAATTCAATGACAGAAGTGAACTAGGAGCATGCCCTGCTGTGATAACAAAGTGGAATACTAACTGTTAACGACCCTTCTCAGACAGGACTTTGAAATTCAAGACTTTAAAAAAGTGGTGGTGCTGGGTAACTATTTAGCTGGCATCCTGTGTGGAAATGAGTCCTCACAAATGGCAACTAGGAAATCAAACTGATGTTGCCTACCCATTCCATGACAGTCTGGGCAACCATTAGATCTGTACCTCTACAGCAAACACTGAAAGCAGACCTCTAGCACACCAGCTCCCACAGAATAAATAGCAGAGCACTTCACACTGGGCAAAACTAGTTTATTTTACTACAAAGTTTACTTTGTATTTTGAAATTCAGAAAACTGAAGACATGCATATGATATTCTATATCTTGATTCATACAACAGTCATACTTGCTGCTGTAGAGGTGTAGTTCAAGCAACACAATCATCATTATGCATATTCCTGTAACAAAGCTACACCAACTAAATTTTGGCTGATGAACAGCACAGAGACCACTTTTGAAGAATACCAGGCCTTCCAGACCACTCTATTTCCAAAGTAACACATGATAGATAACATTAAAGATTTATCCTTGACTGATGTGATTTTCCTCTCCACTTCTTCTAGTCTCATCTGCCTCGAGATGAATTTAGTGCCTCTGAGCAGTGCCAGGAAAAGGATTTCACTTCTCAGCACTGTCAATAATTTATCCACTGCAGGAGAGAAGTGTGGATAGAGACATTCTCCCTCCCAACAAATGCCTCCAGGGATCCCTTTCAGAGGTGAAAATGTAATCCAGGGACACATCCTTGCCCATATTAATTAGTGATTTCACAGACAGTTGTCTGCTCAAGGACTGCAAGACAGATGCCAAAGAGAGATACCATTAGCATGTGCGTGCAGCTGTGCATGTGTACGTGCACACGTCTGTTGGGAATATACAATCAACCTCACCACCAACTGGACCTGGTCATACAAAGCTGTGGAAGCTTCATCTACATCAGGCTACCACACTTAGCGGTTCCCAACAACACAGAAAAATGGTAATTCTTTTCTTGTTCAGCTAAAGTACTCCCACCTTCAAATTCCTTTTCCACCACAGATGGACCCAGTATAAATCTTTTTACAGCACAGCTATTCCAGGGAATATTTAAGAGAGATATAACTCCAGCAGCATCATGTTTTATTTTGAGAGAAGCATTTTACTGACAAAAAAGGGGAAAAAACAACCAATGAAAACCCCAACCCTCTTAACCTAGTTACTCAGACACAACATCATGGTAAAGACCATGGCTAAGCTATCAGCTTACACAAACAAAGCCCAGCACTGGAAATCAACAGATAACTCCCAACCACTGGGTTGACATGCTTTAACCCTACTAGGTCAGGTATTTCTAGGGTAAGTTGTAGTCATTATTTTAGGATGAATTACCAGTTACCAGCTGGATTAAATATGTGCTATTCTGAATATTGCTTTTGTAGAACTACTCTCACAAGTATAAAGACTCTGAAGCAAACTAGAACTCATTGTGAAGGCCATTAATTCCTGGTATTTGTCTAATTTGAATTGCCTTAAAATTGCAGTTAATTCTCATGGCTATATTATTTCATTTTGATATCATTACATATATTCCTAATAATTTTTAGTTACCGTTTCGTATTCTCAAAGCGAAGTTCTCCTTTGAGAGAAAAGCCTCACAACATCTTAAAGACTGCAGCATAGGTACTGGTATATTAAACAGCTAAAACTCACTGAACACCACTAAAAAACAGCTCGTGTGAGCAGACATTGATTAAATGCTTTTCCATCTGGTTCCAAACTCCAGCAGTGATGCTTCCTAGGAGCAAAGAGAGTGAGTGAGTGTTCTCATTTGTGAGCTAAACTTATCACATGATGCCTTATCACTCTGGTGGCAATACGTTACTAATGATCAATCCCCACTCCTTCCAGGTAAAGTGCTGTTCTAGGGAGAACTGCAGATATTTGCCCAGAACTGTCTGCTGTCTATAAAATCTGACCAAGATACATCAAGAGGAAAGAAACTTATAAATATTCAGTATTTAACAGCAGTTCCTCTGGGGATGAAAAAATGTATGTATTTTTCACAGATGCTTTTCAGAAGTGTGGTTCAGTACTGAAACGAATGGAAACAATGGAAGCTGGCAATAACCCTCAGTATCTTTTTGGACAAGTTCACAAAATAAAGGAAACGCTGTCTAAAAGGATAACAGGTACTGTCTGGTCAGATGCCAGAGTCAAACAGAAACTAGGTCAAAGGGGAAGGAAAAGGAAATGCATGTACTGACTGCAACAGTGGTCACTTCATGTTTTTCTTCGATCTTAGTCAAGGGAAAAATCTGAAAAAGGACTAATGCTTGAAGTTTTACTTTATTTCTGCAGCTGATGAATGCACAGAGTTTACAATGGTCACTGCTTTCACATAAAAAATTAATACTGCACAAGCTTGCTAGCCACGCATTAAATTGTGTCATCAGCATTTGCTAATAGCATCACAACATTAGAACAAGCAGTAATGGGAGGTCATTACATCAAATAAAGTGGGTTCAAGAATAAATCTTGTCCTGAGCAGTCATGCAGTTAATGAATTTGGAGCAGTACCTGCAGCAAGTGACTCAGTTTCACCTCAAAACATGATCAAAAAAGGAGCTACTTAAAAGCACGTTAAGGTCTCGTGTAAGAGATACGATGAAATAGTAAGTTGGTAGAGATGGTTCCTGTAGAGACGGTTCCCCAGAAGTGCCAGAGACACCAAAATCTAAATTTGCTCCCAGGTACCAAGGGAGTGGCACAAACAATCTTGTTTGACAGCAAACTGCAAAATTCAGAACAACAGAAATAAAACTTTTCCTGCTCAAGGCACACAGCTCATAAACACCCTTTGACTATTAAGATGCAACACCTGAAAGCCCAAATCACACACAAACAAAAGACCTTTGAACACAGAGTGACCACTCTGCAGACAAGTTACTTTGTCTAGGGATACATGAGCAAAGAGCACAAGATAAGAGAGAAAGTAAGTGTAACTTGGTGCTTTGTTAATTGTAGCTACTATGATTTCAGTGTTACTGAGAATGAAGCAGTCCTGGAGTACTTTGGAGACAAAGTGTATCAGAAATGCAAAGCAAAGAGAAAACATCTTGGAGACAAGCCATAGCTGAACCATGACAGATTCATTAATACTAACCTCATAGAGCAACACTTTAGTTCTGTCCTAATGTAAGGTAACGGAACAAAGACTGCAATCCCCTTCTCACCCAACCCAGTAAAACACCACAGTGGTGGTTGCTGGATGCTGCAGAGAAATCCTAAAAGGGCAAATATATCTAAAATACCCTTAGGACGTGTAAGAGATGGCAAAAAATAGTATTCCGTTCTAATGAAGATTAGGAATATGATTTCACATACTTGGACAATCTAGGGAGAAAAGACTGAAAGTTTTTAGTTATTCATGGTAAGAAATAGTTTTAATAAAATGCAACTGTACCTAATTTTTGCCTCATCACAGTCCTGTCACAAAAGCAATCAATTAAAGAGCAGTACACCCACAGCAAGTGAAAAGCAAATACTCTAGTGTGTACTACACTGTCAACCTTTGGAACTCCTCGTCAGAGAGAGGGCATACTGAGGTTAAGATAACGACAATTATCTAATAATACAGGGACAGTTTAAATGCATCCATCTGAAGTCTGCAGGCTCCAAGGTGAGGCAGAAGCATTACATAAGTGATGTGCAGGAGAAACGACAAGGCAAAGGGCTGTCCAAACAAGTCTGACTTCAAGTAGTTCTAGCAATGAAAGCTAAGCCTAGGCACTCTTCAGCATTCAGATGAAAACTGTTCAGCTGCAACTGAATTCCTCTGGGAGGCAAGCATCCAAACCCTCTGAGATTCACCATCTTAGACACTAGTTCTGTTGCTGATATTCAGGGCTGAAACAGAGCCCACTCGAGGCTGCAGGAGCTATACTCAACAAGTAAAAAACCAAAAGATGGTCTGAATTCTCTAGGGTCTAAAACCAACAGGCAGCATCATGACAGATTTATCTAATAATTAGGATTTTCACCACTTTTCATTTTTGGAGCAGCAAAGCTAAGTAGCCCACATACTTTTCTTACAGACAGAGTAAACCAACAATTTAAAGTCACATATGGCCCAAAAACTAGTTAAAAGTTTCTGTTTCTCAGTTCTGCCTCTGAATTAGCAAGTCAAACTTTGTTGATAAGGTACAAAACACTTTTAATATCCTCTCGCTTTTGTGATGCTTCTTTCATTCCTAAGAATGTGGTGGTCGGTATCTGTCACAACCCCGCAAACACAATTTAGTGCAGTATGTGTTCTAAGGAGATCTGTCACAGCAGTGTTAGCAGGAGGAGGAGGCAATTCCAAAAGGGATGACAGAGTTGAGCGAGGACATAAAGCATGTTGTTTGATACCAGTCACTTGCAAAATAATGTTATCAATCAGTTTCTGCTTTTTTTTGTTTAATTAAAAAAGATAATCTCATCCCTATTACCTCTACTTTTCCCCTTTGCCATTCAACCCATATTTTCCCTAGCTTTTTATGATCTCAAATAAACAGTCATTTTTGCTTATTTTTAGTGCACATCAACAATGAAAATTTTCTAGAAATAACTCTTATTAAGTATCTTGAATTGGTATGCCTGAAGGAATAACTTTTCCTCCAGTTCCTACATCTCTAAGTCATCCACTCTGAACTCAAAACGTGGCACAGCTCACCACAACATTTCTTGAGTCAGGCAGTCACCAACTTGTGTTTCTCATCCAACAAAAGCACTGTCTGCCAAAGGCATTAGTGTGGTCAGAGTTTTCAAATAAGTAATTTCATCGTTACTTAAAACCTGTCTTTCTAATTGCCGCTCTACCACTAAAATGGCAAACTACAATCCTGGGATTAATTAATACAAGCTTCACTTTAAAACCTGAAGAGTCCTGCTAAAGACTGCAACTACAAAGTCGAGCATATGCTTAGCTGCTTGCAGCACCGAGGTATAAATTAATGCACAAAGATGCCCCTCACATGAGGTAGGATTAGGTATCCAGGCTCTTTTTTCAACCATCTGAACCCTCTTCCTTCAATGATTTCCGCCTTCACTTCATCAGCGTTTCAGGGCAGGTTTTTAGCACCTAATCAAAGATGCCCCGTCTTCAAACTCGGGCTCGTAGGTGTCCTGGCTTTCTGCGGAAGGTGCTGAAAGCCAGACACGTTCCTACCAGGCCCTCACCTCACCCGGAAAGCAAACAAAAGTAATTCGTGTGGACACTAAACCAGGCTGATGAGGCCTATCGACATGGCAGCTCAGCGCCAAGCCCCGCTCTCTCCGCACAGCTCCCAATCTCCATGATGAAACGCCCGAGCCGAGCACACGCAGCCCCGGGGCTGGCAGCAGGGTGCGGTGCCGGTGCTGACAGCGCCGAGGCCACTCCCGCCCGCGCCGTGGGGTCCATGCCCGCCATAGGGCCCCCGGCAGCCTCTGTCTCCCTTTTCCCGGGGCGGTTCGCTCCGGTCCCGGGCACAGCTGCGGGCAGCTCGGCCTCGGATCCCGCCTCCCGGTTCCACGGCCGGGGAGAGCTGGTTCGGCGCTGCCGGCGGACATGTCGGCTCGGCGGGGCCCTGTGCCGGCAGCCGCCCCGGGGAAAGGTCCCCGAGCCCCCCGCCCCGTTCCCCACCCTGCTCGGCGACTGGTTCGGGCCCGGCTCCCATCCCGCATCCCCGGCGCGGAGTCGCGGTGCCCGCCCGCGGCCTCACCGCCTCCACGGCGTGCTGCAGGATGGACGTGAACTTGGAGAACATCCTGTCCCGCGACCGCTGCAGCCGCTGCCGGGAGCACCGCGACAGCTCCTCGATCCGCCGCCGCCGCTCCAGGGTGAGGCCGCATGCGGGGGCCGGGCCGCGCGGCCGCCGGCTCTGCCGATCGCTGCCCGGCCCTGACACGGCGGCACCGACACCTCCGGGCTGCGGCTTCCCGGCCTGCGCGGGTCTGCCCCGGCGCGGCCGCCAGGGGCCGCTACCCCCCGCACCGGCCCGACGTGGGGAGTGAGGCTCGGACCGACCCCGCCCGCCCCGCTCCTCTGGGGGCCCCGGTTCGGGGGTGGCCTACGGGCCTGTACAGCGACACTGGGTGTTCTGATTCACCCCCTGCCTCTGCGAGCACCTCCCGAGCGGGAACGATGGTGAAGTGGAGCTCGCTGCCGCTTCTCGGTGCCTAGAAGCCGTCAGGACCCACAGAGGTTCCTGGGTCTGCACAAAGGTTTCTGTTTTGCCCACACCCGTCGCTGCCGGCAAGGCCGCGGCCAGAGGAGGAACATCCTTGGGGTGGGTGTTGAAAGGCCCGGCTCTCTGAAGGAAACTTAGTGACATTCGCAAAGGGCAGGTGCTCAGTGCTGCATCTGGAGAAGAACAACCCCATGGATCTATACAGGTCGGGGGATGACCTGCTCGAGAGCCACTCTGGGGAAAGGGACCTATGAGTCCTGGTGGACCACAGGCTGACCATGAGCCAGCAATGTGCCCTCATGGCTAGGAAGGCTTAGTGGCATTCTGGGGTACATTAAGAACAGCGTGACCAGGAGATCGAGAGAGGTTCTTCTCCCCCTCTGCCCTAATGAGACCTCATCTGCAGTACTGTGTCCGATTCTGGGCTCCCAAGTTCAAAAGACTGGAGAGTAGTCACTAAAGTGATTAAGGGACTGGTGCATCTAACATTGGATACTCAAGGATAAG
The DNA here is from genome assembly GCA_013400115.1 of Rhinopomastus cyanomelas. NCBI lineage: Eukaryota > Metazoa > Chordata > Aves > Bucerotiformes > Rhinopomastidae > Rhinopomastus > Rhinopomastus cyanomelas. The sequence goes on along the minus strand of VXBP01003024.1, from coordinate 162,638 downwards.
ACAGCTGAGCCTATTTAGCTTGGAGAAGACTGATGGGAAACTTTATCAGTGCCAGATACTTAAGGCCAGAAGGATGGGGCCGGTCTCTTCTCCATCACATCCAGTGACAGTACAAGGGGCAATGGGCACAAACTGGAAACCAGGAGGTACAATTTAAACCTAAGGAAATATTTTTACTGTGAGGGTGACAGAGCACTGGAGCAGTCTGCCTGGAAAAGTTGTGGAGTCTCCTTCTCTAGAGATATTTAAAACCTGCTTGGATATGTTTCTGTGTGATCTTCTCAAGGTTATCCTACTGTGGTGGCTGGGTTGGACTAAATGATCTCCAGAAGACCCTTTCCAACCCCTATCGTTCTGTGATTTATTTTTTTCATTTGGGACAATACAAATCTGTCACCATCTGCAGAGACTATGATTTCCTTAGGGAAATATGGAAGTACCCAGCTCTTCACAAGCAGCATAAGGGTGAGAAGCTTGAAAGCCCGTTGCTGCTGGGCAAGAAGATAGTGAGCCTGGTGGTATTGTTCTGGCTGACTGTGGTCCTTCGGGGGCTTGTGGTGTGCCACTGCATGAGAGGGCTGGTGGCAGTACACATTACCCTGTTTCACTGATGGGTATTTCCCCCCCCCAAGCTTTGAAGGACGCAAAGACACAAAGAGGGCTTTGTTCCTCCTCCAAGCTCCAAGTCAAATACTTCAGAGAAAATGAGAAAATGATCCTCCCTGCCATTTTCACATGCAGGAGGAAGAGCAGAGGTAAGGTTATAGAAGTAGCTAATGGACTGCATGGTGTTTTGGAAACAGCTGCCATTAATAGGATAGTGTTTTGGCACTGGGCAATTAGTAGAGGACCAGGATTCATGTGGCATTGGGGGAGCAGAGTCAAATTATGGGAAGGTGATTGACCAGTTGTAGTACCAAATGGATTAAAACTTCCTCATTAAGTTTGGAAGATAAATGAACACCAACTACTATTACCTCACTGTCTCTGCCATTTAAACTGATTTAAAACTCTCTGTTTAACTGCTGTGCTTTAAATTCTGTCACCTGGAAACTGACTGTGACTGTTGATGAAATAATGATTCTGCTGGACTGGTTGCTGTTACTACCTCCATGCTTTGCAGGCATGGAGAGCTGCAGCCTAAGTACCATATGGAAGGGAATACTTGTCATATATAGACAACTTTGCTGAAGAGGCTAAGGAACAGAGCTAGGTGTTTCCTTCTCAGAATCCATATATATGAAATCAATAAATCTAAAAGATAACTATGTTTTTGCTTAAAAACGGTTTATTGTGGGTTTGTCAAGTGACATTTATAGATTTTTAGGTCATGTATGTTTCCTGCATGGGGAGTCATGATGAAACACATTGTATAGTCTCTGTGTTCAAGTAATTACTGACAGGGTGCATGCTGCATTTGAAAGGCACCTGCCTCCTGTGGTTTAACATTAAAAGTTGTTATGCTTTTAAAGTGAGCTCAAACTCTTCTTCAGCTACATTTAAGTGGTGTCTACCAAATTTTTGCTACATATCCAGATTATTACAGATTTTACATCTATTTTAATCATGTAGATAGTATCAAATAATATATATTTGATTTATGCTAATATTTTACGATTATAACTGTTGTTCAAGAGGTACATCCAGCCTGCTTATATGGCTTGTATTACAGGTGTCTATTGTTTTCATCAAAAAAAGAAAAACATGTAATGAGTTGTAGGTTTGAACACAAACATGTCAGCAAGTGGGCTGAGTAGTGGTACAGATTTTCTGCCATCAGTTTGAGGGTGTTAAATGTGTTAATGGGCACCTTCCCATTCTTTCACCACAGGTACTGTTTTGGAGCCTGCACCATTTCTGAGGAAATTGTAGATTTAAGGCACACAGACTTGATTAATGTGTCTAAGAGAACATGGCAATTTAAAACACTTTTTTTGTAATCCATTTGCTTCTGCAAAAAATGACTTCTGGGCATGCCTGGGCCTTCCTGTCTCTGAGCAGCAGAATGAATAACAAAACAGCAAGGTATCATGAAGATATAAAAGGAGACAGTTTTATAACAGTGAGAGTATTCCTGAGCGTACTTCACCATTTATGAAATCGTAAGTCACCTCTTCACAGATGGTGAGGTAAAGCTTTTCTATTGCTTGAGGGCCTCATTATTCTAAAAGTGCCCGATGTATATAAAACCAATTTTTAAAAAAACACCAGAACATTTCACTGTGGCACGTTTTGATTGTAAAATTGACTTCTTAGCACTCTGCAAAATGAAATGCCATGCAGTAAAGGAAAGAAAATACCACAATTATACAATTATCCCTAAGTCTATCAAACAGACTGAGTCTCTGCAAATAATCCTGCATTTACTTATCAATACATTGAGCTTGAATTTGCAGCCATGATGCAGAATCCTGTCTGTGGTACTTATACATTCTGCAGACTGTAGATATAGAGCGGCGGGTTATGCTCTTTTAAAGTAGTCTTGAGTTTCTCATTAACATGGAGGTATTTCTCACTACTGAGAATATTAGAGAAATACTGGCAGTAGTAATGCAAATCACAGGAAACTGATGGAAAAACTATTTCACTGGTGTCAGTGCAAAAAGAATGACCTCAGCTGAGGTTGGATTCTGTTTGGATACTTGTTCTTATTGAAGATGACTCAGTTTTACACAGATAATTAGGTATTGGAAGGGACTTTCAGGGGTTATCAAGTCCAACCCTCCTGCTCAAGCGGATCGTAAAACCTAAGACATGTTACACAGGTACAGAAATGCATCAAGACGAATCTCCAGAGAAGTAGATTCTACAACCTTCCTGGGCACCCAGTTGCAATGTTCTGTAAACCTTACAGTACAGAAATGATTTCTTATATTGAGATGGAACTTCTTGTGCTCCAGCTTACACTCATTGTCTCTTGTATCACAGGGCACAAATGAAAAGAGATTGTCTCTTTCTTCTTGACACCCAGTCTTCATGTATTTATAGATAATGATTAAGTCCCCTAGTAATCTCTTCCTCTCCAAACTGAAAAGTCCCAGATCTCTCAATTTCTCCTCATAAGGCAAGTACTCCTGTCCCCTAATCATCCTCATGGCTGAACTGTATCAAAGTTCTGTCCCCCTTGAACCAGGGAGCCCAGAAGTGGACACAGTATTCCAGATGTGGCCTCAATAGAGCAGAGTGGAGTGGGAGAAGAACCTCCCTTGATCTGCTGGAAGAGTTTCATGATATGTCTGAGGATTCTTGGCCACAGGTGCACATTGCTGCTCCATGGATAACTTACTGTCAACAAGAATTCCAGATCCTTCTCCGCAGAAGTGCTCTCTAATAAATGAGCAAGCTATGTCCAGTTACGGACAAGCTGCCAATGTCATATCATGTGCAACATCTCCATGTGAGACGTTGTTTAAATAACAGAATCCTAGAATCACCAAATGCTTTGGGTTGGAAGAGACCTTTCAAAGTCATCTAGTCCAACCACTGCATTGAGCAGGGACATGTTCAACCAGATTGGGTAGCTCAGAGCTCTGTCCAACCTGACCTGTGATGTATGTTTAGTGAACACAAGTATTACTATTTATTGTAATACTTTTGTGAGCAAAGCTTTGCTGGGTTTAATTTTTGGGAATTTTTTATTACAGCAAGGCATTTATTTTTTGGAGTGGCACATGCAGTAAGTATTTTACTTGAATGTGAGTTAAGATACAGCTTCAGAGTGAGGCTATTTTAATTGATAGAGCTTTTGGGAGCTAACTTTTTTTCTTCTTACAAATTAATGAAATTGTCTAGATCAAATCCACTTAAATGGAGTGAGAGAGTGGGATAATGTGCCAGCCTTTCTATCTGAAAATCTCTCTGCTGTTTGGATTGATGGCACCAGGCCAGTGTCTAATGGCTGTATTTGTCTACATTACAGAAACACTTCCTGCAGCCTGGACTTTTGTTCAGACAGGCTGAGGATTTGGAAGTACATTTTTGTACTTCAGAGTGAAAAATCATGCTGGTAGGGCTGTGCGTGATACCTGCACAGGAATTTATTGTGTTTATATTGACATCTGTGTTTTTGGTGACTACTTGAATGAAATGAAGAATGAAGTGTTAGTGCCTCAGCATGGTCTCTGCTTTTGAAGAGGAATAGAGAGATGTTTAAATTGTCTTTCTTATTCTGGGCTTTATTATAGAAAGGAACCATTCTGTGCTTTGGCTAGCATGGGAGCAAGGAAGCATAGAAATGCAAACTGTGCTTGTCCCAAATTTAATCAGTGTTTTATATGTAGCATCATACGCATTTCTGTTCACTTTGATTTTCCATCATGGATTTTCTGATTGCTTTGCTTTCAGCTGTGTGAAACACCTCCCTCCATGCTGATTTGCCAATAGCACCATTTAATCCGCTTGTGTACTATTTCTTTAAATTCCATTTTCAGACATTTTCTGGTCTGTGCACCCTGCCTCACTTCTGCATGTCTACTACTTCAGTAGAGATATTGTCTTCAATGTAATTGAATCATAGTTATTAATCTATTGCCTAACTGCTTAACCTGTCACAACTGCAAGTGTCTTTTGGGGGGCCATCACACAGTGCTCCCTTGGAAGACAGAACACTGGGCTTGATGGACAAATGCAGATGCCCAGTTGGCTATCTGTTATATTCATACCTCAGTTACACAGTACTGCCCTGCCTTAGCTTATATAAAGGGTTGTAAAGGTCTGCAAGGAAGTCAGAAGTAGACATTGACAGTGAAATGAGACATTTGTTTTCCAAACATAGCATGTTTTCCTCAAATGTTTCTGTTCCTCTAGAAACTTTATATTCCAGGCTTTCCTCTGTAGGCAAGTAGGTGACTATTGTACCGTACATTATCTGCAAATGCTGCTATTTAGGTAATTATTGAAACCAGAGCTCAGTCAGTTTCATTGAAGTTTGATGGTTAGCAGGACCACAAGTTTACTTGTTGTGGTATTGGAAACTAAAGCAAAGAGAGTAAGGATAAACTTCTGAGTTTCTGTTGTGTTTGTGACTACAGACCACAAGTCTGAAAGTGGTATAAATAGATATCAAACTGAAGTTTTACCCAAAAATATTGGAAAAAAATAGTTATGTGCTCCAGCTGGTTACTTCAGTCATTCACCTGTGTACCTGCAGAGAGAGAAGTCTAGTGATCACAATCTACATGTATCTCTGGGCAGAATTCAGGTGCCTGGTCTTGACCCTACCAAGAGATTTCTGAGCAATTTTCAAATCAGCTCTGACGACACTGTTTTCTAATGCATTAGAAGTTTTCCTTGTTACTTACATCTTTGGATTTAGGGCTATATTCTGTTCATTCCTAAAAATGTCATCAGATCATCTGCTAAGCCAGAAGCAAAAGCTGATCTTGACAACTGGTATGAGTTATGCAAAACAGTTTAGGCACACAACTACTATGCAAGTTGAGAAACTTTCAGCAGATCTCTCTTTTGCATTAATCCACAATTAAAAGTAGGTTTTTGCAGAGTTTCAATTCAGATATCTTTGTCCTAAGGCATAACTGAAATCTTTCATGGTGTCTGATATTAAATTTTGGCATTGTAAAATGTTTTAATTTTAAAGCAAATGTGTAAAATATTAATGATATGAGGTACTTGGTGGTGGTTTCATTATTAATTTTAAATGATTGATAGCAGTTATCTAGAAAGGCACAAGTACTAGTGTCACAACGCTCTCCAGTGTTCACTGTTGGTAGGGTTGTGTGACAGAAGTCCAGTGGTCTCCTCTAGTATTTTGTCGCGCCACCAAGGTGGCCAATCCCTCGCGTTTGTGGTTTCTTGATAGGAACCAGTTCTCACCAGCAGAGGGCACAGATGATCCAGTTCCATGGCCCTGGTTTGCTAGGCACCAAGAAGCGCGATTCAGGGAGTTCCCCGTGGCTAGTCTTTGGGGGAAAAATATCCTGGTATGTCCCGTGTAGAGTGAATTAGTGTATCAGCTACCAGTGTTACCTCTGGGCTTAAGTGCTGCTTGCTACGTGGCCTGTAAAAGCGTTGGCTGATGCAAATGACAGCCCATCGGTTCACTTGTCCCACTTGGTCCTCGGATGATATTATTTGAAGAAACAGGACTGATTTGAGTGTATGAAGACACTGCCTTAGCCCTTTGGCTATCACATCCCTCATGATATTTGTATCTTTGCAACAACTAAGCCCCAATAAATTTAGGAAAGTATTCAAGGACTGGCCCTTCTTGACAACTGAATGAATTCATGTGTAATTCCCAAAGAGGTGAGAGTGACCATGTACATCACTGCTGCATTATTTTACCTGTACGTAAGGGCAGAGGGAGCCATCTGGCCACTCCCAGTTAGAGTGTCATGTTCAGAAGCTATACCCTAAGCCAAACTGAATTTCCAGAAAAAGTATATATGGCTTGATCCTTTGTAATTCTTTCTGAGTCATCAGCCCTGTAGGAACGAGCCACTGCACTTGGACAAAGCCTTAAAGGAACAGAGCTGGAGGCGCTACTGACAACTAGCAAAGAAGATGAGGTCTGTGTTAGACCCAGGGTCATCCAGAAATGTTTCTGTTGCTCATCTCTGTTCTTTAGCCTTAGGCTGCTTTGGGCTAGTTTGACATTGCGTCCTGATGCTGTGAAATGCTGCAGTAAGCAGACCTCTGTTTGTAATATGCTTAATACAGCGGAACCTGTTCCTGATTAAATCTTGGATGGGTGCTGGAATATGCTGTCCTGGATTCTTGCCTGGCAGCTCATGTGCCAAGTGAGGTATTTCCATCCATTCAGTTTCTCGGTTTTTATGTTCAGGAGTTGTTATCCTCAGTCTCCAGGTCTCCCAGGAATTCCTAGCTCGTCTCATATTGAGCTGTTACTTGTACCTCGGCTCGACGTACTTGTTACTTGCTGCATGTGACATACAGTCTGCATTTCCTTCTTCCTCTCCAGCAGAAAGCCAAGTGTTATATTTGGCATTGCCTGTAGAGTGTACATCAAAATTCTGTGCTCAGACATAGAAGTGTCGTACCGGCATTAGTGAGTTTCCATTCAACGGTGAAAAACGATTCCTCCCAGCCAGTAGCCCGCAGAGGGCAGCCTCGCCTTGAGTTTTACTCTAGCTATGTTCTCAGCTGGAGAACTCTGTCATCTGCTGGCGTCTCTGCCTGTCCCCGTGATTTGCTGTGGAATAAACAACTGAATGTTGTGGAGAACTAGCATCAACCCTGAACTCTGGTAGATTGAAAAATGGACTGGAAAAAATAATAGTGGTGTGACTAAATGAAACCTCCTGGCATTTATTGTTTTTCTAAACATGACAGAAAAAAGTGACATAGGAAAACTCAGCTGGATCTGAGCTTCGTGTATGACAAGAGAAAGAAAATACCCAGAATATGTGTACCAGAGTGTATGGGGCAAGACTATCAGCAGAAGAAAAGTGGTTCTCTTTTTCTCAAATCTTTGCAGGAATCTTTCAGGATTCAAGTTACCTTGGTGTAAAGGCTATGCCTTTGGCTGTTTGGCTCATGGTTTTTCTAAAACATGTCCTATGTCCTGGTGAAACAGCCATCATAATCTCAAGGACGTTTTGCCTACGTGGTTGTTTCCCACACAGGCATGTGCCTGAACTGTAAAACTGACCAGTACCAGGCTCAGGACTAGGGGCTGCTGTCTTGACTTAGTGTGACAAGGAACAAGGCATTAAATTCCTGAAAAAGAGCCAGTACTTCGTGTCTCTCAAATCAAATTGCATCCACCAGCTAATTAAGGAATGATCTTGATCTGTGGTGAAGGGAAGCCTGTCCACTTCTATACTTCTCAGCCAAAGGGCCCTTCAATCCAGTGTTCAGAGCAGAAAATGTGTATAAAGAAAAGAGCATTTGAGAAATTAAGACAGCCTCAGCAATGTGTGAGTTCCGGGAGTGTGGGAAGAAACCAAGTATTTCTTATGATCAGATGTCAAATTCCTCACTGATGTACTTTCACATGATTCAGAAAATTAATCTATTTGGCCTCAAAACTTTCTACCCCACATAAACGTGACTGTTCACAGCAGAATGTTTATGCTTCTTAGAGTTTGGCTCATTCTGTTGAAACTACAGGTGAATTTTTCCTGATTCTTAAAACATTCTCTGTGTATATGAGTGCTGAGACATTTTGACTCTGCATTACTCAGAATGTTCTCTGTTATTCTTGCTATGTTAATCGTCACCACCTTTGCTAATGAAAACTTTGACCAGAGAAATATGTCATGTTTTACATTGGTAGCACAGTGTAGAAGTTACGTTGTGTAAAGGAGTTTGCACGTTCAACCAGCTCTGATTGCGTAATTTAAACCAGTGTGGCGGCAGCACTTTCTTTAGGGTAAAGGGTAAAGTAGAGCACGCAGTGAGATAATGCCCTTCATTGATGCAGATCTAAAACCTCTAATTTATAATTAACAACAAAGACAGTCTATGGGATTGTCTATCTCCTGAAGGCATGCTCTGAATTCAAAACTAGAAGGAAAAAAAGATCTAGGAGTCAAGATTTATAGCCCTTATTCATGGTGCGTGTTTCAGATGTGAACCTGATGCAAAACATGATTAAGTTTCTGACTCTGAGCTCTTTGTTGTGATCTCCCTGATCAGGATACATGCATAGGGCTGATGTGGAAGTTCTTTGGCAGTAAATGCTGGCTGACATTTAGCTGATCTTCCCAAACCTGTCTCTCAGAAACAAATTTTTCATTTTGGTCCTTGTGTCCTAAGTCCTCACAGGTACATTAACCATTTGGATGCCAAAGCAGTATGGATTAATTACTAACAGTGTTATCTGGGGGCCTTTCCTTAGCTGCCAGGATTGTTAACGTTTCTTGATTATACAAAATATAGAGGATATATTATCATAATAAAGGGCTTATATGACAGCATTATCTTACATAATTTGTGTAAAAGTATTTGGGTTCTTGGGTGCAGTCATCAGTACTTTTTTGCCATAAAAGGGCAGGGGCTGTTGGGTCCACAGCAAACTGTGGTCAGCCAAAGCATACAGTGCTGTGTAACATGTACAGGGCATATTGCAAAGATGGTGCAGCATCTGGTGATTGGTGTCCTGAGTCTTGGGTCAGAAGCTACTGAGAAGCAATGGGAGAGGCTCCAGCACAGACCATGTGTGGAGCAATATATTAGCTGTAAGAGCTCAGTAATGATTTTTTCCCCCCACATTTCAAACTTATGGGTGAGCTGGACATTATAACTCATTTAAGAATTTTCTATTTGTCTAAACCCAGTTTACTTAATGGAATGAAACTGGAATTTTCTTTTACCCAATGGCTAAGTAACAGCAAAGTACACTGCTCAGGAAGGACAGTCCAACATTCAGGATTGTTTGATGCTGCATGTTCTATCTTTGCTCTGACATAGATTTTCTCTGTGACCTTGGGCAACATACTTAGCACCTCAAGGTAAGATGCCTCACTTTTAGGCATCTGAAAATATCAACCCAGGATTTGAAAACACTTATTGGTTGGTCAAATATATCAATCCTGTTTGAGCATCTCTAAAAAGTCCCAAGGGTTCTGTTTGCATCTATAAAGTGCAAATACCTATAAGAATTTTTACTTTAGAGGATCTTATTACACTAACTTGAGTTTAGAGACCTAGGCTGTCTGTGCAGTCAATAGGAGAATGTAGGAGGTAGGATCCTGCTTCTCAGCTGATTTAATTCAGAAGCCTCAGGTAGATGCCTGAAATAAAACAATGTCAATCACTGCTCCTTAATGGACTTCTAAAGTAGTCAGAAAATGGCTCAGCCAGTCAAACAGCTGAACAGCTTGCTGCTGCTCAAAAGCATCCTCTCTTTTCCCTCTGATGGTTCTTCCTCACTCCTTCCTCGCTGTGCACTCACCTTCTTCGTCTTCTTTCGCTAAACGTCTGTAACCTTACCTGGCTGGAAACTAACCCATGAACTAAAGTTGTTCTTTGAGGATCAACCCAATGGTGATGTTGCTGCGGTGAGATGAGCAGACATAGATAGGTTGGACTAGAAGAGGAGAGTGTGAGACCACCTCTTGGAGAAGCAGTAATCTCCTGGACTGAGTCAGCTTCTCTGACTCAACATTTCTTATCTAAGTATCTGAGGTTTTTATCTGTAAAATAATAATGGTGTCTCACCTCTCCATACCACTCTGTTCCACTCCCTTCAGCTTCCTTCCACAGTCTAGATCTTGGCAAGATCCAAGACAACAGCCACAGGAGCTGATTCAGCTGTGCACATGAAGATTGCCTGACTAGTCCTTGTGGCTAATGAAGATGTGCCCTCCAGAACTGATAAGTGTTGTGTTCCCACTGCAGCTTTTCTCCATTTAAATTTCTCTTCTTACGTGCTAATAGCTACAAAGCTTGTAAAGATTCCAGTCCCTAATGTTCTATGATTCTGTGATTGTAGATCTATTTCTAAATGATACCTTTTATTCAGTTTGAATTTAAATTCTCCATCCCCAAATCTGAAAATCCTTGGAGGGCACTTGATGGGCAGGCAAGCAAATAAAACACTATCTGCCTTATTTGCTCTGGAAACCCAGATTTTACTAAATGAGCGCTGTACCTGATCAGTTTAAGCACTGCGTGGCCAACATGTCTGTTGTGCTTCTCTGGCTTAGAGACTTTACACAGTGAATGGAATAAACCCTTTGTGTTCTACAGAAACCCAAGTTACAAATGCCTTTCCCTTCCTACTTCCTAGCAGTATAAAGAAAGGAAGTTCTTAATTAAAAAGCTGATTTCTGCAGGTTCCTGAACCTTCAGTTAAAGTTGTCTTTTAAGTATCACACAGGACAACCCTTGATAGTGCTGCTCAGAAACTGGCTGAGGGAAGTTCATAGGAAATGACTCAGTTCAAAATACAAAATGCTGTCATGTCACATTGACTGAGGAAAACCTGGGCCCTTTTGGACAAGATGGAAAACTTGAGCTGTTTGTAAGTGGAAAAACTACTCATTTTAGAAAAGAAGACAGGAAAGAAATTGTTCTGCAAATGGATGTCAGATCATCGACTAAGAGTAATGTCAGAGGAGCTTGGAAGGAGATGAGCTTGAGATTTGTTTCATTTCTGCTGCAGAATTCATAAACACTGGCAACAGGCAAGAAAACAGATGTATGGTTGAACCAAAGTGTGGCACACACTGGGGTAATCCAAATAGAGCTGGATATGACCAAAAGTTATTGCTGCGTGCAAGGATAAGCACAAATTCAGGAAAAGTGATGCACTGATTCATTTTTTTTGTACATCTGTCACCAGGTGAGGCAGCTTGTGTGTGCTGTCTGCTCTGCTGCTGCTTCCATGCTCCCATACATAGGGCAGGTGGGGAAGGTGAGTGGCATAGAAGTGCTACAAGAGGACTGGTTTGGTAGAGCTGTCAGGTGGTGGTGGGAGTGTAAATACACCTGTAATCAGCATCTGTGATGCCACCTCTCTTCAAACAAAGATTTTGGTAATTGTGTTCTTTTTCTATGGAAAATTTGTGTAGGCTTTTTGCCAGTATGAAGATGTACAGTGTAGCGTACCATGGAGCAGAGTGGAGGAGTGTGATTCAGTCTCTCGTGTCATTTAGCTTTTGCGTGCTGGCTCCTCACTGAACACCACAGAATGTGCTTTCTGTTTCTGAGCTCATAGTTGCCCATTCTGAAATTGATGAGAGTCTGCTCTCATGTTTTAATTTCACTATTCTAATGTGGTCTTCTGACTGGGTATTCCTGACAAACTGGATTGTTGTTTTGCTTCACTCTGGCCAGCAATTAATAAACCGGTGGTGGCATATGGATTTCATTTTTAGTGTGGCCTGGGAGTGCTGGGCGGTGTCAGACTGGAGGCCAGGCTGCCATAGGGAGAAATAGTGGCTACTCAATACTGGTTTTATTCTCCAGAGATTTGCAGTTGTTTGGTTGTTGCATTTATTAAGGTGCTGGAAGGAAGCTGAATGTTAGTGCCAAGATTATTTTTCAGACAAAAACACTAGAAAAGGGTAGATTTAGATTACATTTTAGGAATAAATTCTTCACTATGGGGGTGGTGAGGCAGTGGAACAAGTTGCCCGGGAAGGCTGTGGATGCACCCTCCCTGGAAGTGTTCAAGGACAGGTTCAAGAGCTCTGGGCACTGTGGTCCACTGAGAGGTGTCTAAGCCCCTGGCAGGGGGTTGGAACTAGATGATCTCTCAGGTGCCTTCCAACCTAAATCATTCTGTGACAACATTGCTGTAGGGCTTTCAACGCTTGTTTGTGATTTACATACAGATTTGCAGGTGTGTAGTTGCTCTGCAATGAGTGGATTGCGCCTCACTTCAGCGTCCGGTCACAAAGGCTCCGCACTGCTGCCGGGCAGCCCTGCCCGGGGGTTTTAACGATCCGTCTGCAGCACCTGAAGGAGCAGCGGGGCTGACAGGGCTTCTGCGGACACCGCACGCTCCCTCTGCCCCCCGCCTCGCGCGGCTCCACCGGAGCCGCTGCGCCGGGCAAGGACGGACAGAGGGAAGGACGGAGGGAGGGAGCGAAGGACGGACGGAGGGTGGGAGGGACGCGGCAGCAGCGGCGCGGACCCGCCCGGCCCGGCCCTGCCCGGCCCCGCGCCGCCGCCCCTCCCGCATCGGCCGCCGCGGTGCCGAGGGCGCAGGGTGGTGCGGGCGGCTCAGGGAGGTGCGGAGGGCGCAGGGCAGTGCGGGCCAGGCGCTGCCGCCGCCACCACCGAGACTGAGCCATGTCTGCCAGAGGTGGGTCTCGCCGTCCGCGTCCCCGGCAGCGGCTCGCGTTGGGGCTGGGGCTCGGGGCCGCGCTGCAGGGCCGCGCTCGCTGCGCTCGGGCGGAGGATGCGCGGGCGGTTTCCGACCTGGGGGAGGCGAAGAGGTTGCCCGTGCCACCTGCCCGGTACCATCCTGCTGCGAAGCATCATCCTTCGGGCCGGGCAACGCCGCACCTGCGGGGAGTCGCCGCGCCCTTCCCAGCGCCCGAGCAGAAATGGGGATGGTGATGGGATGGGAGCGGTGCAGCGGTTCGGGGCGCTGCGAACGGTGATGGGAGGGTGTGTTTGTGCGGAGAAAGGGATATGGGGGTGCGGGGGGGTTTCGGGTCAGAACCCGGTGGTTGTCAGCGCTCAGGGAACCTTCATGGATCGGTGCTGGCGAGTGGCGGCTGGTACCGGGCTGTAGAGCCAGAGCTCCTGCTCGGCTGGGGCATAAATCCCGCCGTCACAGCAGCTGACATTTGCATCTGGCTTCAAATTGACGACTTTGAGTTTAACTTCAAATTTGCGTTTCGTTGTTTCGATACCGAGCTAAACGTGAACAGCCTTTGTCCTTGGCGTGCGTTTGTGTGCGGGGCTGACGCGGGGCTTGGGCATTCGAGGCTCGGGAGGAGCGGATCGACCCCTGGACTGACTGCAGATCACGCCTTGTCTCAAAGTTCTGCTTCCGATGTGGGAAACTGGTGCAGGTGTGGCCTGAAGCCTGGTGGATGCTGCAGGGGTTTTCATTACTATTGTTTGTACCAATTAAAGAACTGGAGGCGTAAAGTTAAGCATTTTCTGAACGCTGTCATAACAAAGCAGAGATGCTTGTAAGCATCTCTTGAAGAGAGAAAATCATCTACACAATAATGATAAACAAAAAATACTCCCTGGTTATCTCTGAAGTGAAAAAATATTCCTTGTCAAAATTACTTATTGCTAATTAGCAAATCCTTTAACATAGAGATACATTTTCTTTGTCCATCCCTCTGTTTCTCTGTATGAAAAGCTGCTCAGCACAGACCAGTTCTTTCATTTGCTTGGAATCCTGTTGACGCCCAAATGAGCTTGATACACATGGAAGGCATGGTGTGACTGCTGAAAGGCTGTCAGCATTTTGTGGTTAGGACCATATTCCTAAAGCATCACATCCATTTTAAATATAAATAATAAATGGTGTTAGAGCAGCATAATTCCTTGTGGCACAGTAGAATTCCTGCTTTAGGAAGAAATGGACCTTATCAGTCTCCAAGTAACCCGTTTCTGGAAGAACACTTGGTTTATTAGCATCAAGGCTGTTCTAGGGCTGCATTAGTAATTGTGGGGGAAACCAGCAAAGCCTTATAACACATTAGATTTGTCTTCAAAGGGGTACCTGGATTTGAGGAAGCAACGCAAAAACTTTGCAGTTTCAGCTCTGTAGATGACTCCCCAATACTGAACTGTACAGAATGTGAAGCCAAAGAACGTTTCCATTGGCCATGTTCCCTTTTCCACCCCCCATCATCCCTCTTTCCTATTCATCTGCACAACACATGATGTTAGGTGCCTGCTCGCTTCTGCTGGAGAGCTGCCTGGAGAAGAAGGGTGAATTAGTTCTCAGCCTCTCTTGTGCCATCTACTTTTTTCAGAGTAATTAAATGAAGAGAGAGTCCAGAAGTCTTTAGGGAAGTAGTGAATAAGATTCATAAAAGAGAATAAGGTACTCATTTCTACTGATACCTGCTTTGTAGTTTTAATAAATGGACTTTGTTGGAGAATAAGCAGGTCCTTGTGAGTAAATAGTTAGTCCTGATCGAAGGCTGTTTCTAAAGCAGTATAGACCATTGTCACTGTTAACAACTGAAGACATTGCTGCTGTTAAACTCTTACACATCAATTAACTTCTGTACACTTATGTGGTATGTTGGGTGTAAGCAAGGATACTGGTGAGAATGTCACTCAAATAAGAAGTGAGTCTAAAGGATTAGAGCTTTAGGCAAATGTCAGGCACTCTGCTTCATGAAGGCAGATGACTTCTTGCATGTACACTCCCACTAAAACACTTGTATCATTAGGTTCTGCATGTTCAGCAAATACGGATTGTTAATATTTTGTGTTGTGTTAGCTGTCCAAATGGTGATCATGCATCAGACTCTCAGAACTGTCTGCTTGTTGTTCATACACCAAGCATAACAGGAGCAGCAAAAGAATTAAATGTTCACCTGTGCTATTTTTTTTACTCAACTGCAGATAATAGTGAAAACATCACAGTATTATCAGTGTTCAATCTGTGCAGCTCTCTATTCATCTCTTTTGCTCCAGGAGGCAGCATGGTCTAGTGAACTGACTGCAACAGATGACAGAAGAAACTCCTGAAATCCAGCGGTACCTCTGTGCTTTCGGACCGCTCCTTTTGATGACTCTGTTCTAGTTCCCTGTTGTTATGCAGCAAAACCTACCCATATGTTAAAGACGTTATGATAGGTTGTAAATAAATACATAAAGTATAACTAATAACACACATTAATGTAACTTTACCTTAAATGGAACTCTGGATGATGAGTTCCATGCTTCCCTATCTCTACAATTGAAATAACAGTACCTAACATTTCCTGAGAGGTTGCTGCAAGAACTAATGGTTCACTGGTGCTTTTAGGTGAATTATCTGAAATTTTCCTTCCTTCTACACTTCAAAGACTAGGTTGTTGCAGTCATTCACACCTGTCCCTCACCTCCCACTGTTGTGAGAGTGTAAGGTCTCTAAAATTTCTTCTACTGCTTCCCTTATAATACAGCTCTAGGGGATGTTTTGACCACATGCCAGATGAAGCAGCAGAGACACATGTTCCCAGAAGCCTGGACAAATTATCATTTTTGAAACCTTGTGATTGAACTGAGAGCTGAAACAAACTTTGAAAATCTCTTTTCTCTAACCCATCAAGTTGGAATCCTTCCCAGGGCACTCTTATGACCTGCTCTGCAGCCTGTTGGGATCATGGAGAGCTGTTGTTGACGTCAGTCGGGCTTTTCAATTTTGCAGCTTGCAAAAGGCTTCATATTCTACTTTCAGCCATTGTTAAGTAGTTGTTATTAGGACTCATACATGACTGAATTTGGGTGTTGGAGTAAGCCTTATAGATTGCTGCTTACCTAAGGGCTTGTTTGCAAAGAGCTGTAAATTCTCTGGATGAAAGACATTTTTCTAAAGCCAAGTATAACTGTGACCTACTTGTGCATGTTATCTCATACTGCTTAAAAACTGTCAAAACTGCTTGTTATCATGAAGGTCTAAGTTAATGGAAAAATGGCTATTTTTAACTATTACAATCTTCACTTGTGCTAGAGCAAACAGCCACAAATGGTGAAACACAAGGATCTTTGATAATTCTTTTTCTAACGTTGAAACACTTAGTGAGAGCTGTATTTAGTTCAGTAGGCAACTTCTTCAGGAAAAAAAAAAAGAAAAAAGCATGTGAAATAGATTTATCAAAAAGGTGTCTTTTCAGCCTTTTCTGTGCCATAATTAAAATCACTGAATTTTGACAGAAGCCAGTGTTATAGAAATATTGTTGCTGTCTAATATTAACAGGTTGTACTGTGCTACTGTGATGTTGCTAGTGTGGGAGTTGTGGAGAAGGTAATTACGTTTTTTAGCCTACTCAATAGTCGAAGTAGTAGGGTTGTTTAGCTTAAGGATCTATTCTATACTATAATCCCTGTCTTTTCCTGTTTGAGTAGAGCACCTCCCTCATGAGGAAAGGCTGAGGGAGCTGGGTCTCTTTAGCTTCAAGGAGACTGAGGGGTGACCTCATTAGTTTTTATAAATATATGAAGGGTGGGTGTCAGGAGAATGGGGCCAGTCTTTTCTCAGTGTCGTCTAGTGATAGGACAAGGGGCAGTGTGAGCTGGAACATAGGAGGTTCCACATAAATATGAGAAGGGACTTCTTCCCAGTGAGGGTGACAGAGCACTGGAAGGGGCTGCCCAGGGGGGTTGTGGAGTCTCCTTTTCTGGAGACGTTTAAAACCTGCCTAGATATGTTTCTATGTGACTTGGTCTGGGTGATCTTACTATGGTTGGGGGATTGGACTAGATGATCTTTCAAGATCCCTTCCAATCCCTAGTGTTCTGTGATTCTGTGATTTTCTACCAAAGAGAGATCATACCCTTGTCCTTTCCAGAAAAATAAATAACCATTATTGTTAGTGTGAGAGATGCTTTGTTCTCATTTTACAGATGAGACAATATTAGAAATGATGTTTCCTTCTCCCTGAGTCTCAGAGCCAGGTCAGAACAGGGGAATTTCTGCCTCCTGGGAGTGTTCTCAGACTCCTCATTTGTTCTTAGACACGTCAATAATCGGTTTCTAACAAAAGAGATAAACTTCAGCTCATTATGCTTTGCTCTAGTAACAATTCTTTCTTTATCCACACTGTGCACATCACTTGATTGATCAGTCTCACAGTTGTGAACTTCTGTTTGAGGATACCACAGATTTTTCTATGAGATATTTGCATCCTAAATCTTGAAGTCTTATATATTCCACCAATAACCTTTCTTTTCTTTTCCAAAGGCAGTCCTCCTCAAGTAGTTGTACACATGACCTCTGTTGCTGGCAGTGGTGGTTTTGATTCAGGTCTGTGTATGCTGAATGGTTGAAAAACTAAATGCTAGGAGCTTCGGGTCAGTGTTCCATTCTGCTCTGTCATTCTCACAGTAATTTTCCTAATACCTAAAGGAACGAGCCACTTAAGAGTGGTCTAGGTGATCCTGCTATTGCAGGGGGATTGGACTAGATGATCTTTTGAGGTCCCTTCCAATACGTTATGATTCTAAGAGGCGTCTGCCATATCCTTTTAAACTCCATTGCTGTCTTTTTCTAGTTGTTGTCAGAGGTATTTCCTCCAGGCATGTCATAAGCTGTTGTTGATTTAATTTATGGCATGACTAGAACTAGAACTATCATCAGACACTCTCAGCCTGAGAGATCCAAAGAGTAGGGGTAGCGGACATTAATTTTAGAATTGGAAAATGTTAGCATGTTTAAAATAGATAATTATTGTAGCTTTAAATGCTTCCAGTCCCAGTGATTTCCAACATTTTCCTTGGTATAGTGCCTGTTAGCCTGAAGGAGCCGTTCCTGGCAGGGTTTGGAGCTCTGCAGCGTGACCTGACCCAGGGCAGTGTGTGCAGTCATGCCGACACAGCCCTTTCTCTCTCTGAATACCTATGCACTGCAGAATTTGGAACCAGCTCTGAAGGTTTTTCTTCTCCTCACCTTTTGTCCTGAATTTCTTCTCCACTGATTTCATACTGTTATTTAATCCTATCTGTACTTTCTGTTTATTTCTTCCAGCTGCATGTAATGACTTTTTTTCCCCCACCAGTTACTCATTTTAGGACTTGAATCTCAATTTAGTGGATTACATAGCTCAGGATCAGCACCTGGATTGTCACTGCAAGCTGCCCCTGTCTGTATATTAATATCAGAAGCTGCAGACAAATTTTTAGGCCTGGTATAGCTTTTATTTTAATGGGGAAGTTGAGTATTTTACTGAGGTTTCTGACTTAAACAGTTTTATCTCTTTTAAGTTGCTCCTTTACCAGTTTGGCTTCTTCATTCCATCTTTTTTTCTCCCTCAACAAAGTTTTGTTTGTGCTGTATAACTTCTGTGATTAATGAAAATTAGTCCTGAATGCATGGAAAAAGTTACACAGACTAAGGGCAACAACAAAAGGAAACTGGGACAATGAGGTAGAATCTATTTTAGATGCATGGCTTTGAAAGAAATTGCACAGAAGGAAAATAAGCATCAGCTTATAGATGGAAAAGCCAGCAAAATTGCTTTTAGTGAAGAACACCAGAACTTTCTCTGTTTTCCAGTCTCTAACACCAATGTTTTATGGCTTTGTTTGTGTTTTGTTTTAATAGGTTTAAATTAAATAGTTTGAATTCTTTTAAATCTAATCTCATAGTAATTCAGAAGTAAAATAGCACATGTTGTATGTGACTCAGGCAGTAATTCTTAGTTTTACAGTGTGAAGGCAGAAACATGCAGTGGAAAGCAGACTTCAGTCTCTAAGTTCTGAGACCAGCAAGTAGCCCCTAACTTTTTGATCACGTACTATTTAGGCAATGAATGTTTTTAGATGTTCTTCATTACAACCCAAAGAAAACTCCTAGACACTATACAGCTGTAGCAGAAAAACCCCTGTGACACACTAGTTTTTTTAATGCTCAGCCCTTATTGTGGCACGTTTTCAGAAAGTGTCATTTTTAGAAACTCAAACCCAGTAAGAGTCTCAATCTCTCATGATTGTTGAAAAGTTCATCCGAGCTCTACATTTTGAAGTGGAAGGAAGACCTGTTGTCATTATTGTAAGACAGATTGATTTGTCAAAGAGTGAAATAGGGAACATCTGTCCAGAAGACCATATACTCAAAGCTGAGGCAAAAGGTTCTTTCTTTTTCCCATGGTCTATTTGGACTTTTAGAGGGTGGTGCAAGAAACCCAGTCCAAGCCAGCCAGCCAGTTACGAGGTTCTGACTCTCTGAAGCCCTTAGACCTGTGCAGTACATATTGCTGTTCATCAATGAAGCCAATGATGTCTTTTCCTGTTTCTTCTTAAATTATTGCCATGTTGCTTAGCACTGATCCTTTTGGAAATGGGTCAGAAAAATGAGTGGGCTTATCACAGCTTTTAAGGGTGGATGAAAAGAATGTTGGGTTACTACTTCCTTGCTAATAACGATGTTTATTCAGTTTCTGGAATGGCTAAACAAGTCACATATTGTCATAGAGAATATGACATACAGAGACTGAAACAGTCTCTGTAGCTGTTTTAAGCAGTTGCCATTCCCTTGGCTATACCTGGAACCTCAGTTGTATAATTTCTAATGTGTTCTCATTTTAACTACTGTTTCTTCCAGTGCAAGCCTTGCATGAATAAGGATTTCAGTCAATGAAAGGTTTCTGCTTTAATGACTGTTATTATAAAGCTGATTTTGTTTCTATCGCATCAAGCTCATATGAGGCATCTTTGATCAACAGAGAAGTCAGCAAAACTGCTGTTCAAATTACAGTTTCCTTTTAACTAGTGATGAAAGCTTTCGGTTTATTTTTGGCATTACAATGTCTGGGAGACAACCAGGTTAGATAAGAGCTAAAACATAGTTAATGATAAAGGAACATAACTAAGAGAGTATAACACAGCCCTGAAAAAATGTTCAAGCTCTAAGCCTCTGTGACCCTACAAAGACAGAAAACGCAGACCCAGTTTGTGCCACTGGCTTTTTCTGGTGTCCTGGGTTGTCACTTCTACTAATTGACACTAGTGGGAGAGTTGGTTTCAGTAAACACTCTGTAAGGTGAAGGGATTTCATAGAACTGTGGTGTACAAGAAGAGAAGGATTTTGGAATTGCTGTTTCACTGAAGACAATAGTAAAAATCTTATTTGGTGGAACAGGAATATCATTGAGCCTGTGGTCAGCAGGCAGTGTAGAAATCAGGGTTTTCTCAGAGTGAGAGCCAAATGGAGAACCCCTTTTATTTCCCACCAGTGAAAGCACACCTGAGTGAAGCACAAATCCAAGCACCCTTAAAATGGCCTTTTGCAGAAGGAGTGCTTATCATGAAGCATTACTTTTTTTTTAATGCCTATTTATGAAAGTTGACATCATGTAAGTAGACTGATTTTCCTCTGCTGAGGAATTCCTTTATTGCAGCCAGAAGGGTGTGTACATGCATGAACAGGCTGTGCCAAGGTGTGTGCGAATGTCTCTGTTCCATGAAAAAGGAAATCTGCAGATGTCTTGAGAGGTTTATAATGAGACCTCTAAAACCTATTACCTTCCACTGGAATTGTGCCCAGTTTTGTGTTTTTAATCTTAGTTTCACCTGTCCTCATGAATATCCTTTGCGTATGAATGTTGATGCACAAGACAAGATTTGAATGTTTCTATGGCCTTCTGCTGCTGTTGGCTAATTTCTCCTGTATTGTCACAGCAAGCCAATAAAGCAATTAAGTAATAATCAGGCAATCCACTGAAAACCAGTGGCAAGTGTAAATATGAACAAAACTTACTGTAAGAGGACAATATTATTATATAATTATGTGGTTATCCAAACCTGTTTATTCTTCTTTATGAGCTGGATATAATCCCAAAATTATCTAGTCCAGACTTTGATCTAAGGAGGAATAATAAAACTTTGATCATTGTTGAATTTGCAACAGCTATAAAAAGCCTATGTCTTATTTCTCTCTTGGTAACACTAGCTAAACCAAAATAACTGAAGAAAGAATGTGATGATTGCAGCTTAGGGATGCTCTCTGACTCGACCTGAAGTAATCTCTGTCCAAAAATGTCTATAAATAAATTTTCTATTTTCTGTTACCAGATGTTATGATATTTGAGATGAACCAAAACATGTTTTGTGTCCTTAGATGTGCAATGCACATTTGGAGCCTGGTGTTTCAGAGAGGGAGGCTCTGGTTAACTGATTGCTTTCATACATAATACGATTCATTTACAACACAATTAATTCACAACAAGTTCAGAAGCCATAGTCTTGCTTTCTCTCTTTCTAAAAATGCCATTTAACACTTAAAAACGTCAAGTTAAATTAAAAAATATAAGTGGCAAATTTCCACGACTGTATTATACTTACCACAGTGTTACCATATTTCTTTCAATGCTTCCAATGTGGTAAATATTTTCATATGCATTTGTGTAGGAAACACCACTTGCAGGTAAAACTAAAACTAGAGGCAACGTAGGCTCCCTGCTGAATGAGGTGAGTGCTCTGGAGACAGAGGATATAGAGAGAGCAGAGATACTGAACACCTTTGCCTCTGTCTGTACTTCAGGGGGCTGTCTTGATATCAAGCCCCAGACTGCTGAGCCTCCAGAGGAAGTTGAGGAAAGAGAGGAGCTTCCCTGGTTGATGAGGACTGGTTTAGGGATCAGTTGAGCAAACTGGACAGACATAAATCCGTGGGCCCAGATGGGATGCACCCATGCGTGCTAAGGGAGACAGCAGAAGTCATTGCTAAGACAATCTCCATCATCTTTTCTAAGTCATGGGGATCAGGAGAAGTGCCTGGGGACTGGATGATAGCAAATGTCACTCCAATCTTCAAAAAGGGTAAGAAGGAGGACACTGGTAACTACAGACCGGTCAGATTCACCACCATCTCAGGAAACGTGATTGAACAATTTGTCCTAGAGGTTGTCTCCAGGCACAAGGACAGGAGGGTCATTAGGGACAGTCAGCATGGCTTCACCAAGGGAAAGTCATGCTTGACCAACCTGATAGCCTTTTATGAGGGCATAGCCTGCTGTTATGAGGGGTGATCCTGCTGTTGCAAGGGGATTGTAGTAGATGATCTTCCGAGGTCCCTTCCAATCCCTAATGATCCTGTGATTCTCCCTTTACAGCTATAGCTGGACGGTGACCATGTTTTCTAGCTTTAATATTATAAAATGTAAATAACAGTGCAAAAAATGCCTTTCTACCTTTTTTTCATTGTAAAGAAGAGTTTTTGAAAATTCCAGAATTGCATGGGTCAAAGAAGCTCACAGGCTTGTGAAGTTGCTTTGGTACTTTTTAATTTCTACCTATAATAAATTCAGTAAACGAAAAGGCTGAAAGCATAGACTCAAAAGGCTACTAATTTTAGGATCTCTAATATATATAAGGTATCCCCAGTCTTTAGGTAATGCAGTGGTTTCTGAAATCTGTGTGGCAGGGGGTGTTCTTGTAATATTAGGTATGGTGTTTTCAGAAGTGAAGTGCTCCGAAAGGACTGTATGTTGTTCTTCCTTCAGCCAGTTCAGCTCGTTCTGTGCAGCTGGAGATGGTGCAGCCACTCAGCACTGCAAGAGTCAACCCTTTCCCTTCTTTTGTCTTGAGTTTTCCTGCTGAGTCCCTGCTTGATACAGATAATCTGCAGATCTAAATGTTCCTTTAATAACACTGGTCTTGTATTTTGGGCACTAAATCCTATTGAGTTAAACATGTTCAGGATTTAGGTTTGGGAGATTTTGTGACTTTTTGCAATAGCAATTTCCCCCTCGTGTCCTCTGGTGACAGCATTTGAGGACACCGGGAGTTCACATTTTCCCTTTCTGCAGGGCACGCAGGCCGAGCAGAGCAGTGCAAGATGCACTTTAGTCTCTGTCCATTGTTGCCACTCCATATTTATCAAAAGCAGAAAGACGATGCGCCTGAAGGGCAAAGAAGAATCCTACCATCTTGCTATTTATGATGCTCAGGAGATATTTTTAGTAAAGTTCGTTGATGCTGCTCCCCAGGGGGCTGGCACAGAGAGGGCAGGTCAGGAGGCAGCCAGCTGAATCTAATGAGGACTCTGGCTGGAATTGCAGGGAAGGGGTAACCCCAGCAGAGATCCCTTTGGTGGCAGTGTGCATGTGGATGAATGTGCCTGTGTGCACACAAACTGATGTGGAGGCCATGTGTAGGAAACTAAAGCAACTGTATGCACCTGAACTCACTGCAGCCTTTTGAAAGAATCATAGAATCATTACTGATCGGAAGGGACCTCGAAAGATCATCTAGTCCAATCCGCCTGCAACAGCAGGATCACCTAAATCAAGTCACACAGGAACCTGTCCAGTCGGGTCTTGAACATCTCCAGAGAAGGAGACTCCACAACCCCCCTGGGCAGCCTGTTCCAGTGCTCTGTCACTCTCACCGTGAAGAAGTTCCTTCTCAGGTTGATGTGGAACCTCCTATGTTCCAGCTTACAACCATTGCCCCTTGTCCTATCACTACATGACACCGAGAACATTGAACATCTCCAGTGAGGGAGACTCCACAACCCCCCCTGGGCAGCCTGTTCCAGTGCTCTGTCACTCTCACCGTGAAGAAGTTCCTTCTCAGGTTGATGTGGAACCTCCTATGTTCCAGCTTACAACCATTGCCCCTTGTCCTATCACTACATGACACCGAGAACAGCCCAGTGCCATCCTCCTGACACCCACCCCTCAAATATTTGTAGACATTAATGAGGTCACCCCTCAGTCTCCTCTTCTCCAAGCTAAAGAGACCCAGCTCCCTCAACCTCTCCTCATAAGGGAGGTGTTCCACCTCTCTTATCATCTTTGTTGCCCTACGCTGAACTCTCTCCAGAGAGAGAGGAGATTTATTAATGCTCTTTTCCATACAATTCCTATTATTGAAAGATGATCAGACTTATGTGGGATGATTTTTACAGGGTACTCAGTTTCCACAGCTGAACCTTCCCTGCAGATCTCCCAGGTCCTGCAAGATCTTTACACTGCTAACAGAGATTATCACTCTGTTCTCTAAGGAGACAAGCTTGAGACTGAGCTTTGTTCTGCCCTTGTTAAATGTGCTTCCTACACTTTCCTCTGGAGACCGAGAAGTCTTGAGAGCAGTAGGTGAAGGAGGTGATGAGTAAGATCTGGTGAGAGTGGAAGAGGAATAGAAGGCGCCTCAGAATGGTGAGCAATGTTTAAAGCAGCGAGGTAGGAGAGTGTGAGGCAATCCTTCTTCAAGTTTGTACAGAGACAGAACTGCCACAGACCAGAACTGGCCCTCAACCTAAAAGAGGTGGGAGTAGAGAACATGTGGAGAAGTACAGAAAGGATTTTCAAGGTTTCTGTTAGCAAAAGGCTATTTTGATTTGTGTGGGGTTTTGGACACCCCAAATGACCAAGCAGTCAGGCCATGGGAGGGCACGTTGGAGTAACTGTCCTTACGATTGCTGCAAATATTGTTGTGATTTTCTGGAGGGATTGGAGCAACACAGTGGTTTGAAATTGCCTGAAGTAAAACTCGGAGCTGCCTAAAATCTCTAAACGCTTCACAGACCGACCTAGGAGCTGGTTCTCTGCCAAATGCTATTTTTAAGCAATTAGGCTTCTCTCCCAACTTTATGAAGTTATGCTTCTCTAGCAATATCATACAAGCGCATGGCCTGGAAAGGGAGAGGGGAGCACGTGTGCAAGCACCTGACTTTTGAGGGGAAAAATAGAAAATGAAGTTTGGCCCCATGTTCCTGTGTTTGCATAGCAAAGAGCTGATCTTTAGTGAGACTGAACAGCTCCAACCCTGGTGTCTTTCCTTCCGTTTCCAACACTCCATGCTGCTACTTTAAAGTAGAATCTACTGGTCTTCTTGAATACCAAAGTCAATTCTTTCCTACTGATGCTTTCTTTGCACTCCAAGTGGCAGTTTCAAACAGAAGTGTTAAGAGAGTTCCTGAGCCAAACTAGGAAACCCCATCAGATGGGGAAAGTAAAGAAACTAGAAAGCCTAGCATCAAAAGAAGTCCTGTGTTAGCTCTCTGGGAACAGATTAATTGTGGGATCCGCTGTGATAGCCTTTTGACTTCTGACATGGCTAAAGGGCAACACAGATGCAGCCAGAAGCGATCAAAAATGTTTTTGTTAATATAATGAGTAGTTTTTTGTTTGCAGAATATGCTTCATGCAAATGAAATCGCAAAGACAGAAGGAGTAACTGGATGTTTAAAACACACCTAGATATGTTCCTGTGTGACGTGGTCCAGGTGGTCCTGCTCTGGCAGGGGAATTAGACTAGATGATCTTTCAAGGTCCCTTCCAATCCCTAATGTTCTGTGATTCTGTGTGATTCTGTGAAGAGAAAATAAAGACCACAGAAATCACTGCTGCTGTCTAAACACTATAATGCTGTCAACAGTTCTCAACTCAAGGCTTTAGTCGTAATAAATCTTTCTTCATACTGAAGGGAGAGCTCAGTTTGTCCATTCTTCTTTTCTTATTTCCAGCACTAAATGTTATACCAAAATTGTGACCAGTGCCTCACATAAGAATTAGAATGTCTGAGATTTTTCCAAGTTCTAGGATTAAAAAAATGATGTTTTGATACCAGTATGGGAGAATGTTGTCCATTTAAATGTGTGAGGGTGCCTGTTGAGGAATTCTTTTAAGCATGCAGTCATTAGTACAGCATTCCTTAATGCTTCTTCCTCAGTCTGTATTCTGGGATTTTTTTCTGTATTATGAGAAAAAAAATGCTCATCATGGACTGAAGCAGTTCTTGAGTATTAACAAGTTGAGTTTTCTGGCACACCCTCCTTAATTTCTGTAATGCAAAATTTCCTAGTAGGAAACCTTCATTCAACTTCTCATTCTGTTCAACTCCATTTACTTCTAATATCTGTGGGTTCTGCAAAGCATGCTACTCTTGATGTTTTTCACTGGAAGTTAAAAGCCTTGTACTCACCAACAAGGAGGGTCTGGCTGAAGCAGTGAAGGTTGAGGGCAGCCTTGGTTGCAGTGACCACCAGATGGTGGAGTTTAGGGTCTCGCGTGGCAGGAACAGAGAGCTAGCAGAATCAAAACCCTAGATTTCAGGAGGGCCAACTTTGGCCTTTTCAAGCACTTACTAGGGAAAATCCCGTGGGACAGGGTACTGGCAGGTGAAGGGGCCCAAGATAGCTGGTTANAGCAGAATCAAAACCCTAGATTTCAGGAGGGCCAACTTTGGCCTTTTCAAGCACTTACTAGGGAAAATCCCGTGGGACAGGGTACTGGCAGGTGAAGGGGCCCAAGATAGCTGGTTAACATTCAAAGACCACTTCTTTGAAACCCAAGATAAAAGCATTCCAACAGAATAAAGGAAGGCAGCTGGAAGACCTGTGTGGCCAAAGAGGGAGCTGCTGGGCAAACTGCAAAGAAGAAAGTCTGTAGGTCATGGAAGGAGGGGTTGGCCACTTGGGATGATGCTAAGGCTGTAGTGATAAACTAGGAAAGCCAGGGCTACTTGGAATTAAACCTTGCAAGAGAGGTCAAGGGCAACAAAAAGGGCTTCTTCAAATACATTGTAGGTAAAACTAAAACTAGAGGCAATGTAGGCTCCCTGCTGAATGAGGTGGGTGCCCTGGAGACAGAGGATACAGAGAAAGCAGAGATACTGAACACCTTTGTCTGTACTTCTGGGAGCTGTCCTGATATGAAGCCCCAGAGGAAGTTGAGACAAGAGAGGAGCTTCCCTGGTTGATGAGGACTGAGTTAGGGCTACGTTGAGCAAACTGGATGGACATAAATCCATGGGCCATGGGTCTTCTGAGCTTGGGAAGAAAAAGACTGAGGGGCGACCTCATTAGTGTTTATAAATATGTGAAGGGTGTGTGTCAGGAGGATGGAGCCAGGTTCTTCTCAGTGTCATCCAGTGATAGGACAAGGGGCAAATGGGTATAAGCTGGAACATAGGAGGTTCCATATAAATATCAGAAGGAACTTTTTCCTAGTGAGGGTGACAGAGCACTGGAACAGGCTGCCCAGGGGAGTCGTCTTCTCTGGAGACATTTAAAACCCACCTGGACATGTTTGTGTGTGACTTGATCTAGGTGATCCTGCTGTGGCAGGAGGATTGGAGTAGATGATCTTCCGAGGTCTCTTCCAATCCCTAATGTTTAGTGATTCTGTGATTCTAAAGGTTATTTTTCTGTTCTGTATTTGAGGTGAGACACACACAGTGATTTGAGTGCTTCAGAAACTAATCAGCACGCCTTTTATTTCTGATCTTTTTCTTGCCTGAATGACTGTTTAGAAAGTGTCGGGCTTATTTATGGTCAAAGAATGTGTTGACAAAAAAGTCTATTTTGATAGCAGAGCTCTCTGAAGACAAGCCATGCTCTCTTATGTTGTGTAAATATGGAGTAACCGTGGAGGCCAGCAGAGTAATTCCAGATTTGCACTAGTCAGAGAGATAAATTGTTCAGATTTTTGGTTATTATATGAAATCTGTGTTTCTGTGATTCTATGAATTGGTAGGAGTTTTGGTCATGGTGTGGAACGGAGGAAGACACAATAGAGGAATGGTCATTGTGGCAGCTCATTACGCTGTGAGACAGGAAGAGGCACACAGCTTTTTCAAGTCCCTTTCACTACTGGTATTTTGTAACTTCTATGGGACTGTGCTCTCAAACATATGGGGTTATTCATAGAATCATACTATCATGGTAGGCGTTGGAACCCTCTAGAGATTATCTAGTCCATTCAGTTCATTCAGCTGTGTTCAGACAGAACCCCTTTCTTTAAAACATAGGGGTTTTGGGTGTTCATTCCTATGTGACAGCAGAACGGAGAGTCTCAACAAGATATTGTTATTTAGAAATACAGTTGGTAACGAAGACAGTTACACTTCCACGGGTGTAAAATGGTGTTAATTTTATACACGGTGCTTCTTGAGCTCCATGAAGCTGAGTAGATCATAGAATCAATAGGGATTGGAAGGGACCTCGAAAGATCATCTAGTCCAATACTCCCCTCTTTAATCATACAGGAGTAGGCACTGTCCCTTTAGAGAACCGTTCATCCTGCCAGTTCCAAGGGTCTAGGTAAAGTCTGCATTTCACCTACAACCTGCTTTCTCTCATCTAGGACATGTCAGATAATATGCTATCATAGAAGGAAGGTGTGAAAAGTACTTTTAGCTGTTTCTAGAATGTTATGCCTGATGTCAGGATATAGGTTAGTGTAGGGAGGACAAGTTGTATAAAGCTGGAAATTGATCTTAAACTTAATGAGTCCTTTAATTGCCATTCTTTGGGCAAGAGTACGAGGGAAGACACCAGAGAATTTTAGGAGAGGACCTGTATGTTTTGGTGAATGGACTGAGCTGAATGAATTCCGTATCGCTGTGGTTTTAGGCAAACTCTCAGGACTCATTTTAGAATTCTACTGTCTTTTTTGGTTGTTTTCTTCCACATTTCTACCCAACATGCTCCTGTCACTGAGTTTTTCTCCATATGTGGCACAGCTGGACAGAATGACAACCGGCAGGATTATAAATGTATGTAGCTTCAGGGGTTATCTTTATTTTTGTATATTTATCAAAATAAAGCTGTCCTTTCCTTGCTCTGGGCTAAACTCTGCTCTGGTCTGAGTAGCTTTGTTGAATTCTCTTGCCATCCTGGCAGCCAGATTGGAAAACTGCTGGAGAGATGGAACTCCGCAAATTGTATGTGTGTGTGTATGGATGGGCTTGTTCAGTTACACACAATCAGCTAAACGTGGTTTCTGGTTAGCTGAACCATAGGCAAGTCCCCATGTGGCTTTGCCTAGTGCATGGTTTGCTTTCTAGAAATGTCTTATTTTCTCTAAAGAAACTGGTTAGTTTTAATGCCTCTTTGATACAGCTCAGTAGGGGCATGGAGGTCTTACCTCTAATCAAGAGCAAGGTGGCTCTCCGTCCAGAGCTACCAAACAAAGGCTCAGCTTTCTTTAGCCTGTGGCTAGTGTTTATGTCATCCAAAACAGAGTTTTACTGCATGTTTTCACTATCTTTGCATCTTTTCATTACCTTTTACAAGGTAAATACCTTGTAAAAGTGAGCTACAAAAGGGAAGGCAGTGTGTTGCATTACGTTTTGTCATGCTGAATCCCTGTTCCATCTATGATTTCTTTTGTGCCTTTTTTTTTTTTCTTTTAAGCAGAGATTTGGCAGTAGCTGTTTTTCAATTTATTTGACGTTTGGCCATCTGGAGCTGAGCAGAGCTTTAGTCACACACGTTAGCTGTGTTAAGTGGAGCAATGTAGGAACTGGGGGCCAGATTCAATGCTAAAGCAAGCACAGTGGAAGCAGCAAAAGTTACTTCAAGACTGGACTGGGGATTTCAGATGACTGTGCAGGTTGCTAAGAAATTTTGTCCTGTTTTCTCAGCTCTGAGAGAGCTTGCTGTGCAGATGCTTGGAGTAAATTGCTAAATGGAAACCAGACAGATAATTTCTAGGACTGCGTTTCTGTCCAGGTTAAAATGAATTATAAGTACTTCTCTGTTGTCTCTCTTGGTAATGCTCTGTAGGGCACTTGAGATGTGCTACAGTCCCAGAGCTGGTGCTTACAGAACCCATACTTTTGGGCTGCATTTAGGGTGCAGGATACAGGGCCCCTTGATTCTGGCTCTTATTTGGCCGTGCAGACTGCAGAGTCTACCTCTCTGCACCTTATTTCCTGGATATCTCTGCAATCCTTGCATTGCTGTAGCTCTCTGCCCCAGCTTTCCCCAAAGGGATGACTCTGAAAGCAGAAGGGAGGGAATGAAGCATTATTAGGTGGTTGAACAATTTTCTTCTGGTGTGTGTGTTGACTTTGTGTACTGGATAGAGGGGATGATATTGGGTTCAGTGGACAAGTTCCCTAATGTAACAGCATTTCTGTATCCTTGAAAATGAAACATTTCTGCCCACCCTGTCATTTAACTTTTTTTCCATATGTGGCACAGCTGGACAGAGTGACAAGAGCAGGATTATAAATCCGTGTAGCTTCAAGGGTTATCTTCATTTTGTCAATGTGTAGTCTAGCTAACACCTAATGATTTCCTTTCCTCTTGAACTTTGATTTCTCTCAGGAAGACAGATGGTCACAACCAGCTCTGCTGTTCCTTTTTATAAAGTCTTGAAGGTTAATCATTTCAATGCATAATACAGTAGAGAAACTTTGTTAAATCAGTGCTCCCTCAATTGGTGATCAGGCTCTTTAGTAATGAAAGTAATGGCCCACAGAGGTTGCCTGCATTTCCTGCTGTCCAGGAGAACATTCTAAACCAGGCACAAGTGCTTCTATTCTTGTGCAGTTGAGCTGAGGGCTGAGCTTAACCACTGCTATACAGTAGGGTCGTGAGCTGCAGAACACATTCCCTTTCAACAGCTCTGGGAAATCTTCAGGCAGATAGTGAAAGCTGATCTGCACTATCACCTCACCTGTATTTCCAGGATTTTCAGATTCAGTGTAGGAGAAATCACAGAATCACTGAATTGTTTTTGGTTGGAAGAAACCTGTAAGATGATTGATTCCAACCATCGACGCAGCACTGACAGATTCAAAGGTGCACACTATGGGACATGACAGATCACACAGCTCATACACAGCATCACTCAGGGAGCAAACATACTTGCACTGGTGCTAGTGTTAGTAGAGGCCACCACAAAGTGTTTGGCTAGCAGGCATTTTCTGAGATTTACCTGCATCATCATGAATTGTATTGTTAGAATTCAGACTGGGTGATCGTGGAAGCCTTAAAATCAGTGAATTGTGGTATGAAAATAATTTGAGGGAGCAGTCATGGAACACATTTTGACTGTGACATGCCACCATCATAGCCATCAGCTACCACCTAGAAGTTGTTTTCGTCCTTTGAGTGCTGTCACGTCAGTTGGTGAACAGAACTGCCTGTTGAGGATATGAGACACGTGGAGTGGCTGAAGACCTTGTCTAGCAAGTTCTACTCATGATCCAAACTGAGACTGGAGTTTGCAGTGCCAAGCAGCTTACGTAACTAGATTTTTGGGACTTTATTGCAGAAGTATATATATCACTTTGTTCTGGCCACTTCCTAAGAGAGCCTCCTGATAGATGGTTTGCTAAGCAAATACTAGAGACTTTATAGCAAGTTAGTGTGTTTGACAAGATTCAGAGCAGCACAATGGGCAAGTTTCATGTCTGTGAGTGTTGCTGGCTGGCAATAGTTCTGTGATGCTCCACTGCTTAGTTCAGGACTCCTCAGACTTCAGTGCTGCAGCTTCTGTCCTGTTCTGTGATTCAGCACACCACGTGTCAGTGGTTAACATGATCTGTGACGGCAGGTACGGGTCATTCTATAGGAGAGGATATAAAAAATTAAGCCATTATGTTCAAGGAGCAGATGATAGCACAACCTGGTAATGTTATGTTGTTCCTTCCCTGTCATCTAGTCTAGCAGGCTAAGCATGTCTCCCATTACCTAATCCAGAGTGGTGCTGTCTCATTTGTTCAAGAAGAACGTTAATGATACTTGGAATAGGCTTAAGTAGGATTTAAGTGTCATGCAGATGTGGGCTAATCCTCTGCATGGGGTTGTAGTCAGCCTTTTATGCAAACACAGTTAGCCTTTTTGCTCAGCTGCAGATAAGTATGAAAATCAGAAGTTTTGAATTACAAATACAAGTTCTTTCAAAGGCCACTTAGTAGCCCAGGGACTTTCACAGTATCTCTAACACACATTGTCCTGAAAAGATGTAAGAGATGTTTACCACAGCATTTCATTAGCAAATCTATTTCTAGATAGGTACCATGGGATGATAAAGGAGAAGAGAGAAAGGGGTTTTTTTCTTTGAACAAGGTAAGTAAAACGACAAAATTATGTTTTCCAGCTTGCATTTCCTAATATCATTAAATCTCTGTGGATGTGCTTTTGCTCTTCCCTGACTAGTCATGAGTTGATAAACCAGATGATCAATGTGGAGGAAAAAAAGATGCAGGATGACTTAGAACCAGAGGCTAGTATCAAGGCTACATGAAGGAGCAAAATAGAGGAGGTTTAAAGCTCTGTTTGGATGACCTTCAAATCCCATCTGCGGATTTCTTTTTAGCTTCACGTTTCAAATGTCAGCTGCAAGTAGATCATTGCACTAGAAACACTTAGGCAATACAAGATCAAGGATGTCCTAGCTTTGCATTTTTTTTAGGAGAGAACTGTGCAGCCTCGTTAGGAACTGCCTTCTGTGGGCAGACTGATGTCTCTGGGATCGATTGTACACTGGGCTGATCCATTAATCAAGAGTGAAAATGGGAATATCTCCACTAGGTAAACAAAAAGCATTAAAGATCCAATAAGTTAACATGACATACTGCTTTACTCAGGTGCTTGGGTTCTATGCCATGAGGCATGAATACCTATTGCTAAGAGCTGTGAAGATTTAGAGAGTTTGAAGAGTGAGGGAAGGAAGCCAGAACAATACTAAATACACTAGCTAAGTATATTTAGTCCATGTTACGAGCCCTTGCCTCACTGAACTGCAGAATTTAAAAGCAAACGTAGAAGGCAGGCTGAAGGGAAGAATCTACCCCAATGCCCTGTTTGAGATGTAGACTTCCCTCTTGTGCTTGCATTGCGTATGTGAAAGAAATGAGGATAAAGGGGAAGTGTCTGCAAGGATCTGTTATTTTAGAAGCAGAAACTTGGGTCAGAGGTTTGATCCTTGAGCCCAGTAAAAACATACTGAGCCTTAGTGCCTCCAAGAGGCATTTGGCAGAACTGAAGGGTTGCTCAGAGAACGAAGAAGCTGCTCCGAGGCTCCATAAAGGTTTCAGAAGCTTTAATTGTTACCACTGATATCATTCAAGCTCAATTCCCACTGGAAGTTACTCTGTGTTAATTATGGTCCTGAGGATGATAATTTGGCAAATGCAGCTGCAGCTTTGCTATTGCATCAGTTAATTAATCATCCAGGCTGGACTGGAGAGAAGATGTTTCTTTAGTCTTCTTATAAACAGCTGTAAAGAAGTGGGAAGGTTTTGAAGTCTGAAAGTCCCTTTTTAGTGGCATTAGTGAGCCCTGTGGGATCCTTACACTGGTGTGCAGGTCTCCTGTGTTCGTGTTTGCAAACATCTGATGCTTTTTCTCACAAAAGAAATATGAAACACATCAAACTCTATAAAAGCAACTCATCTTTGACTCCCCAGTAAAGCTATAAGAAAAAAAGCTTTATAAGTTAAATTAATCCAGCTTTAATAACTTATTTTTGATAACTTTCACAGGAGAAGGAGACATGACATTAGGGATAAACTGAAGCTACCTAGAGTGGCTTTCTTAGGCAGATGAACAGAGATTATTTTTGGGATGGCTTTGGGAACAGTTTGCATGTTCTAGTGATGCTGCTTTCACTGCAGAGTTATTGGTTGTTCCTGAGTGCCACTTGCTGACCTGCTGCTTGAAGTGCTGCAAACATCTGAGGAGCACAGCTCAGAGGATTCCCCCGCAAAGCCTCAGCTTTAAGAACATGGCCTTTGAAGTGACCTCTGTCAGTTCACACTGGCATCTCCTTATCTGGTCCTGTTGATCATAGGGAATATTTCTGGAATTTGTTGCCTGAAGAACAAGCTGTAGCATCTGAATGTTATTTCAGCTAGATCTTGAAGCGAATGAGATTACATGAGTTTACATTGCTGAGCCAGGTCACTCTTGTTTTTCATAAAATTTGATGAAACGTGCTTGGGAGCAGAAGTAACACTTTTCTAACATCATTATTTGGTTGTTTAGGCAGATAAAAGCCTCAAGCTGCTTTGTGTAACGTGCCTCACAGATCCTCATGTTGGCTTTTTCTGCAGCAAAAATAACTTCCAAAAATGTGAGGTGATAAATTATTATTTTGGAGCTTGTAAATTAAACTAACTGCACTGAACACATGTTCTTTGTATGTGGTGACAGGAAACAGTGATAAATATGATGACATATTCATAGTGATAAAGATATCCTACAATCTGTAATTATGTTCTTCCTAGTTTAATTAAGTGATGTTTCATGCCTTTCTTGTGGGGAGGGGAGGGCCTCACTTTATTAGCAGGACACTGCAGAATTTGGTTTGTGTTCAGTGTTTTTTCAGGACAGGACTGCAGATAAAATAGCGGTCCATGCCTTCTGTCCTTTGGAGCACAGAGTCTGGTGTTACATAGGAAAACCTCTCACAGTGCCCTGTACTCAGAGTATTCCCCAAGATGTACTTAATCATGCTACAGAGGACCTGCCTTTGAGGTGATCGATTAAAATGAAAAATGACTTGGCATCTTGCCCTGAAGGGTGCTGAAGTATCTGCTAGAAGGGTCCTGATATGTGCTGTTGCAAAACCAGTGTGATTTGTAGATCTGTATTAAGTTCAGGCCTCCAAAAAGATGTTAGGGACAGCTGGTGCTGCATTTTGGAAGACTCTTGTAATCCACAGCTAACTCAGGAATAATCTATGTGCAGCTGTATTGCTTCAGATGTGCCTTTCCTTTGAAACACTAAGTGTAATTTCAGTGTCTTAATGTGGAGATGTTAAAAATAAGGAAATAGGAATTTCCAAACCATCGACCCTTCTTTGCACTAACCTGACATGTGAAAGCAGTGATGTTCTGAGCACCATTTGTCTGTTGGCATACAGTTGCAGTGAAATTGCACTTTATGACTGAAGTAAACCTGCCGGCTCCTGGCTGCGCTCATAGGGTCACGGGGATTTAGACAGTGATGCGTGAGAGAGCACTTGTCCAGCAGATGAAGATACACACAGCGAGAAAAGAACGTTGCACAGACTGTTTCCTTTGAAAGGGTCAGGCCATCTCAGGAGCCTGCAGCTGGGTATGCTCCATGGTGGACCTTTACTGGAGTAGAACCAGTGTGTGAAACCATTGGTCATGGCCAAAAGGCTTCTGCCGACTGGCTCCTTATTCCTACCATTGTGTTTTTCCATTCAAGGTTCTTTCCACCTGCTCTTTTGAAAATGTGGTTTAACTTCATTTAAATTCATTTCAAATGCCATTTCTCCCCACCCCATTTTCTCTCTAGTTTTTAAAACTAGAGATTCCCTTTAATGCCAGTTGTGTTGAGTTGGCCTATCTCAGTGAGCATTTAGACTGGGAAATACTTCCTTCTTTGAGAAAACTGACACTAATACATTGACTCATGACTAATTTACTGCATTCAGTCTGAATGGGTACTGGGAAGTAAAAAGTGTCATCCACCCCCCCCCAAAATATGACAAGGCTGATAAATTAATATTCATGGATACTTTTTAATGTTAACTGGAGAGAAAGCTTCTATGATTTAGTGCGGAGGAGATGCTTATCTTTTGGGCAACTTCTGATAGTAAGGTGAAGCTTACTCTAAAAAAAATCAAACACATTATGGTATCAGATTCACTCTGGGAAGCCCAGTAAACCTGGGGAGAATGATGGGCATTGTGCTGAGTATGGTTTATATATTGTGAAAGACCAGAGCCCAAGGACTTGCTACTGTAAACAGACAGTAGCAACAAAGACTCACTTTGTAGCTTTTATTTATTCAGTGATGTATTTAGCTATGCAAAGCTTCCTGTAGATGTGATGCTTGAGGACGTGGTTTAGCAGTGGCCTTGGTAGTTAATGCTTGGGTTTGATGCTCTCAAAGGTCTTTTCCAACCTCAGTGGTTCCATGATTCTATGACTCCAATAAGTTGTAGAGGAGCTAGGCTGGCAGGCAAATAACAAGGCACAAATAAACACTGTTCATCAAGAGGATTAAGCATGTTGTGTATAGGTACATGTAAGACACTGAAAGATGAGAGACAGACCCTGAATCAAGTTAATAAACTCCACTTTGGGGGGCAGAGTGGTGCAGATAAGGAATATGTGTGAGTGGCCTGCTCTGACAGGGAGCTTGGACTAGGTGATCTTTTGAGGTTCTGTTCCAGCCCCTAGCATTCTGTGATTCTGTGATTTTAAATGTATTTCTGTATTCAGATCAGAACATAAATTGTGTGATTTTACCTCTAATGTGCCTACAGATCTTTAGCAAAGCAATGAGAATCATGACCTTTAGAACTGGAGGTGATGATACATGGAAGCCATTTGCCATCCTCAGGTGATGGCCACAGGTTTGGGTAATTTCTGACCGTCTGTCATGGTTTCAGATAACCAGACCAGTTCACCTTCGAGTTTGCACTGGGGTGAGTGCATCTGCAGATGCCTGTAATAGTTCTCTTAGTTTAGCATATTTGGACTTTTGCAATTAAATTGTTGCAGACCTAGAGTTGTATTTTCACTCAGTTTAATCCTCATGCTTTCATGCTATTTTCGCGTGGAAACTTCTCACCCCTGGGGAACCAATGATTGTAGTTAGTGATTTAATTGGCATTAGCCATCCCAGAACTCCTGTACCATAATTCAGTGTTCCTAACTGTAAAATAGTTTTCAGTAGCAGAAAGGTGGAATGCCTTGTGGCTGCTCTCAGTCATTTCTGTGTCCAAAGGCACTTGCTGTCTGTAATTCAGTTTCTAAAGTCTTTTGGAGCTCTGTCTGCAGGTGGCCTAGCCCTGGAGCAGGTAAGCTTTGGTCTTTTTTGACTGCAGACACACAGAACTGTAATTGCATTGTGTGACCTCCTTGGAGCACCTCCAGCCTTGCAGGGGATGACTCTGGAGTTAAAGGCTTCACCTGTAAAAGAAACAAGCAAGTCAGTTCTTATAGCAAGAGGCTGATTTTCGTTCACAGTATTGTAGGTATAAGGAGAAATTTTAGGCTTGGCAGTTTTTTCGCAGTGTTTCAGCAGCTCAGATAGTCTTGGTGTGTGGAATCCACAGCTCAGGTATTTTTTTCAGAGTTGTGCTCCCTCTCCAACTCTCTCAATTCCTTTAATCACTGCTCATTTCCCTTGTCAAAGAGGGTCAGTATCTTAAGGTAGGAGTAGTTTTCTACAGTATCTGTGTGTTCATTCCCAGTTAACACTGGAGTGCCAGGGGTGAGTAGTCTGCCTGGCTGGGGTAGGCTGGTGCCCTCACCCTCTCCCTTAGTTATGAAATCGCATGTTTCCAGGGAAGAGAGTAGGGCAACAGCAGTGAGCCTGAATCCAAACACACTTTGCTGGTCTTCCCTATCCTTCACCCCCTGAGTTGGGCTTTCCTTTGCTGAAATAAATGGGAGGTAGCAGTAATGTCACACTGAAGCAATAGGGTGGGGAGGCTGCCATGGTTCTTGAGTGTCTGTTGCTGTAGTAGTAGTATTTTTGCTACGTTTCCTTTTTCCTGTAACTGTTCTTTGGTGCAGTGAAAGCACCTGGTCTTCAGAGGCGAAAAACGTTCAGAGTTTCAATAAATAATTTAAAACAATTGCAGGTTTTATTTGGATCTCTGTGTGTCCTGTTTCTACTGGTTGTGGCAGAGAACAGCGTGAGAGGGATTGTTAAAGTTACTCCTGTGGCTTTGTCTGTTGTCAGTGTGAGCTGGTGGCCTGCTGGGACTCCCTCTCCTGTGCCCTCAGTTCTGTGTTACAGGAGACAAGCATGCAGTAGTTTTTTTGGATCTCTCTGGTTAAACACTGGGGCGTGAATAACATCCCTTCTCTCTGTTTGCAGCCATTTAACAGTAACTTGTTCTTTCATTCCTCCCAGCAGTGCAGCCTGGAAATCTCCAAGTGATCTGTTCTGTTTTCCTGCCTGTGCCCAATTTCCTGGCAGTAAGGGAGCAGGTCCCTCTTTGTTTTGGGTAAAGAATCTTAAACTGCAAGACAGTTTCACAGCGATGTGGGTTACATAATACTGCGCAAAGCGAAAAGTAATTAATGTGGAGGTGGAAAAGCTACCCTTACTACTCAGTGCAAAGCCGACTTGCCTTTCTGACAAAGATAGTTACCTCCTACCTCTTCATTTCCATTAGAGGCTCTCTCTCTGAGTCCCAAAGATCAGAAAGAATAATTGGAAAATTGTCTTTAATCTTTAGCAGAGTCTGGCAATACACGCAGAAGGTTAAGCCTACGTTATTCTGTCATCTCAGCTGCTTAGTGAGGAAAATAAACAAGTGAAAAAAGACCCAGTTGCCCCCTCCTCAAGACTGCAGGATTCTGCATTTTTCATCAGACCGACACATTCCCATCTCACGCTGTACTTGAGAAAATCTGAAGTAACCTTGTGAAACCAAAGACTTTTCCTAGTATAGATGAAATCACAGTGTCACCGTGTACAGAACTGAGGAAAACTTCATCCTGTCTATCTGCAGTTACTATTGAGTTATTATTATTATTGCAGAATCTAAAGAGATGAAGTTCTCCTGAAGGTTCTCCCCACCCAAGAAATGGTTGGACCCCTCATTTTCCTATGTTCTACTCTTTCATAAGGGGCTCTTCATAAAGATTTGTTTTGCAGGAGTCTCAAGTTATATGAGGGTATGATAACAAGAACAGTCTGGCTAAACCTTCTAACTGATACTCATCTGACTTAGACAATGTGTAATCACAGATTAAAAATACTCTGGGCTTGGTTACATCCTAAAAATACTCTTCAAAGTTCTTAGCAGCTGTTACTAGAAATAATTTACTATTGGCTAGGCAGTACAGTAGAAGCTGAAAATATAAAGGCTTGGTTCCTTTTTTCCTCTTGTATATTCATCATTACTTGAATACTCCATGCTCAGATTATTCCTTTCCAAGCACTCGCTCTTCTTAGTCTGTTTGTAAGGGCTGATGCAGCAAGTCCAGAAAAGGAGAAGGGAATGTGGCATAGCAAAAGTTCACTTGAATTGATTGGTGATCCAGTTTTTCCTGGAATAATTTGCATTTCTGATTACTTGATCTTAAACTAGAGAGAGTTCAGAAAAAGGAGACCAACATGATCTGTGATGGAAATGTATGATGAAAGACTAACTCCTCTGACATTTTTGTTTTAAGCTCCATTCTTTACCCCCTTTCTGTGTCTTATCAGTCCCTAAAGTTCTAAACGGTATAGAAGAGATAGACGAGGACCATCTATTTTCTTTCCTACTGTCAAAAATATTGTGTCACTTGGTTAAACACAAATTGTGGGATACCTGCAGAGGGAAATAATGAGTCCTTGGGTAGACTTTGAAACTCATTGCAACAGGCTTTTAATGGAATCAAGGAAGGAATTAAATGAAGAAAGAAATTGAGTGTGTGAGACTAATTTATCCAAATGCCTAGTTGTAGTGAATTAGAAAATTGGTTGTGAAGTCTTGGGTGTAAGGTGAGAGAGTTATACTTGCACACAAACTTAAGAGCTTTGTAAGACTGTAGAAAGTAAGGGGAGATGCTGTGACTCTGTGTGGTGCAGTGTTTTTTTATAAGAGTGCTAGCAATTAAAATTGAGCTGCCTGTACTCTGACCAGCTTTAGATACAGCACCGGTACTTCTGAGACTGTCCAATCTGAGCTGCATTTCTTTCTGAAAGAACCCCTGCCAAGGTGCTGTGTATCAGGCCAGTACATTGTCTGCAGATTCCTGGTCCATATTATCCCCCTGAGTAGTCCTCATGTTGGCTTTCCTTGTGGAGCCATGAAAAATATGTCACTGTCTTCATCACAAGAATCGCAGTCCTAGGAGTGTGTTTTCCAGAAACACTTTCCATGTCCTTTTAAAAAATTCAAAGAATTGTCACTAGAGTATTAACATCACAAGGGTTTTTTTGTCTGAAAAATTTAGTATGTTCTTTGCTTTGCTTTTTACAGTTGAGGCCTTGCTTTTCATTGTAAGAACTTACTTGAAAATCCAGAGAGACAATATATTATGTACTTATATAGTATTTTTAACAGGTTTTTTTAATGTGGTTGTTCCCCCCAGACCAAATTCGTGTCTGTACTTTGTAAATGTCACTCTTACACAACTTTTCCCTTATGACACATCTTTTAAAATGTGTTTTGCTCTTCACAGGTGCCTCTGCTCTGAACACAAATCCAGTTTGCTGGTGGCTCTCCTATAATCCTCTCAGTTGCCACCCCTCTAAAGTCCCTAAAATAAACTGTGTTTTGCGGAAGTCTTGGCAGAAAGTGCCTTTTGTAGACAGTAAGACCAGCTGATGGCAAGTGTGCTAATCACCATAAAGAACACATTGCTCAGGCAGTGGGTGGGGGGTGTGCTGAAGGAGTAGCAGCATTAATCTTGTTACCACCTTCAAATTGCATTCAGCTTTTGCCTGAATGCTTCTATTTACAGAGCACAGGCGTGTTGTGGACATGAATGTGGAATACTCCCCATCAAGATCAGCGGTAGAACATGCTGTTAGATGCCTGCTGTACAACACTTTGTGGGTAGCTGTGTTTGTGCAGAGCTGTAGAGTGATGGT
This sequence comes from Rhinopomastus cyanomelas, assembly GCA_013400115.1. Classification (NCBI taxonomy): domain Eukaryota; kingdom Metazoa; phylum Chordata; class Aves; order Bucerotiformes; family Rhinopomastidae; genus Rhinopomastus; species Rhinopomastus cyanomelas. The sequence goes on along the minus strand of VXBP01003024.1, from coordinate 122,314 downwards.
TCTGCATAGAACCAGGATGCACAGGCTAAGAGCTGAAGGCTTGTATGGCTCCTGTTGGCAGTCTGAAGTGTGTCTTGGTTGTTGATGGATTCTTCAGCTGCCTCCTGTGTCTCTCTTTTAGCGCAATGGGGAAGGTGTGCTCCAAGCTACATGAATCACAGAATCACTCTGGTTGGAAAAGACCCCTGGGATCATTGAGTCCAACCATCTACCCTATCTTACAAGTTCACCTCTAAACCATATCACTCAACACCTCATCCAAACGATCTTTAAACACACCCAGGGATGGTGACTCAACCACCTCCCTGGGAAGCTCATTCCAGTGCCTGAGAACCCTTTCTGTGAAAAAATTCTTCCTAATATCAAGTCTAAACCTACCCTGTTGTAGCTTGAACCTATTCCCTCTTGTTCTATCACTAATTGCTTGTGAGAGGAGACCAGCACTAACCTTTCCACAGTGGTCTTTCAGGAAGTTCTTCTCTTAGCCTCCTCTTCTTCAAACTAAGTGCCTCAGCTCTTTCAGTCTTTCCTCATAAGATTTATTCTCCAGGCCCTTCACCAGCTTAGTTGCCCTCCTCTACACCTGCTCCAGCACCTCCACATCTCTTTTGTATTGAGTGCCCAAAACTGGACACAATACTCAAGATGAGACCTTTAACTTCTATCTTCTAGGATAAGGAAGCTCAGCAAGCCCAAGCCCATCTTGGGTAGTTGCTGCTACTTTGACACAGTGGTGCCTTCATTCCATTTGAAGCATCTAGAAGTTTCCTTTGTAGGAATTCAGAACTTCAGCATGCCATCACATGAAGATCAACTACAAGCTTAGAAGAAGAATGGGTTCTTTTCAAGACAGTTTTTGTTGTAGGATTTTCTGTTTATTCTTTTAATTCCTCTTCCCTAAAGACTGTCCAGTGTTCTGGTGTGGTTGATGTTTTTCTTTTCATTTTATTTACTTACAGATAAATTCTAAGTACAGCTAGGTTGCTGTAATGTTCTAGCCCAGGGGAAGCTGCCTCCAGTGGCAGCCAGTGCCAAAAGATGACCTCATTGCTAGCAAAAGCATTGTAAGATTTGGGACACTTTTCAAGTAATTAGTGAAGTTAGTAATGCTCTCTGCGATTCACTTGAGTGAAAGGGTATAAACATGACGTCTACCGTTCCTATCTGTTTCTTCTCACTGCAGTTTGTTTCTCACTTTGCAGCAGAGTAGATTGTTCATGAAAGCTGGGGCCATGGCAAACATATCCCATTGTAAGGAGCTACAATTATCTGACTTGATGCTCTGAATAATTGTTCCCTGAAGTATATTGCATTAGGTAACAAATAATATCTTATCTGTTCCTCTTTTTAAAAGTACTGAGATTCTGTTTTTTAAAACCACTGTGTTTTATTTCATATTCAAATGAGAGTAAGAAGATTACCTTCTTCATTGTTGCAGCTGCATGCTAATGAATTGTATTTCCTTCACCCAGAGTAAAAGGGATTTGGCAAAAGGCAGACTGCACAGTAGCTGCATAGTTAGGTGACAGGTGAGACTGACATTAGGCAGATAATTGGGTTTTTTTGTTTGTTTTCATTTTAAACCTTGTAGCACTCATGCCCTCTTTATTTTTGGCTTCTGAGTAATCACTAAAGTAACAGATAAAAGAGGCTTAAACTTTTCTGGACTCTTTACAGTGTGGGCTCTACAAATGTGCAAAACTTAGGATAAAAAAATCATTTTCTCTATTAAAGAGAGTAGCCTTCCCTCAGTAAAGTTTTTTTTAACTGTAACTGCAGTGATTTCTATTCTGAAAGTTCAAAAACCTTGTGCAAATGGGGTATTTAATAATCATCCCTTTGTTTTGAAAGCTGCACTGCGGGATAAACACAAAACAGAAAGAGCAGACACCAACATTCTACTGTACAGTTAAGTTCTAAAAAGTCACAGGAGAAGCCAAAGTAAAACTTTTTACAATTCATCTAGGACAAACAGTGCATAAATAGGCAAATAGGTGGGGTCAGCTGAGGAACGGGGACCCAGGAAGCCTAAGGAACATTCCCCAGCCTCTCAGCTGTCTGGTTAAATTAGGTGGATACTGCTTATGTGGCTTTGTGTCTGTGCTCCCTAATGTTATTTCATCTCGTGTAGAAAATTCACCTGATGAGTGAAGATGTACAAGTTTAATGCTGGATTTATAAGACGTTCTACTGCTAGAATTCCCTTGCTGTTTCTCCATGGAGCTGCCAGAATGCCTGTAAAGGGGGGGAGGATTAGATGGTTGTTCGCGTCACAGAATCACAGAACATTAGGGATTGGAAGGGACCTCTAAAGATCATCTAGTCCAATCCCCCTGCCACAGCAGGATCACCTAGACCAAGTCACACAGGAACATATCCAGGAGGGCTTTAAATGTCTACAGAGAAGGAGACTCCACAACCCACCCTGGGCAGCCCATTTCAGTGCTCTGTCACCCTCACTGTGAAGAAGTTCCTTCTCATATTTATGTAGAACCTCCTATGTTCCACCATACACCCACTACCCCTTGTCCTATCACCAGATGACACTGAGAGCCTGGCTCCATCCTCTTGACACCCACCCTTCACATATTTATAAACATGAATGAGGTCGCTCCTCACTCTCCTTTTTTCCAATCTAAAGAGGCTCTGCTTCCTCAGCCCTTCCTCATAACAGAGATGTAGAGAAGAGAGTGGCATTTTATACAACAAAAAACTTGAGTACTAATGAGTTTTAAGTAAATCCTTGCAAAATATCTTTATGAGTTTTTTGCCTTTAATTTCAATTAACTGAAATGGGATGTGGGCATGGGCTTCTGCTGTTCCTTACAAAAAAACTTTGAAAAATGCTTGGCTAAATTTTTTAGGATACCTACTAAATTTGGGTAGCATGGTTTTTGAGTGCCTATTTCAGATATTTAGGATTTGATTTTTTAGAGGTAACATTGTCCTGGTTTCAGCTGGAATAGACATAATTTTCCCTGCAAGTATAGTTCAGTGTGAGAATTGGGATGAGAAGAATGTTGATAATGTATTGTTATTTCTAGTTGTTGCTGTGAAATGAAGGACTTTTCAACTTGTCATATTGTGCAAGTGTGCTGTTGGACAAGAACCTGGGGGGTAGCATGGCCAGCACGGCTGACCCAAACTAGCCAAAGAGATATTCCATACCATAGAACATCATGTCCAGTGTACAAAGTAGGGGTTGACGGGGGAGTTGGCGGGAGTGGATCACTGCTTGGGCATCAGTCAGTGGGTGGTGAGTAACTGCATTGTGCATCACTTGACTTTCTTGGATTTTATTTATCTCTTAACTATATTCCTTTCCATTATTATTATTATTAACACAGTTTATTATTATTGCTATTATGTTTTTAGTTATTGAACTGTTCTTATCTCAACCCACAAGTTTCCCACTTTTTTTTCTGATTCTCCTCCCAATCCCACTGGGAGCTGGGAAGAGTGAACAAGGTGCTTAGTTGCTGACTGGAGTTAAACCACAATGCAGACCATCTTCAATAAGGCCAAGCAAAAGCCTCAATAGCTTGCCTTCAAGTATTGTTTTCCAGTTCTGTTTGCACCCCTGATTTGTTCCTTTACCACAGTGCCTGTTGTCAGCGCTATGAGGGACAACCTCAGACGTATGAATATGATGTTTGGTGCTGTCCAGGCAGATGTCTCATGCAGTCCGATGTAAATATTGATTTATGGAAAGAAAATCCTTTAAATGAAATGCTTTAAAGAAGTATGGACTGTGTGTCTGGATCTGTCAGCCTTCTTTTTTTTTAAAAAAAAAAGTAATTCCTATTCAACTAAAACTGTCTCAGAAATACCAGAACACTGGCTGAATACTGAAAAGGTGAAAGGAGGAGCAACATCACAGATGTTTTCTTTAATGCACATATACCTGACAGTTTTCCTTCTGCAGTGAAGCTGATGAGTACAAATGAGTTTGATAACAGCAGAAAAAGGTTAGAAGATCTTTTAGAACGCGAGACTTACTGGCAAGATACTGATACAAAGAAGTGAAGGAAAACAAAACTTACCATTTTGTCCTGAGAACTCATCATGACAAATAGTGTTTTGGTTTCCCCAGGTTTGCTTTTTCCCTTCCTTGTTTAGTCTTCTCAAGAGGAGAAACTAACTGTGAAGTCCTGGAGTAATAAGGCAGTCAGTCTGGCAGCAGTACTTGTAACAAGGCTTTGCCTGCCCATTGACAAGGCTAGAAATGCACTAGAATAATAAACAGACATGACAGGGGAAGGAAGACAGAAAATTCACTCCACTACACAGAATATATTGTTTTGAGCTCTCACCAGGAAATCGCTGTGAGTAAGGAATATGACAGGTGCTTGGCTTATCAATGATACTGATGTTGGATATTTGTCAATTATACTTGAAAATTTTAGAAGATGTTTGTCTTCTCTGTGAATCTCTTCTATCATAGCTCTCACTTTCACATTGCTCCTCATGCAATTTTTATAGTGCAAGGCAGTGTCAGACTTGTTTCATCCACAAATGAGCTTGGGCAGAGGACAAAGGGGCTGGACTTCTGTGAGATGCTGTCTTCTCCCTGTGTCAGGGCTGAGGTGGCATCACATTGTATGAGCCCATTGGGAAGGTGCTGTTTGATATCTTGGAAAATCAAGACTGCCTGCACTGAAGTTCCTATTTCAGCAATCGCAGATCAGATTTTAATGAGGTAGTTAATATTTGTTTTCCTAGCCCACAAGTAACTGCTTGCTGTATTTTTAGAAGTATCGCTGAGTATGTTGTAGACACGATAGGCTTTGGTTACTTGATTATAGTACTTTCCATTTCTTGACTCAGTGCTGTGAGAAACCTCTGTATTCTTTGTAAGAGGCAGCTCCTACTCTTAAGCATTAGTTTGCTTATCAGTCATTGCACACACTAGTTTGTTTCCTATTGTTCTGCTGTGATCTTACTGGCAGAAGTCACCCCACATGAGACTTTCTTCCTTGAACTCGTTCTTACTAGGCTGTGGGTTTGAATGCATGTGGGTAGAACAATCAGCAGCTTGCCACTGAGGTGAGAATTCTGCGTATCAGGACTTGTGTCAGCCTACTTTATATTTCTCTAAAGGTTAAACAGGTCATTGAATTCTTTGGGACAAGCAATGGTACGTGTGGTGCTCAGAGGACGGTGTGGCTGGCTGGCGTAGGTTCTGTAACACAGCATGAAGTTCGGTCTGTTCGTTCTTCCTCTCCTGCGCAAGTGTTACATAAGAACTTGCAGGAAACTTACAATTAAAGAAGACAAAACACTCTTAAGGATTTATAGGGTTTTGTCAGTCTTGGTGTTAGACCTAAGACAAGTAAAATCAGCCTTTTTATTTTTTCCATTTTAACGCATGAGAGAGAGAAATTCCATGCCCAAGATTCCTCAGAGAACCTGACAGGTGGGATTTAAGCTCAGACCTTTTGGGTGCCACTGCAGGCTGTTTGCTACCACCTCCTTGCTCTTCATAGAATCACTCGGGTTGGAAAAGACCCCTCCATGCTTTGCTCTTGCTGCCTTTTGTCTCAGGGCTGTGTACTGGTAATACTGGCACTTCCACAACAAGGCATAGTGAAATAGTGCTAAAGATACAGAGAGAGAGAGTCACAATCACCCCCTCATGCTTAAATACGCACGCAAGTGCAAACCCATAGTAATTTAAGTAGGTGGCAACATCAGGACAAATTCTCTTGGGTTTGTGCTATTTCAGGTTTTACTGACAGAACAGCTCAGTCTCTGGAGTCCTAAAGATTTACACACATCTGAATTTCAAAGTAGCTGGTGAAGCCTTCAGTTAACACACTAACACCGGGCTGATTTTCTTCAGGAAGTCAATGTCCCAGGGACGTGAGCTGGGGAGAAATGTTGCTCCGCTCCTCCAGTGCTCACTGCCCTACAGATGCACAGGGCATAAATAGAGATTCCTGGCACACGTAAGAAAGCAACTTCCAGTCAGGCAAAAAGCTTGTCTGACTAATTCTGTTCTTTTAGTAATGCTGCAAGAGAGTAGAAGGTGGCTTAAAAATCGTGATCCTGCTGAAGACGTGATATTTGAGAACGTGGGGAATACTGCTTACAGACTGTTGTGGAAAATATTAGAAAGATGCTTGGCAAGCAGCATGAGTTTCTTCTCAGCTTGTTTTGCCTCCCATCTGTCTACTTGACTTTGTTCCACTCTGCAAGTGTAACTTCCTTGCATTGTCAACTGGTGTTTGAAGGAAATGTTTCCTAAAAACCTCATTACAAGTTTAGGGGGAAATGACAAGAGCTGTAAATCTGTCAAAACAGGTTATTCCTGTCCCTCAATGAGGCATCTAGCAGCCCTGGTTATAAGGAGAATTGTGTCTCAGTGTTCAGCGACTGCTACCTGATCCTTGGGCCTGTTTCCAGCTCTGAAGACTTCTGTAAAATGAAGGCTGATTTGGTTCATTTGCTTTGAGCTCCTTCTGTAGTCTCTGCATGTGGTCTGCGCTTGAGGAGAAGCTGAGGGCTGTCGAGTGCAGCTCAAATCACAGTTGGCATCAGCCATGGCATTCAGCTGTGACTGCCTTTGGAGCACGGCCTGGCAGAGCCGTCACTTGCGTTTGCTGATGTGAAGGCATGGCAACCTGTCACTTCTGACACCCTCTGCTCGTGTCCCTTGCTGACCTCCAGCCATAAGCTCACTTTTTCACGGGACTTGGGTTTCGGAGAAAGGCTGCACGTAGCTATTGCTAGAGTTGCTCTTGTGTGTACATGAAGCTCTTGCTGCCAAGCACCCATGGGGAGTGCAGGACAATTCCCAGTAAAGCTGTGCTTGCGGCGGTACGTGCGTTTGCTGTCCCACATGTGTCAGTGTAACCATCCACACAAAACCAGCTCCCTTCATGACATGGTGACTTTGGATGACAGCAGGGTTTGAGATCTGGCAGATCCATTCATTGTTTGCTGCTCCTGTTGTTGGCCTGAGACCTTCTGAGGGAGCTACAGGGTCTCAGAAACCTGTGAGGATGTTAAAGCCTGAGATTCTCCCCCTCTGCTCTGGTGAGACCCCACCTGGAGTACTGAGTGCAGTTCTGGAGCCCTTACTACAAGAAGGATGTGGACATACTGGAGCGAGCACAGAGGAGGGCCACAAGGATGATCAGAGGGCTGGAGCACCTCTCCTGTGAGGCCAGACTGAGAGAGTTGGAGCTGTTCAGTCTGGAGAAGGCTCCAAGGTCACTTTCTTGTGACCTTCCAGTATCTGAAGGGAGCCTACAAAAAGGCTGGAGAGGGGCTTTTTAGGATGTCAGGTAGCAACAGGACTAGAGGGAATGGAGTAAAGCTGGAGATGGGTAGATTTAGAGTGGATGTGAGGAGGAAGTTCTTCACTGTGAGAGTGGTGAGAGTCTGGAATGGGTTGCCCGGGGAGATGGTGGAGGCCCTGTCCTTGGAGGTGTTTAAAGCCAGGCTGGATGAGGCTCTGGCCAGCCTGATCTAGGGTGGGGTGTCCCTGCCCATGGCAGGGGAGTTGGAACTGGATGATCCTGTGGTCCCTTCTAACCCAGACTGACTGTATGACTTGGTCTAGGTGATCCTGCTGTGGCAGGGGGATTGGACTGGATGATCTTTCAAGGTCCCTTCCAATCCCTAATGATTCATGATTCTAAAATATATGAATGGAGAAATGGAAGTGCTGTGTCCATGCAACCCAGCATCACCTGGCATTACTAGAGTGTTCTCCCTTTCTGCAAAACAGTGAGTGTTCCAGCCACGGTTCCCTTGATGTTAGAAACGTGAACAGAACAGCCTTGTGTGGGAGCACGTCATGTTACAGGGGGCTCACAGTGTAATGACCAGCAAGATAATGTTGGTTGCTTTCCATTTGTTCTCCAGTCTCATAGTGTGACACAGTCTAATGGAGAGACACAGGAACAATTAATCCAAATTAAATAAAGAAGTGAATTCAGAGTTGAAGGGGCTCTGATTGATCTTAATTTATTCTTGTAATGAGCTAACTGAAGCTGATTAAGGTCACTCTCGCTTGTGAACCAGTGTCCACAAAAGGCTTTAAAGTAGTTTCTCTAATCCATTTCAAAAGTTAATTTGAATTAATTTTCTGAAATGTCTGCAGACAGAAAACTCATTATGGTCTGTGTGCAAAGACTGCAGGCACTCGAAAAATAAACCTACCTGGCTACACATCCTCAGTGCCACCACAGCAGGTAATTGTTGTAAGGGAGGAAGCCGCAGATCCCAGTGGGTTGCAGGCAGCACAGTACTGCACCACAACGCCAGGACCCCAGCATCCAAGTGTCTCCTCTGTGCAAAACTGTTGCCTCAGGGACTAAGGACTCCTCCTAAATCTGATTTTACCTGCCTCCTACTCCCAGTGCAGTAATTTACATTTTCTTTACCCTGGCTCAGATGTATGCCACCTTCACCCACAGCTGAGAGAGCAAGTCTTTAAACACTTTTTCCAACACTTAAGCCAGAATTATTCTGTGGTTCAGCTGCTGGGTGAGACTAATGCCAGGTTCCCCAAGGAACAAATGCACCACCTGGCCCATGAGCTCCAGTTGTCTGGCTCTGTGCCTTGAAGGCTTCCTGCACTGCCAGATCTTGCCAGTTAGTCCCAGTGTGTAATTTTATGCTGTTGATGCTGTTCTTATTGGTGACTCAGCCAAGATTGTTTTGAAAAAGCCAAATCTCCCTTTTAAATTCAAGAGGGTTGTGGAAAAGGAGGAAAGGATGGGTGCATGGGAACTGCTCCAGGCTGTTTGTAATACTCCCTCTAAATTACAGCTGGAGTATCACCCTGTCCCACTCTGCCCCATGGAAAAAATGTTTGAGAATATTCTGACACTCCGTTCTCTGCCAGTTGAAGTAGGATGCTCGTTTGAACATCTCTCCAAATTCAGAGCCCTGTCATATGGTATTATTAAAGGATAGTGCTGGCCACAGGCACTCATTCAGCAGCCTAGGAGATGCCTTTTATACTCAGAACTGCCTAGAAAAGGCCTCTGCTTTTATGGAGCAGTTCTAGGGGATATGCAGAGGTGGGGATTTATCTTCTGTCTTCTTATATGCTAAGTGCATTGACTTGCCAAGAGTCACGGTCCCTTGCTTTTGAGTCCATTGTTTCCACAGTTGAACTGCTGTGGAACATGTCAGTAGTGAGAGAGGCTGCACTGAGATGATGTGTTAGTAGGATCACAGTTGAAGAGCTGGTCCCAGCTAGCACTCCCAAGTCCTGAAAGACTCTGATGCCTTAAACCCTTGCTAGTGAAGCTGTAGCTATACTGGGGTGAGGACTGAGCCCACTCGAGGAGTCTGCGTGGAAGCTGTCCAGAAGCTGAAGTCAGTGCAGGCTGTGGCTGCCCACTAATGAAGTTGTTTTTGTGCTGCAGTGCCTAGGCTGTGTGCTGGCAGGCTGGCAGCAGCTGCTGTGTGCCAGCAGTGGTCTAGGCTGGCTAATGCCTCTCCAGCATTCTCCCAGAGCTTGGCAGTGCTTACGTAGGTGATTCTCATACTGCTCTGAGGACGGTTAAATCTTCTCTCACGTGTTTCAAAGGCAGAGGAGTTTGTCCCCAGTTCTGGAATAGAAACTGTCATCTTGGAACACAGTGCTGGTTTTTTCTAGCCCTCTGCTGGGGCAACCAGGGACATATCTTGGAGGTCATTTGGACTGGCAACAATGCAGGCTTGTTTGTCTAGCCCTCGTGTGTGTGTGTAAGTATTTGTTTGAAGACACCTTACTGCTCCAGTGTGCAGTGGGTTCACACAAGGAGAGAAGTTTAAGTGGGAATTGATTTAAGGGAAGATTCAGAGCTACCTTTCTCAAGAGTACTTTTTCTCCTTAAATAGAATTTGTTTTCCCCTGAGCCGCAAACAAGAGTTGTCACTACAGGCAGGTCTGGAACATGCATTTCAGCTACTTTTAAAGAAGCATCTGCATTACTTATTTCTAGCACAGGACAGCTAATTACCTCTCCAAGGCACTGGAGCCATTTAAAGTTCTTCCGAGATATTTCCATCTAATCTCTGATCAGATTGCCTTATGACGGTTTGTTCATAGTGTGCCTTTAGCTTATGGCAAGATGCCTTTAGATTTTGGGCTGTGTGTTTGTTGGAAAGAAGCACATATTCTCTGTGGCAGAGTTGAGTAGGAAGCCTTGCCATGTAGACATCCAGGATTTTTTTATCTGTTTTAATGGCATTATGTGTTAGAAGTTCTTCATTTCTAAACAACTTCAGTAGGTCAGAATCACTTAGCCTTTTTAACCCTGGTTTCATTGTGGTTTTACCCAAAAGGAACATCATGTGCATCAAGGAGCAGAGTTTTTATGCCTGTATGAAGACCCATGTGCTGCTGGTTATTCCTAAGATGAGATTTTCTTCAGCTATTATAACTGAAGGACAACAAGAACAACTTTCTGTGATCATCTAACCCATTAGATCCTGCTGTGCCAGGGGGATTGGACTAGATGATCTTTCGAGGTCCCTTCCAATCCCTCATGATTCTATGATTAGTTTAGTTTGGAAGCTGCTTGAACTCTCAAACTTGCTAAATCTGACTTCTTGGAAACTCTCATTCTAAAGAGTTTACTTACCAAGAATTACTGCTTTGCAAATTAAGTGATGATAATTGTAAGAGTTTGTCTGCGCTTGCTGAGACAGGTGATGAGGAAGCGAGGAGAGGAATTAGTATGGTCAGATCCACTGCACATTTTAAAATACAGATGTAATAAGTTATTCTGGTGCCTCCTGGAATCACTGAATCACAGAACATTAGGGATTGGAAGGGACCTCGGGACATTAACTAGTCCAATCCCCCTGCCACAGCAGCATCACCTAGATCAAGTTGCACAGGAACACATCCAGGCAGGTTTTAAACATCTCCAGAGAAGGAGACTCCACAACCACCCTGGGCAGCCCGTTCTAGTGCTCTGTCACCCTCACTGTGAAGAAGTTCCTTCTCATATTGATGTGGAACCTCTTGTGTTCCGTCTTACACCCATTGCCCCTTGTCCTATCACTAGATGACACTGAGATAGGGTATGGGTGGCCTGGAGATGGGGATAATTAAGTCTCGTATCTTTTGATGTAAAATGCCCTCTTTTGAATTTGGAGTCTAAGACTCAGTACAGCTTTTAAAGTTTTTTGTTTTGTGGTCTCATTGTAGTTTGTTAGCTTTTGTTTTTTTAATTGATGGGTAACATCATAGTTTATTATTATTTTAGTATTTTAGATTGATGAAAAAAGAATAGCAGTTGTAAATTTAGACCAGGATCATTTCCTTGGCACTGCAGGAGTGTGAGAACAATCGTAAATAAATTAAGCCTAGCAAAGAGCCAGAGTTTAAGATTAAAAATAGCATTTGATCTGAAGCTGCAGATAGTTCTGAGCTGGAAAAACTAGTGACATATTAATGAAGCTATCTGGCAATTAAGCTTCCAAGATTATATGATCCATGTAAAGGTGTCTATGTAAAAAGGACAAATGCTCAGAGTGGAACAAAGGGTTTGTGTTTCCAGTGGGTCCGTAAGGTATGTGTTCACCAGCCTTTCAAATCTCTGTCAGAGACAGATACTCTAGGTGGAATTTGTTTTGAGCTGCCTTCTTTGGCAGTCGACCTTGAGTTGGGCTTCTCATTCCCTTTAGGGTACATAAACAACCTGCTAAAAGGCCAAACGGTTTGTTGGGTGGGGTGAGGTTTTTTCCCACCTCTTGGTTTGTCTTGGAATGAGTGTGAAACTCATGATAAAAAAATGAGTAGAATTAGTGTGTGGGTGTCAGCAGTGCACAAATGGTTGACTAAGTGCTCAGTTAAATGCCAGCTCAATCTCGTTGGTTCGTATTAATTTTTGTTCACAAAATCATCCCATGGGTTCTCAGATGCCAAAAGAGTGGAATTGGTTCCTGATTCACCTGAGATGAATGGCTAACTACAGCAACTCATTCTCTAAATAGAAGAAGCAGACCACATCTTAGCTGCCTTCTGTTCTTTGCAGGAGAATGGATTAATTAATAACGAGAGAGTGAGGTGTTAAAGGGCCTTGCTGGTATCCCTTCAGTAAATATAATAGGAAAAAATGGACAGGAGGAGTAAACTGTTACTGGTAATAGAGGAGACAGGGCAGAATTCCCAGCTGGTGACCCAAGTGTTGATGGTTTCCATTTGGGGTGCATGCATGTGAACACTCTGGGCTTCAGAAACTGTGAAACAGCTTTTCTTAGCACAGACAAAGACCTGGTACTGATACCCTTTTAACCTGCTCTGTCTGTGTGTGGAGGGGTGCAGCCTTGATCTCGAGTGTGCCAGTACACAAAGAAATTGATGTCCTATATGGAGTTACGGACCAATAGTTGAACTGCAGTTTGTGAAAACCTGGATAGACCTTCAGGCTTGAAGTCTAGCAGCATGAGACAAGCAGTGACCTTGGTGCATGTGGTGAAAGGGCAGAAACTGCACCAAGAGAAATTCCAGTGAAATAGAAGGATTTATTTTTTTTTATTCACAATGTGTGTGTCTGAACCCTTGGTAAGAATACCCAGAGAAGTTGTGCAGTATCTGGAGATTTTCAGAAGTTGGTGGAAAAAGGCCCTGAGCAACATGATCTGGGTTTGAGTTATTCTGTGGTTCTCTTAAGCCTCTGGGTCTCTGATGGCAGTACACTGCTGAACGTAGGGGCTCCTGCCCTTCAGCAATCCAGTCCTCTCACTGCAGTCTGCAGGCAGGAGGCACAGCCTGTACAGACTTTTTATTCATCCTTACTCATATCCTAAGGGGCAGGAAGGATATCAATGGTCTGCTTGTAAAATAAAGCACTACCTATAAAAGAGACTGACGCCAGAAGAGTTGCAACACTCATACGTACATGATCTCTGCCCCCCAAGCATTGCTCTTGCTTGTCAGGGTTCTTCCTTTTGAACTCAGTCCTGATGGGGAATGACCTAACTAATAAGTGATGGTCAGTGTGAATTTCCGTATCTTTGGTCTCTTGTTCCCCAAGTAAGTCCCAGCCAGAATCTGCTTACTCTAGCAGAAAAATTGGGCAGAACAGAGAAAAGAGCTGCACTCAGATGAGCTCTGTGTGCTCCTAGTGTGCGTGTGCTGTGCGTCATGTGTGGGGCACTGTAACAGGAATCACAGTGGGCAACTACTGGTTACTCATGGCATGTGGCAGTGGGCATGGTTCTCATCCTCTGTCTTTTGAAACACAGGCAATAAATAAATAAATAGAACTGCTGAGTCTCCAGGCACCCCTTACGCATTTCAACTAGAAGCAAATGCTGTTGCCTTCTTCTGAAGCAAACTTGCAGGTGTAAAAGCATGTGAATATGCTTTGAAAGAATAAATCTCCCCTTATTTTTGACTTATCAACCTCTATCCACTTTAATGCTGCTATCAATTTAATCCTGCTTATTTCTAACTCTTTAACTTTCCTTACTGCTTGCTTGCTTGTTAGATAAACTGAGTGCAGACACTCTTGAAGTCTGTTGTGCTAGCACTTGCCATTTTCTCTGCTTGACATAATGAAATTAGAACAACAAAACACTCAGGTATTACTCAGATTTACTGAGTGGTTAGCACTAGATTTACTAGTGGTTAACATTCTAATATTTCCAGGGAGGCTGTTCACTAGATAAGTGTTCAGTTTAAGGTTGTAAAAAACCCCCTCTTGTTTAGGTTCCTCTGTCACCTTGCTTTAATCACTGCAATAAGGAAGAGATATTCTTGGTCTAGAGTTACGTCTCGTATGTAGTAATTTCAATGGTAATAAAATTTTAATGAAAGAATTTTTAATATAGTCCAATAGACCATGATAACAATTGCCTTGCAGCAAGAAAAAAAGGGTTGTAAGGCATCATTTGCATTCTTCCTGTATTCTTGCCTTTCAACTGTACTTTATACTTACAGCACATGGAGGACTATAAAAGCCTTGGCTGTTTCAGATTTGCCCTTTCTAGCTGATTTCTGAGCCTTGGTCTTCAGATATATTGGTGATTTATGTTAGCAATGACTGCCAGAAAGAGACAATTATTTTTTTTAGCTGGAACATATTTTATCTTCTGTCCAGTGGTTGTCGTGGTTTATATTTTGGTTGGTACAGGAGTATTACTTGTTTTTTTTACAGATCTGAGCCCAGTCTTGCTCTTCAGTAGAAGCTTGTAGGTATTACTGAAATAAAAATGAGTATGGCTGCACTTGTTTTCTCCTGAAACAACACTGGTTATTTTGCAACTGCAGAGAATGTCAGCTGATTTAAACACTCATTTGAGGAAATTCTTAGTGACAGAATTTAACCATTGGGGTTTTTTTGCTTTGGGTACAGAATGCTTTTGACTTGAGCCACCAGGCCAGCTTGGTGCAAGAGTGACTGTTAAGGCATCTTTTTTTATGATGTGATAATATAAAACAGGACAAATGAAGTATCAACAAATGTGTAAGTTTGAATATTTATTCCTGAGAAATTGCAAATTCGGGTGGAAGAGATCACAGTTCATACACGTGTTGTAAGGTGAGCAAGAGAAACAGTCCACTAATGAAGAGTCCTGGTGACACACATTTGGGAGGTGTGTTTAGTGTCAAGCGTGGATATTGTACGGAGGGAATAAGGGCAAATTGTAAAAATAAGTTGAAATGTAGTTTTGCTAAGTAAGAGCTCTTTGTGGGCTTGAAGACTAAGAAGGAATCTTGCTGAAGAGTAGAAGTTTACTGGGGCCAGAGGAATGACTGTAGAGAAGAATGTTCAATCATAGAATCATTAAGGTTGGACGAGACCTCCAAGGTCATTGAGTCAAATTTCAATCCAACACCACCATGTCCACTAAGCCCCCATGCTTCCAAGTGACAGCTACATGTTTTTCTAACACTTGCAGAAGATGAGGAGACTGCATCAGCATATTATTTTCATTCTTGCAAAGGATGTAATGTCACAAAGACACTGGTAAATTAAATTAGCTTCCATTTTACAGACTCCCACCAGGTGACGTGGGAAGCCGGCTGCTGAGAATGGGCACAGTCTCAGGAATCCATAGCAGTAGTATTGCTTACGTCCTGGTGTATCATGTCACAGACAGAGGAGTTCTTGAGCTGACAAGTGTGATATGTGCTACTTAAACTCCTGACACAGATATTGCCACTTGTGATGAGACTGGAAAAGAACATTTGTGATACTCACTTCTGCCTATTGCTGTTTGTCCTGTGGGCTGGTAACCTCTATGTTTTCATGCATTTTTTTTGGTAGAGAAAATAGTTTCTTCTCTGTTTTTCTGTGTCTCTTAGCAGAGCACAAACAGAACCCTGCCCCACTCAGATTATAAGAAACAAATTTAACTGACATTAAAAAATAAGTGGTCAGAGACACTGGAGGCCCTATTTAAACCATCTTCTTCTTTTAAATAAACCATGTACACTGAAAGTAGTCTTTTGCACTTCTGGTGTACTTCAGCTTGCTGCAGGAAACATTCACCTGCGTAAGCACCATTAAGAGCCACGAAGATGATGAAGGGAGTAGAACACCTCCCTTATGAGGAAAGGCTGAGGGAGCTGGGACTCTTTAGCTTGGAAAAAAGGAGACTGAGGGGTGACTTCATTTATGATTATAAATATGTGACGTGTGGGTGTCAGGAGGATGGAGCCAGGCTCTTGTCAGTGTTGTCTAGTGATAGGACAAGGGGCAGAGGGTGTAAGCTGGAACAGAGGAGGTTCCACATCAATATGAGAAGGAACTTCTTCACAGTGAGGGTGACAGAGCACTGGAAGGGGCTGCCCAGGGTGGGTTATGGAGTCTCCTTCTCTGGAGACGTTTAAAACCAGCCTAGATATGTACTTATGTGATTTGGTCTAAGCGATCCTGCTCTGGTAGGGGGATTGGACTAGCTGATCTTTCAAGGTTCCTTCCAATCCCTAGTGTTCTGTGATTTTGTGATTTTATGTGCAGTTCTGACAGACCTAGGCTTTATTTCAGTATACTAGAAAGCAATGTTCTGCTTTTTTTACTTTCTGTTACTCATTATGAAGGAATGTCTCAGCCAGGCCCTTCACTTAAGTCTTAGCTGACTTCTTTGAGGGTTAAGAGTCTTTCTCACAGAAAAGGTGATGTAAATATTACTCTGCCTCTGACAGAATGTAATTATTTTTCTTTTCCTTGAGAGTCCTTTGGCAAGTGGATCACAGTTGCAACCAGCTTGTATCAAAATTAGGAGAGTTCAAAAGAATTTGTAGCACGTTTTTTAAAGGTAATGACTGAAACAACAGATGAAGATTTCTGTGCTGCAGCTCCTCATTCAGTACCTCCCCAAAGCTGAAGGGAAAAGGATGGCAAGAAATTCAGATTCACATTGTCACTGGTGTAAGCTGATCCCTCCCTCCACTAAAGTAATCTTTCTCATAGAGAAGGGATTTGATTTAGTATCAGGAAGCAAAGTTAGCCATAACTAGCTGATGATGTGTCCCACAGTTAGTTAGTGAAGACCTGTTAGATGTTAGCCTCTGGTGGTACTAAAGCCATTCTTCAAGCTTAACTCACTTTTCTTCTGAAATGTAATGCATTTGCTTAACCCACAAGATGCCAATAAAAATTAGAATTATAGAAAGGTTAATTAAGAGGATGATTTTAATACATCCTGTTTTGTTTCTTGGCAACAGAAAGCATATGACAGTCAAGTGCCTGCCAAATGTTTTATCTCCATGTTATCCATTTGTGATCCGTTGCCTGGCGCCTGAATTAAAAGCCAAGTCAGGGGAGAGCAATCAGTATCAGCAAGTTCCCAAACTACCTTTGAGTGTGGAAAAGCAGAGGTTGGTTGCATGTTAGTGTAGCTTTGCAAACGCTTAGCTTAGCTTAAGGAAAGACAAAGTTGTTAAATAAATCTTTACATGAAGTGCAGTGGGACATTGTCATTTTAGTCTTGGACACTATTTGAGCTCACAAATGAAATACTTGCATTTCTTGCAAGCGTATGTCAAAATCCC
The DNA here is from genome assembly GCA_013400115.1 of Rhinopomastus cyanomelas. Lineage (NCBI taxonomy): Eukaryota > Metazoa > Chordata > Aves > Bucerotiformes > Rhinopomastidae > Rhinopomastus > Rhinopomastus cyanomelas. Next base: position 105,354 of record VXBP01003024.1, on the reverse strand, counting down.
ACTGGAATTGAATCAGCCTTCTTCCTTCCTGCATGGATATGTTTGGGAACGTGCAATTTACCCCTTCTCTTGGCCTTCTGATAACGATTGTAAGGACAGGGATGCCTGGGCTTTTTCATCAGGGCTGTCACTAGCTCAGTGTGTGACTTCGGAAAATAACTTAGCGTCTGTATAGGTGGAATTTTTGAAACTAGCTGCCTAAAGTTAGACATCTAAAAATAAACACCTTGTATTCTTTAGTCTTGTTTCAGATTATTTCACTGGAAATATTTGGCTTCTGTGTTTGGTACCTGTAAAACTGAGTGGTGTTGAGAGACACCATAAAATACTGTGAGATCTTTGTGCAAAGAAAAAAAAATGCAAAGAATTATTTTAAAATATTTTTTGCTAAGGATCTAAGAATTCTGTCGTCAGTCTGATCAAGTCAGGTAAGCAGGTGACAGGCTTACAAGCAAAAATAAGCTATTTTTGAAGTGTTTCTTCATATAGCACTGGATTATACAGGCTAGAGTTTACTACCTCAGAGCAAAAAGCAATGAAAAGGAGGAAGGCATTCCAGAAGGAATTGGGAAAAAATACAAAAGCAAGTGCATTGGTAGCAGTTGAAGACTGATCTGGAGGCAGTCTCCAGCTAAAACACCATTTTGCTGCAGTGTCAGAGAGAATCTAGAAGGATCTCTCACTCTTGCCTCTGGTTTATAGGCTTTTTCCCTTTGGCAGTTCCTCTTGACTACTAGTAGAGGAATTGCAGGTTTTAGATCTTTATTTATTCCTTTCCTAATTAAAATACTGTACAAGTTAATTAATGCTTTTAAAACATTGAGATCATCAAATGAAATGGATATGCATGAATTTCAAATGATGTCTGAAGGGGGAGGGAAGACCTTTATCTAACTCCAGAGATTCAGTGTTCTGCCTTTGGCCCAAATGTCTCTCATGATGAATTTATCTACAGGCTGCTGCACTGGATTCTAGAGAAGTCTGGGTGCTTGTAGTTCTCTGTTAATTTTGGCCTCCCTTTAAAACCGTGTGACAGGTTACAAAATGCTCTGGGACACACTAGGATGAAAGGTACATAAATAGATGTAAAATGCTATAATTAAGATGCAGTTAGCAATGCACAGGAAAGGAGTGTTTGCCTGGCTGCCCTTTATATGTCTTCTGGAGCACAGAGTACATGGCATAAGACATGTTCTAAGCAGTTACACTTGAAAATAATTGCTGAGCACAAGCTCTGAGCAAGTTCTTGTAAATTTGTGTCTGGTGTGAGACAAAGGCAGGGACAGTGATGTGATAATTTCAGAGGATGGGGAAAAATACTGGAAAAGTCATCGCTGGAAGTTGTAAATGAGAAGCAGGAGCTGCAACCTAGACTGGGAGGTGAAGGAAATTGTCTGCTGAAGTAAAGAGAAAGAGTTTGCTTGTAATTTTCTCCCTGTGATCTGTTGGTTCTGCTGCTGTCACTTATGAACCAGCTCTGGTGAAAAGGCTGTGGCATCCGAAGGATCTGTGTAGGAGCATTTTCTATTATGTGCGTCTTGGAGTGAGAAGAAATAAGGAGATAAACTATGAAGGAACAAGGTAATTTCATTTCCTTTTATAAGAGTTTATTGGTCTCCTTTAAATCTCTGTCTTGTCTTTTTTCTTCTGTATTCTTTAAAAAAATAGTTTTCTTTAAACGGAAGTTGTAACGTCTAGACCATTGAGTTGGGATTCTCGAGACCCTGTTTAGAGGTTGAACATAGAGTTTTGTGGTTCTGGGTAGATCACTTAGTTTGCCCAGTGTTTTCCTCATCTGTAGTATGGAAAGAATATCTCAACAGGCATAAACTCTGCCAGGGAATAGGCTGAGCTGAGATGGTCTAATATTGTCTAGGAAGAACTGCTTTTAAAGCTTAAAGAAGAAATTGTGATGCCTTTTGTGTCTCACATTAGACACAACAGGAATGTGCTGCCTCATGGGTCCATGGCTGTCAGGAGCAGCCAATAATGTTCTTGATAAGTAGGTTCCCATACAGGAGGTAGTTTGTAATGCTGAGTGCTTCTGTTTACCTTACAAGAAGTTTGAAGTGAAAAAAAGGTGTTAAAAATAAAAGTGAGAAGCACACAAATGAACTCTGAAATTTAAGAAATGTCAGGTTGTTGGTCTGTGTACTCGTGTCGTGGAGAACACTGCTGTCTTGCTGTCTCTCTGGCACCACCAGTGTCGTTCTGCACATCCCTTGCAGTACGGGGATGGATTATTCTCAGTCACTTTGCAGGAATTACCATAGGCCTGAGAACTGTGTAGGATGAAATAAGCTAATTCCAATGAAATTGTTGGAGAGCTAATAGCCTGCAAGTCTCTGTTGAGCTTGTACAGCCAACAAAAACATCCTTCTGCTGAACATAATAGACTGCAGTATTTCACAGTCTTATCACTTGGTGAGATTTACGTGGTTGGGCTGTTTTTTCATGGGAACGACGTACAATAGTAAAAACAACTGGCAGATTTCAGACTCTTCTATTTTTGGAGGCTGGACCTTCAGCATTAGGAAAAGAGTACAGAAATTCCAGGGATGGGACTCGGGGCTAGTAGGGTGTGTGCAAAGTGACCACTTCTCAAGTGGTGTACAAAAGCACCAAGTATGGTCAGTAGTGGAATGCAAGTGAAAATCAATGCATAATCAGGATTACAGAAGCTAGGTGTATGTACAGAAAACAAGTTTATTGCATCTTAAATGCAGCATCCAACGCTGTAACTACCAGTGATGCACAGCTAGTGTGAGCGTGATGGCTTGTGCAATATGCAGATGTACACTGAATCACTCTTGCCTTCCTCCTCTTTCATCTTGCCACTTAAACAAAAAAGATATCAGTGTGGTTAGCTGCAAGAATCACACCAGCATCCTTCAGGAACTTGCCTCTTAATGGGGACAGAAGAAGTTTGTGGTCTAACAGAGCTCTTCTTCAGCGTTTATCCGAGACAGAAACACAGCAGACAGTCACATTTAGGAGCAGAGTAAATAAATAAATAAATTCTAGTGGTCAGCACTTCCTGGGAGCATGGTGCTTTATAATGCTTTTGTCTGTAGAACAGGAATAATTGTATCTGCTTACCACATCAGAGCAGCAGTAATGGTAATTAAAATGTGGAGTGCTTTGATTATTAAAAGGAAGAATGGGGGCGGAGAGAAAGCCGTGTTTCTGATGAGCTAATGATTTTTCGTTAGGCACATTAAAGTCCAAATGGGGTGAACGCCCTGTCCTGCATTTCACTTAATTTGGCAGCAAATGAAATGTTTGAATCCAGAGAAGGGGAATGCCAGACCAAGAGTGAAGGTAGAGAGACCAGATTCTGTGCCTTTGTTTATGTTTGGCTGAGCTGACAGTCTTGTGGGGAAAATGAAGTCAGGAGTTCAGGAAATTCAGGATTTAGTGTCTGAAGCAGGGAAGTAGCTGGCCATAATTTTGTTGGATTTACCAGTTCCCAGCCAGGAACCAGTAAGTTTTTATATTTAAGGCATACTTTCATACATGTTTAGAGAAGCAATAGCAATATTTTTTGGTCATAAATGGGATTCCTGTTACTGCAGCCTCTCTCAGACCACAGCAATGTGGAGACTACAGCGAGTGTGTCTTATAGAGGGCTTTGATTCGCAGGTTCACAGCTTCTGCACCCGGTTTGGCTGCTTTTCAGTCTCATTTTCTAGGACATTACAGTTCTGCAGTTGCTCTGTTGGACTTTCTCAGTCTCTTCTCAGAGAAACACCACTTAAAAGACACTAACCAGTAGCTGGGGTGCAGGCAAAAGCTGAGAGGGTGAAAGGAGAGTGTGTGGTTTAGGAGGTACGGGTGGAAACTGGAGATACTGGAGCAGATAAGGGTTCTGTGGGTAGATTTGAAGGACATGGACAGGAACTCGGGAAGCAGGCAAATGGAAAGGAACTGAAAGTACTTCTGGGAGTGGTACTGCCAAGAGGATGTTACATTGAGGTAGGGCAAACCTGATGGATGTTGAGGATGTTGGATGCAAATCTATCAGGAAAAAAAGACTCATTAATTCAGCTGCTCCTGGAACAGTTTGTCTCTGGATATCTACAGCTGCGTAGAAGGAAATGCCTGGAAGTCTACACTTACAGTCAGCCTAATTGTCTCTGTTGTGGAAACTTGGGGAAGATGCCTAGGACTTTGACTTTCCCTACCTGAAGTCTGTGTGGAAAGTGAAATGAATGTGTCTTTGATCTCCATGTTCCATGGGCTCATACTATTTTGTTGAGATGCAATGTAGCCATAAAATTCTAGCAGTGGAATGAGGGCGAGACATAAAAATAAAATACAAAGAAAATGGTCTCAGGACAAAATCAAGTCTATTTGCATTCAGCCTTTGAGGATGATGAGGACCCTGTTGTAGGAAAAAGAATGGTCATTACATTGGAACATGTTACTGACTGAAAGACAATAGTTTTAATGACTAATAGAATATCTAAAGGAAAAATATTCACTCTTCCTTTAAACTGTTTGGGAACACAGACACACCTATTTTGCTCGGGCCACTCCCTTTAGTACTGTTCAACCCAGGAAATGCTAGGAGGAAAACCATAGAGTGAGCCACATCTGAAGGACTGGAAGATCTCAGTTGTTCCTCCAGTGCTCCAAAAGACTGGAGCTTTTGACGTCCAGAAACATCACTGCATGCAAGCACAAATGGAAGTAGAAATACATCAGAGCTCCGCAAACGGCAAAGGTTTGTCCTGGGCTATTGCTCTGCAGTGTGGCTCTCTGTTGATAAATTCCATTGGCTAAGCCATCCACAGGACATTAATTCTTGGATTTACAGAAGGAAAACAGGCAGAGGAGGTTCCACTGAACTGAAATTGGGGTGTTTGTTGATAGAGCAATCTCTTTTTTTTTTTGCTTTGCTTTTCTTCACTGATTTAACAGTCAAACACCTTCCCAGTCTGGTGTGTTTTATGAGCTGTGGACTTTGTGACGTGGCTGGGCACTGTGTCCCTGCATCCATGTGTTTTCTCCCTGGGCTGGATTTTTTAACATAAGGAGCAGAGCATGACTTGGAATTAAATGGGCTAGATACCCAGCTCTGACTCCTTGGCTCCTTCTGTATTTTTGTGAGAGATACCTCACTGCTGTTTCGTAGTTTCTTTGTCTTTTAGGTAAGGATGATGGCAGCATGCTATGGCCGTGGGGTATAGAGAGGTTTTAGAGCTTTGTAGTGGAAGGTGGCATAGGAGTTCAAAGGGCCATGGCTTTGAATGAAAAGCTGATAGCTGGTCTGGTTTCAGGAGCTGATGATGGCAGCTTTCTTTGGAGTCTAACCTGAGAAAAAATGAGTTACTGACTGAGCACACCTACAAGTTCTTGGCTGTCACTTGTGTTTGCTTTTGTGTGGAGGGGGTGGCACAGCTGCCTCTGGTGAGCGGTTTCTCTTCTGTGTTCAGAGGTACTGCAGGTATGACTGTGCAGCACAGAATGCCAGCGTGTAGCAACCTGCAAGCAGCTTCTGGGGGGTAAGACAAAAGGCACTTCGCTTCTGAGCGCCAAAAGCACATTCAGCACAGTTTTGGTGGTGAGTTACAACAGGGTAACACCAAGTGGATGCTCTTTGCATCCAAGAGCATGCAAATCTTTGTTTGCTTAGTAAACATGTCTCTCGTTTCAGCCTTAGAAAAAGGCGGGGGAAGACGCGTAAACATTAAAAGATATATTTAGCTTTCTTGGTAACTCAAGTGTGGGTAGTTACTTTCTCTGTTGTGCTTGGACAGGTAAGTAAACCCTTGGGGTTTATCTGACTTCGGTGGTTAGAGCTGGAAGAAGTAAAGTCTTATTTTTATTTTGCAGTCTAATCCGATAATTGCCTCATTAATTTCTCACAAAGATATCGTCTATCTTTATGTCTGGAGCCTGAAAAATGTGCAGGTAGACACATTAAAGCACTGTGAACATCCCCTTATGAAAACTGTCACGTTACCTTAAAAAACCCGGCGCATTATATGAGCACACTGATCAAATGAACATTTGTTCCAGTTCCCTGGGGAATCATTACAGCGAAGTCAGGCTGAACATCTGGGTCTCCATTCCTGATCAGATACACTGAGGACTGGGGAAGTCCTGCTTATATCTTTGGGTGGCGCAGGTGACCTCTTGTGTGGATGTGGAAATCTCTTCTCACTGTTGAGTCTTGGCAGATAAACTCCTGGCTGCAAGGCTGATAGAGCGCAGGAGATGAGATGGATTTCTTCTCCCTGCTACTCTGTATGTGTTTGTACTTTATCTTCCACAGCATGAGCAGGTTGAGCGTGTAGCCCTTTGGAAATCTAATATGGAGATACCTTGGGGAATGGTTGTTTGTAATTTCATTACAGTGGGTAGTGGGAACAGATTTTTTTGTGTTACTTCTGTTTTTAACCAATTTCACTTGCTGATTTTCACACTGGAGAACAAGGATCCACTGATGGTTTGTGTCAGCCTTCTGTTTTGAGTTGGAAGGCCTGACCTTATTTTGATGCTAATCCAGTAAGCAGCTGGGCAACTGATTGGTTTTTTTAGTTTTTTAGGAACAATTAATTGATTCTCAGACAAGTACTGGGAGGGTTTGAATTCCAAAGAAACCATAAACATGGAGGGAAAAAACCCAAACCAAACAATCATAAAACCACTACAAAATAATCCATTATCTTGTAATTCATTCGGAGTTAAAAAGGAAATAAATGGAAGCTGGCAACTACTTTCCATTTGGAAATATGCTCGACATATGTTTTTGACATAAGGCTCTTTACTGATAAACTCTGTGGTGGTCAGCACCTGTTTTAACTGATTCATCTGAAAATACTGCTCAGTGTTGCTAGAAGTAGTTCATCAATCAATTTCTATTAGCATGGTGTGACGGGTTGGCTGTCTTACCTGCTTACTTTAATTGCTGCCGGTGGTGGTGTTTTGCTATACTCGATTGCAGAACTGCTCCTAAATCACACCAGGGCAAACTCCTGCCAAAAAAATTGAAGATGAGTAGAGAATGTTAATAGCAGAAGTGATACTGAAGCAGAACTGCAGGGAAAAGGAATGGTTCTGATCACTGATTTGTGTCAGTGCTAATTGTGTATATTACACAAGTACTACGGAGACACAAATAAAAGAAAACTAGAGCAGCTTTGCTCTAGGATGAGGGAGTGTTTACACTTTAAAACCCAAACAAACCAACCTCCTAGTATGCACTAATAATACTTGCTTGCGTTTTAGATCAAGTGAAGAATCAGACCTCCCATTGTGGAGTAACTGTCTAGATGCCAAATTTAATGTGGTTTAAGAATCAGGAACTATAGACGCTCTGCGATGTTGAATCACAGAACATCAGGGATTGGAAGGAAGCTTGAAAGATCATCTAGTCCAATCCCCCTGCCACAGCAGGACCACCTAGACCAAGTCGCACAGGAACACATCTAGGCAGGATTTAAATGTCTCTGGAGATGTTTAAAAGACGGGGCAGCCCCTTCCAGTGCTCTGTCAGCCTCAGCATGAAGAAGTTCCTTCTCATATTGATGTGGGACCTCCTTTGTTCCAGCTGACACCCACTGCCTCTTGTGCTATCCCCAGATGACATTGAGAAGAGCCTGGCTCCATCCTCCTGACACCCACCCTTCGTATATTTATAGCCATGAACGAGGTCACCCCTCATCATCTTCGTGGCTCTGTGCTGAGCTCTCTCCAGCAGTTCTGTGTCCTTCTTGAACTGAGGGGCCCAGAACTGGACACAATATTCCAGAGACAAAAGCAGTAACAATTCTCTCTCACAAGTCACCAGGCCCATTTTGACTTTATGTTTTGTTTCCGTTACTGTTTATTTAAAAATAATTACAAGCCCACACTCTGGTTTAAAGTTTGCGTGCTGGAAAATCTGCTTCTGTTTGCAGCCTGTGACAAACATAACCTTTCACTGGCAGAAGCAGATAATCTCCATAGACAGCATTTGGTCAAGCAGGATAAGATCAAGAAATTCTTGCTGAAGAAAAGCTTCTGTAAGCCATTGTTTCAAATAGAATACAGTAAGTAGTGACCAAGCAGTTGACATAGTGGCCTTTGTAGCTTCTTTGCAGCTGTTCCATTTGACTCATTCACCTTACCTACAGTTTATGGGACACTGGAAGTGATTTTTTCCAGAATTTTAGCTTGCTAGATGCTGAGTGCCTCCCACTGCAGGATCCAGACTCTTTGATGTAGTGTAATCTTTGAATAACTCTCATAGGATTTTGACAGGCACAGCTTCACTGCATTGTACATGTCAGGGAAATATCATAAGATAAAGCCTGTTCCGTGATCAGTGGTGCTGGTAAAGAACAAACCCAGCTGGGTCTGTCGTCAAGTCAAGGACCTGTTTCTCCTTTGTAATGTCCTGTCAGCTTTGGAGGTTTTGTGTTTATCACTTTTCCTGTGGTGCCAGGTGACAGAGTTTATTGGAGTAGATTCCTCTTAACTATCCAGAAAAAACAAGAAAATGAGACTGTGGGGTCCCCAAGAGGAATAAACCTCAATTTATCAAATATTAGTAGTGCTATGGGATGTTGTGTGTCATGTCTTGGCATGAATATATTGCTCTGAATTCTGAGTGTTTTCAGGTTTGCCCAAGCCTCACTTTTGTGTGTGTGGAGCATCACGATCCCTGTGTCAGAAGTGAGCTGCTCAGAGTCCTCCCCTTGCTTAACTGGCAGTCTCTCAGGTATAACATGGATTTTGATCTCCTGTGCATGTGTGTCTGCAGCTGATCTAACCAGAAGATAGTGCTGACCACAAGAGGAAGGCTTCAACAGTGCTGTAGGATTTATTTAATTACAAAACAAAGATTAGCCAACACAGCATATCTAAAGCTGGTTTTAGGAGGAATGCTGGCAGTGGATAAACAGATGTGATATCATTTCTGGCATCCTGCAGCCCTGCCATACTTTCCACTATATAGAAATGTAACCTCCTAGTCTTTGTTTTGACAGACTTTGACAAAAAGACTATCAATGCTTCTGGTTGGTACTTAAATTAGTTCTTGTAGTATGAAGAAGGAATCTCTTCTAGGGCTTCAGTGAAGCTAGGGGAGGGCGGTATGACTGCAAAAGTTGCTATACTACACTCCCAAGAGTGGTCGTGATGTGGGATACCTACATGTGGGGTGGTTCTACCTCTATAATAGAAGATCCACTGATAGAAGAGAATGGAAAATGTTAACTAAGATGTTCAGGAAGTCCTGCACTGACCTAGAGAAGAATTTCTTGTACTGTATTTTTATTTGGCTTTTGAGCAAAGTTACTGTATAGATTTGGATACTCATGTGACTTGCCAGAGAGAAAGTATAATAGTATCTTGATTATTTGGATATAGAACAAGAGGAGTGGTTCTTTCTTTGATGCCGTGCCTGTAACACATGGCTCTTTATAAAGGTACAAGAAAGAAATGTGAGGACTGCAAGAACACGGAGCTTTCAACTTTGATCTCTTTGCTTCCCACCTGTTTTCTGTCTCAGTTACTGTGAAGAGAACATTGGGAAGAGAATGTTACAAACACTTGCTCCTCTCTTTTGCTGGAAGAAAAATGTCACAGTTGAAGAAATGAAAACTAAAGCAAGCAGTCTGATTAAAGGAATTACATTTATCTTGAAGGTCTTTGCTCACTTCAAGCTGTCTTTACGACTGTCTGGAGAAGCAAAATTAATATGAAACACAATGGGGAGCTATTTTAATGAACCATCGCTAGCTCCCAGGATCTCAACCTAATACAATGTAGTTATGGGGGTTTTTAGTTATTTTGATTATTATTCTTTAAGTTGTTCTTCAGGGGTTACTACAGGCTGAACTGGTACATAGTACTGACCACAGGTAAATAGAAGAAAATTTAAACATGTAAATGTTTTTCCACAGTTCTTACTTGCTTCTCGAATATCTGTGAAATGAAAGGTACCTAAGTGTTGCTGAGGAGTAGAAAAAAAAACAAAACCAGTTTCCGACAGTATCTGAAGGTTTGCCAGCCTCTGCCAGGATCCTTTCTGCTAATTATTCCCTAGGGTGGCTTAGGCATCTCTTTAACTTCAAGCATAGTGAGAGTCGTGGGATTATTTATAAGCTTTGAGGTAGGCAAGCACTCGAACTGCGTTGTTAAGTCAGTTGTTCAATCATGCAGAGTCTTGGGGGTGCAGCGGGTTTTATATTTGTATTTCATTTGGCTCTCACTAGATCCCAGCTACAGAATCGCATCAGTTGTCAGCAATACAGGGTTCTTGTCCTATGTGTAAGTAAAAAAGGATTGGTTTTGCTGCAAGAATAATACGTGGTGCAGTGTTCTTGACACTACAGATCAATAGATTAGCCTTGTGCTGCCAGGAAATAAAATGCTGAGCCACCTCATCTTGTAACACTGCAATAAGTGGATCCATTAATGCACACAGGCTGCTATTTTGCATCTGAAAATAGTCGAGGACAGATATATATATATTTTTTTCTATGACCAGTCTGAAAGAGACATTAGAATTTATAAAGTAAGGTAAATAGCCTTTGGTTGAATCATGCCTTTTCCCATAACCTGGTACCTGTGCACTCTTCTCATCACAGCAGCCACCACAGCGATGATTTTGCTAGAAAAGAAATTTTCAGATATGAGAAGATGTATGGAATTAGTTCTGCTTGCCCTACCTGGTAACAGGGTTCTCCAGGGCAAGTGAGCACTGCTAGTGTTAAGTTAGGGCAGCAATCTATTGGAGAATCATTTAAAAATATGGTAATGATGCTGGAAGGTAATTAAGATCAAGGAGAAGCACTCAGCTGTGCTTTACATGACCTCTTTTTTAAATGCTGACCAGTTACTCCCTTGTATTAGTGTTTATGGCACTTCTGTAGTTCCCATTACCATAGAATCTGAAATCTTCAGTCTTTAATGTACCCATTGTTGCAAATCCCTTGCGAGAGTGGGAAGTGATAAGGCAAACACAACGAAAGAGATTAAGGGAATGGCTCAGGGAGGAGCAGAGGCTGCATGTGTCTCAAATCCCAGGTTAGCACTCCAGCCCCACTGTCTTACTTTCATACTATTAATCTAACAATTTCTTAGTAATTTGGATAATTGATTATGGAAGCAGATACTGTGATGGCATTAAATGCTGAAAACGGGTTTCTATTTTCTGCTTTAATTAAGCAGCAAAGCTTATTAATAGAGTAGAATAGGAATCTCTGTAGGTATATATAGGATTCTGGTAGAATAGATTGTTCTGATATAGCAGTAATTCATCTAGATGTGGTGACATTCTTCACCAGTACTTACCTTCATGTGGCATCATCCTTGAAGGACAGTAAGTCAATATTGCTGGGGCAGTGCCATAGAAATTGTGTTTCATTTTTGGGTGGTGGTCGTGGCCAGCCATGAACAGTGCACAGTGACAGATGGACTGGAGACCTTGTGTGACAAAAAAATGGACACTTCAAGAGTCAATAAAGGTGTTATTTTTTGTTGTGTCTGCTTCCAAAGATGCTGCCCATTCTGTATCACAGGTTGAGAATTTCGTTGTCTGTCTCTGCTTTAGCTTTAGAGCTGATAAAAGAAAGAGTTTTGCAAATGAAACTGGATAATCTTCACAGAGAGCAGTTTCCTACAGAAGGTTGAAATCTTATGGCAGATTTAAACATCTAGTTCCAGCTCCCTACCGTGGGCAGGGACACATCTCACCAGAGCCCCATCCAACCTGGCCTTGAACACTTCCAGGGATGGAATATCCACAGCCTCCCTGGGCAACCTGTTCTAGTCCGTCACAGAGAGGAATTTCTTCCTAAGGACTTGAGTTCTTTGGTTTATGTTAATGATCTGAAGTTTTACAGATAGTTTTATTTCTTGCTTTTAGATAAGCTTGATACATGTTTATTTATCTGCATTATTCTTAGTGGAAGTGGATTATCCAACACAAAAATTATGTTGTTATGAAATGGATTTCAACCGTTCTTTCATTTCCAGCGGATGTGTATCCGATCAATGGCACCTGGCTGGCTCAGTTGGTAGAGAATGGGACTCTGAATTCCTGGGGTCATGGGTATGAGCCCCATGAAGGACATCTCGAGAGAGTACTGTAGGCTTACCCTGCTCCAGCAGGGGAGGTTGGACTTAGATGCTCTTCCAAGGTCCCTTCCAACCTCTAACATTCTGTGATCTCTGACAGCAGCCAATAGCTGATGCTTGACAGTAAGGTTTGAAGGCTTCCACAGCTAGTAGACAGAATGTTGCCGAGCACTGACATTAGAGTTTTGGACTTTTTTCCATAACATTATTTAATATTTCATTTGGTGATTGATTTCTCTGTGTACTAGTAGCTCAGCAGATAGTTGCACGTGATGGTAAAAGGCTGGTGTTGCTCTCTCTTTTGTCTAAGAAAAAGATGATGAGATGTAATCTCAAGCACATTGTTTGGATAGTTTTTGTTTGTTTAATGTGCACTGCTTCACTGAAGGACAAACTTGGTGTATGCTGGGGTTTAGGGAAGTGAGTCAGATTCAATTTCTGAACATACAGCAAAGGGAAAAGCATTCCCAAGAGCTTGCTATGCTGCCTGTCCAGCCTGACAATGCACTGCAAAGCTGGGCTTTTGTTGTCAAAGGCTCATGTGCCATGGTAGTTATCATACGGGCTTGATAACAGGAAGCTGAGCACAATGCTTTAATTCAGCTGAAAGATTTTGCAAATGTCATCAGTTGGGAAAGGAAATTGTCACCGTGTGGCCTTGGTTAAGTCTGAGATAGAAACGTAGTTGTGTTTTCTCTGCTGTTTTTTCTTGGTTGCAAACTGTAACATAAGAGTAAAGGGCAAAGCAAAGCTTCATGTATGTTTTGGAATGAACACCAAGAAAGAAAGCCATGCATAAAGCAGCACTTCCTTTCTTATTTCTGAATTATCTTAACAAAACAGTTGATGCACGTAAGTCTTGCTGTTGGTGTATAAAGCTGAGGTCCTGTTTCTGGTGTGCCATCTTGGGAGGTCCTCAGGTGGGTTTTCAAAGAGTTAATGTTTGATGCAGGGTAAGATGATACAGTGACTTTATACCAACTTCCCAACCAAGAAAGAAGCCTATAAGAAAGCTGGGAAAGAGCACAAGGGCATGGAACAACAGTGTGAGGGGGTCAAGGTTTTAAGCTGGAAAAGGCTAGATTTAGACTGGACATTAGGAACAAATACGCTAATCTGAGGGTGATGGAACAGGTTACCTGGAGAGGTGATCGAGGCCCCGTCCCTAGAGACATTCAAGGTCAGGCTTGATGGGGCTCTGAACAATCTGTTATAGTTAGAGATGTCCTTACTTGTTGTAAGGGAGTTGGAGTAGATGACCTTTAGAGGTCCCTTCCAACCCAACACATTCTATGATTCTGTGATACAAATGTAGCTTAAGCCTATACACAGGTGAACTTGCTGCTGGTCTTTCCTGTAGACAATCACAGACTTCATGGACTTCTCAGACTTAGAACAGTTCTTCAGTACAAAAGGTGTTTTGGGTGGAGTTTGGCTGATGATTAGTTAAATACCAGTTATAATAGCAGTGACCTGGCAGCTGGATACCAAGCCTGTATGGGAGACTTGTGTTTGATAGCATTGTTCAGCTGAGATCCAACACAAATCATTATTCCTTTGCGATCACTTCAACCTGACTTTCCCTTTCCAGTCAGCCACTCTTTTTTGAGCAGTATAGAGATACACACTGTAGCTTTGTGGCCTTTCTGTTCCTCCTGATGTAGTAGAGCTTACCTTAATGAACCTTTCAACTGGATTGAAACCAGTAAGTCAACTTGGGAGGGACCTGTGCATTGTAAAATTCACATCTACGTGGATCCTTCATAGCCCTTAGCACAAAAAAGATACCAACACCCCTAGCTCTTTTAAAAATATATCTTATACTTCTATAGACAATAAAGTGTTGAAGCAACTGAAGTATTAATGACTGGGTAATTGAGAGTAATAATTGCATTTAGAGGCACTAACACAGTTCTCTTTTTGAAGTGCCTACTTAGTAGTAGCAGTGCAGCAGATGCTAACTGAATGGAAGAGAAGTAATTGTGCTGGACAAGGAGCTGATTTGTTTATGAGAAACACCTCTTCTTCACTGGTAAATGGTCACAAGAGTCAAGAAAGGACAGCCAAAGCCATTCTGCAAGTATTTATCTCATTGCCTGTGTGATTTGTAGAGGATCTTCTCATGCTTTTTCTCCCCTAGTTAGTCTGATCATGCTCTGCCTTTGTCTCTGAGGAGCAGAACAGGGACAGGTGTGGTGTGGCTGCTGCAGTGCAGGGTTGCTGAGTCAGTCAGTGCTCATGTATTTTCTTCTCAGCCAAGATAACAGCAGGATTAGATGGATTTCATGCTCTGGTGAGTGAGCTGAGAAAATGCCTTCTTCCTGTTGCTTCTAGCTGTGGTGCCTTAATTCCTCTGAAATACATCGTGCTAGAAAGTACCAGAAAATATGATCATGTGATTTTCTGTTTTAATGCCCAGGAGATGTATAGCATTGCCAAGTGGTGCATGGTTATACATCAGCTAGTGGAGCTCTTAGAGCAGTGGAGGTGTCTGCTTGCTGGAGTGTGTTACAGCACATTTCACTAGGAGTGGCTTGAGCTGGGTGAACATTTTAGATGCCTTTCTGATGGGAAAGTCATCCCAACATGGCAGCAGAAGAATGGGGTTTGTTGCAGTTTGAGAATATTTTCTGTAAACGATTGGAATATAATAGGCTAAGATATGTTTTAAGGACTAAACCATGATTACTCCAAAAGCCACAAAGTAGCTTTGCACTACTGCTTTTTTAAAGCTCAGCAAATTTTATGCAGTAGCTGAATTATTGATGGGGATAGATTGGAAGAGGAAGCTCTGTTGCCTTATCAGTCTGAAGCAAGCAGTAGTTGGTTGACTTTGCAGAGGAAGGCAGCTCCTTCAGAAGCAATGAGTGAACAGGTCCTTGCTGAGGAACGGCCCAGTGAGAACATCTTGTGTCACTATGCCCAGAAGATGACTGCCTGTTTTGGACATTTAGGTAAAGAAGTTAAAGCTGTGCATGTGTGGTTTTTTGGTCTCCTTTGTGTGGATGAAGGGTTTCCTCAAGTCTATGGTAAATAGCTGAGTGCGTGTGTGTCAGCATGATGTCTCGAGTAAGTAAATGGTGTGTGCCCAAAGGGAAAAAGCTGCACGTGTGGAGTAATTGTACCACAAGTAAGGAAGTGTCTTTGTCTTTTTTGTGTGTGAGCATGAATGTTGGAATGGTATTTCTCCTTATTCTCAGTGTCTTTGAGAATTATTACGTGGGTGAAGAAGATAATCCTGTTGCCTTGGAAAGATGCATGAAAGCTTATTTGGGGCTATCGACCTGTGCATTAACTGCATTGGCTCTGAAGTGGTACCAAAGAGAAATGAACATTTTGTTTTACTTGGTTTTCCTGGTTTCATTTTGATTTTTGCTTGGGGCTTGATTTTGCTGAATTAGTATGACTGACTTCCGTTGCTTGGTTCAGGTTGTTGCTGCTTTCAGTGCAAGAATAAAATCACACTGAAGTGCATTTACAGGAAATTCACTTCTGGTGGCAGGAGCAATTAAAGACAGCATTAGTGCACTCCACATTTCTGCCTTTCATTTCGCTGAAGGGCCAGTTCAGTCCACAGCCTTGCTCAGGAGGATGGAGGGATATTTCTTCTGCCATGATTTTCACCCTCGGTGTCTAATGTTTGCTATTATTCAGTGCCTGCTATTTTGTTTTGCAATTTATTTGTGAACTGCAGTCAAAGTTTGTTGTTACTTCTACTGTAGTAGGACTAGTTTAGAAGAAGCCTTTCACTATTCCTAGTTGCACATGAAATATCTGTGTGTTTTTATCATCTGGGCAGCCAACTGATTTGGTGGATTCAGGAGGGATTGACTAGGAATGGTCTTGAGATGGCTGAAAAATATTTATAAATAAAGTATTTATGAAGTTGATAATGAGGAAATATTTGAAGTAGCTAGCCTGCATAATTCCTGCCTCATCCAGTCCCTTGTGAGAACTGTCGGTCTGGAAGGCACCCATACCTCAAACTGTGTGAAGCTGTGTGAAGGCTCGAGCCCCCAGCACTGAATTCTTGGATTAGGCACGGCTTGCAGTTGGCAGTGGTTTAAAAGTATTTTGCTACTTGGCAGATACTGAGGAAATTTCCTCAGCATTGCTTTTGGGTTGGATGCCTGGATTCCTGAGAATGTCTTTCAAGAAACATAAGGACAGGGTTATGCCCTTGTGTTTTCTGCCTTTTTTCTTTTATCTTCAGCAAGAATATGAGAAATAAATCTTTTCCACTTAATTGAGTGCTTGACTGAAGTGGTAGGACATGGCCACTGTCTGTATTCTGGCTAAGGCTGAATGCTAATGCCTGGTAACAGTGAGGCTGGCTCAGGCTTTGTGCTGTACCTTGGACACAAGGATCTGACCCTTGGATCCAACTGCTCCAAACAGCCCTTTGTCTGACTCAAGAAGCCACTGTAATGCTTTCTGGTCCCCTGAGACTTCTGTTCCTCTTGTATTATGTGTTAACAGGATGGAAGATCTTAAAGCTACAACCTATGTGTTAAAAACACTAACGATCATATTGGTTTGTGCTAGCAGCAGCAGCTACTATGTGGGGTCTGAGACTGTAGTTATCAGACAGTGACAGCAGTAGCCAGGGCTGGGAAGGGGCTCCATTATTCACTCTCAGAGGATGAAGTACCTTGTTTTTAATTAAGCAGGATGCTTCTCCAGATATGTGCAAATGCTAGTCCAAACCAAGCTGCTCCTGTGGTCCCCACCAGTCCCATGTGTCTTGGTGGTGGAAGGAGACTGGATTGCTGTTCAGTGTTTGATGTAAGACTGCACTGTGGTACAGTGGTCACAGGCTGACTGCTTAGACTGTGGAAATACTCTGGGAAAAGGGTACCAATCCCTGCTGCTTCCCAGGCTGATGCTGGAGTTACTCTACCTGCAGAAGTTGTGCCTAGCAGATGAAGGAGCAGAACCCTGCATGGGTGAAAAGCCTTTGCTCTACCCTTTCACCTGTGTCAATGGGTTGCAACTCTTCTGGGCAAACTCAGAGTTAAAAAGGTTGACAGAGGCTTTACAGAGTTTATATGGTGTCTGGTTATGTGGGAGAGGACTGCCATTTTGTCTAGCTGCTGCTACACAAGAGATCATACGGGGTTAATACTCATTGCAACACGTGGTGTAAGGACTGTGTAGGTGAATGTACCTGGAAGATTTGGATCAGCATGGCTACAACAGGAAACTTGGAGTCAGTCTGAAACCAGTGCACTCAAACTCTAATGGAGGACAAGCTTTTCTTCTAGGATTTGAGCAGCCAGGCTGTAGAGAGTGTTAGAACATTTCAAAACATTACATTAAGGATTAGTGTCTGCAGCAGTGTTAATGCCAGGGCAATGTGTGCTTTTTGCCTCACCTACTGCAAAGGGCAAAGTCCACCTTGTGGTGTTGGTGAGGCTGGGTAGTTAGCACTGCTGCTGTCAGACGTCAACATCCTTCACTGATTACCCAGCAACGAATGACACTCCTATCCCGAGCTGAGAGGTGCTGTGTTAGCCTGCATTCAGCCACGTCCTATAGGTCATCCCACTGCTGTAAGCACAGAATGGTGTTCCACCTTCAGCTGCAGTGGTAGAAGGTATCACAGTGTCACAGAAAATTAGGGATTGGAAGGGACCTCAAAAGATCATCTAGTCCAATCCCCCTGCCAGAGCAGCACCACCTAGACCAAGTTGCAGAGGAACATGTCCAGGTGGGTTTTAAATGTCTACAGAGAAGGAGACTCCACAACCCACCCTGGGCAGCCCCTTCCAGTGCTCCGTCACCCTCACTGTGAAGAAGTTCCTTCTCATACTGATGTGGAACCTCCTCTGTCCCAGCTTACACCCATTGCCCCTTGTCCTATCTCTAGATGGCATCAAGAAGAGCCTGACTCCATCCTCCTGACACCCACCCTTCACATATTTATAAACATCAATGAAGTCACCCCTCATTCTCCTTGTCTCCAAGCTAAAGAGACCCAGCTCCCTCAGCCCTTCCTCACAAAGAAGGTGTTCTACTCCCTGAAGTTTCAGATCTGTCTTTTCCACTGAGTGCCTGTGGTGTGCAAGTCTGTAGGTTGTGAAGTCTGTTAGAGAGTGAAAAATTGCTGCAAAGCTTCATTTCCTAGCTGAAGTACTTACAACACGACATTTGCTGAGATCTCCGATCTGACAGAAGATCCTCCAAAGCAGAGCTCAAATGGCTGTATTTATTGAGCCACCTCTTCTTCAAAAATACATTAGCATCACCCCATTAAAATTAGTACAGATCTATTCTGGGTTTGTCCTGCTGTGTTTGGGATTGATTGTAAACCCAGAACAATGTCTGTTGAAGGGCAACCGTGATTTCAGGCTTGTTTTCAAGATGATATCAAAGTTGTACTATTTGAAAAGTAAAAAGCACTTTACCTCATAGGAACTGTGTAAGAATAGATGAGCCAAGTCTGGATTTTGAGGTGATACTTCCTCTTTAATTCAGTAAATAAAGGAATCTTCTCTTCAAAGCCTGTTCCCATCTGTAGGTAGCACTTGAACCCTGGCTTTGAGGGAAGAATGATGTGACAGGCTCTCACTGTGCTCAGTAAGCCCATCAGTGGGTTTTTTTTCAACTTCTAATTTAGTAAAAGCTTGACTGGAAGCAATGCAATCATCACAGCAGGTCATTTTGCAGCACTCTTCTGTATGTTAAGGGGAATTGAGAGCCTGGGCCAAACACTGCACGCTTGTCTCACAAGTCCTGGTCTGGGCTGTACCTGTACCTTTCTCTTATAGCTGATGTTGGGTTAGGTTGGGTTTGGTTTCTTTTTTATCTTTAGCTTTGGAATTTCCTGTGACTTTCCAATGCCCTGTTGATAATTAACTCTGCCTTTACCGAGAGAGAAGTATTCATTAGATGATTAGATTAGTAAGTCACTGGAATTGGATTAATGTAAATACTTCTTGTAAGCGAAGCAGGAAGGCTTGGCACAGTATCTGCAGAGCTTCTCCTGTCAGCGCTGCAGGAAAGTGCAGAGGGAGAGCACAAGCCAGCCAGTCGTTAGTAGTTAGGGGAAAGCATAAAGGCTTTTGTTCAGAATAGGCAGCGAAAGCTGCGTAAAGGATTCCTCCAAGGAAATCTGCTGATGAAACAGTGCCTTCGTACACACCTCAAAAAGGAGGGCCAAGATACTCTGCCGTAACCCTTCACCACAGCACACGTACAGACCTGACGTGAAGCGGGGACACGGTAGATTAAATGCACAGATGTGCATTTGTAGATTATGATGAGGATGACTCTGCCATAATAAGATTTTTGACACAGCCAGGTTTTTTTATTTCAAACTAATCCTCTTATGTAACAGTTACGTTCTTTCTCTTGTTCTGAGAATTAATCTGATTTTCAGATACTCTTTATGGTTTGGCTTCTGACTTTTTCATTCCCAGGGATGAGTTGCAGCTGATTACAATAGTTTTAGATGGCAGTCACCTGATCAAGCATACTGTCATAATCTCTTGAAGATAATCACTAAAAATATATCTTCCTTAATCCCCTTTGCTGGATAAGAGAAAAAGAGAAGGATCGGTAAGAGCAGTGTGCCGTGAGTGGCAGACTGACCGCGTGCGCCACAGGTTGTTGTCTCTCGCTTCTTCCCAATAGAAATGCCGTTCTTCCCCATCCTAAACAGCTTTCAGAAGTTGTGTGGCTCAAGTAACACTGAAGAGTTAGTGCTGGAAAAGGTGAAATTCCGAAACTCGGTCAAAAGGCTGTCAATTATTGAGGATGGGGATATTGCAGAGGTTTTGTATCTCATTCCTAAGCAGAGTTTGCTGAAGCAACTTCCCTACTTGAATCCAGATGACTACTACTTATGTGAGCGGTTATTTGACACTCCTGAGGATCTGGGTAAGTGAGGACGGGCATCAGGTCTAGATTTTTGGTTAGTCAGTAGGTTTAATTGCTTTACACTTGGCTTATTTTTTGTCTGGCATCAAGAAACTTTATGACAGCAAGTGTGCCTGAGTGTTGAGAAACTTTGTCGCTGTGCCAGAGAGGAGGGAAAGAATAATAAAAAGCCAGATTATGATCTGGATAGTCAGAAGTAGTTGGTGGATACAGTTATGCAGTTATGTCTACCAAAACTACCTGGATATGTTCCTGTGTGGCTTGGTGTAGGTAATCCTGCTCTGGCAGGGGGGTTGGACTAGATGATCTTTTGAGGTCCGTTCCAATTCCTAATGTTCTGTGATTCAGTTGTGTCTTTTATCCAGGTACCTCCTTTTTCCAGGATAAACAGTCATAATTTATTTAGATGCTCTTTGTGCAGTGGCAAATCCACACCTTTGATTATTCTTCTCATCTTAATTTTTCTAATTCTACTATAGCCCCTGGATAATTGGGAAATAGAACTATATTTGATGTGTAACATAACATGGGTTTATATACAGAATCTTAATGATGCTTCTTGTTCCTCCCAGTAATTCCTAAAATTTGGTTTGGTTTGGTGTTTAATATTGAACGTCAGTTTATTCCTTCAGAGTTATCAGTGGTGAGAAGACTTATATCTGGAAACCTTCAGCTTAATTAATTTGTTACAATTCATTAGTAATTTTTTTTAAATTCTTTTTAAAGGTTTTGTGGAAATGCCAGTCTAAGAAATTGGTTATAAATGTTAATCCAAAGCTTTCAGATAAATTTCTGAGATTCTCTTTTAGGACTTGCTTTATGAACCTGAGTTTTGATAACCCAAACGTGCTGGAATTTTGCCTGTACTTAACAGATCAAGTGACTTAGCCACTTGTCACTCTGCCCAGCCCCTCAAAATGTTATTGCTGAGTGATGGTGCGTGATAGAAAGAGTGTTTCAAAGATCTGCTTTCAAGTTTGCTGTTTCATTGGTGCTGAATAACACTTTGTTGGGTGCTTCTGGCTAGTCAGCTTCATAACCCATGAACTTCTCACCATGAAAGTGATGCTGGCCAAACCCATATGTGGTTTTGGATAGTTACTGCTTCCGAGTAAAAATGTTTGTTTTAAACAAACATTTAATTAATATCTTGCTATAACATGAGGCAAACATCTAATGGGGGTGGGGGAAGCAGCTGTTATTCTGCCCTGCCAGGCATCTCAGTGTTTCACAGCAGTGTTCTGCAGCACACTTCTACAGGCAATTGTTATAATATTTTTAAACGCAACTCAGTATAGAAAAATAAGTGAGTGAACAGTGACCATCAACCCCTGCAGGACTCCGGAGAAATTCTTTGCCATGGTAGCCAGCTGCCATTTTTCACAGGTGCAATTTTCTTTTTATTTCATGGAGCTTAAATCAGTTCAGAAATCTTCAATTTTCAGTTCTTCACCCAGTGACAGAGCTAGTGGGACAGGTTCTGATTAGCATGATGCTGCAGCAGATAGCGCAATCAGACATCGTACAAATTGGGTGCTGCTATTCAGTAGGATGGGTATTGGGATCCTGCTTGCCAGTGCCTTGAATAATGCTACTCAAAGGCTGCAAAGATGTCTGGTGTCTCAGCTTTACTTAAATTACAATAATTGGAATCAGAATCTCCCTTCCCTTGAACAAAATGAGTGGAATAGTTATTAAAAATGGCCCAGTTGGAAAAGCTGTGTGTAACTTTAAGATGCAAAATGCATGAGCCTGTCTCTTAGGCCATGTGCCTGCTTGGGGATTATGGTCCCTCAAGTACTGCAAGATTTAGCAGCTTATATACTCTGCTGAAAGACAGTTTGCTGCCTGTATTTGGCCTTTCAGACAGAGATTAGAAATTGCACTGTCCAAGGCGTTTGGACATGCACTAAATATTTCTCTTGCTGCTCAGACGTGGATTCATAACCATCAGGAAAGGTCCAGATTTTAGCTTTTGGAAGATCAGGGATTATCAGCAAGTGCAGAACTATTTAGTATTTAGGAAGTGAATCGTTTGAGTCTAACCAATTTAACCCACTACCTGCCCTGAATCTCTGAAAGGACTCTCATTCTACATAAGTTTACTTGGCAAGGACTGATGAGCCACATTTCCCCCCTTTTCTAGGGCAGGTGGTAAGGGACTGCTTCCCATCAGAGGCATTGCTGGCCACAAGGTCTGCTGCAACAAAATCTCTCTACAATCAGAAGACCTGGTTCAGCACATGCCTTTGATTCTCTGGATACAAAGGATTCTGTGCAAAAATGTCTGATATTCAGGATCAACGACACTTGAAAGTGGGTTTGCAAAGCAGCAATAGAATTTTAGAGAGAAAACTGGCTTGGAACCATGTGAGGTTGCTGCTTCTAGGAGCTGCTGTTATCTGTCACTGGTACAGGTGGTGCCTCATGCACCTCCCCACACCAAATGCCCTTTGGATGTGACACTGGTGTGCACCTGAGGGAAAGGAGCTGCAAACCACATTATCTAACTGACCTCCCGTGCGTTTAGTAACTGTTTATGTAACAGTCTTAAACTAAAGCATCACTAGTGAGAATGGCTGCTTGTGTTGGATCACTGGATGTGAAGGAAGATGGAAGGAATTTAGAGAGCATGAGAACAGCTCAGCAGGGAACCGGGCAGTAAGCTGGCCTCGTGCACAAAAATTTATGAAGCCCTGAGACCCTGTTTACTCTTTGCTGGCTAAAAAGGGGTGGGATGGCTGTGCCCAGAGAGTTGTGGGGTTAAATCCAGCTGGCAACTGGTCATGAGTGGTGTTCCCCAGGGCTCAGTATTTGGACTTTTTCTGCTTAAAGCCTTTAACTGTGATCTGGACTTGAGCATTAAGCACAGCCTCAGTAAGTATGCAGGTGATGGCCAATTTGGGCAGGAGTGTTTGTCTGTTTGAAGGTAGGAAGATTTTAGAGAGGAATATGGACATGCTGGATTGATGGACTGAGGCCAGTGGTATGAGGTTCAACAAGACTGAGTGTCAGATCCCATGCTTGGGTCCTAACAACTCCATGCAATGCTACAGGCTTGGGGATGACTGCCTGGAAAAATGTCTGGTGGAAAAGGACCTGGGGGTGTTAGTCAACAGGTGGCTGAATATCAGCCAGCAGTGTGCTCAGGTGGCCAAGAAGGCCAAATGGCATCCTGGCTTGTATCTGAAATCGTATGGCCAGCAGGAGTAGGAAAGTGATTGTCCCCCTGTACTTGGCACTAGTGAGGCAACACCTTGAGTACTGGCATCGGTTCTGGACACCTCACTAAAAGAAAGACGTTGAGCTGCTAGAAAGGGTCCAGAGAAAGGCCATAAAGCTGGCAAATGGTCTGGAGAACAAGCCTTATGAGGAGCAGCTGAGAGGCAACCTTATTGCTGTGTCTACAGCTACCTGAAATGAGGTTGTAGTGAGATGGGGATTGGTCTCTTCTCCCAAGCAGCAAGTGACAGAACAGCCTCAGGTTGTGCCAGGGGAGGTTTAGATTGTCTAATAGGAAAAATTTCTTCACCAGAAGCATTGTCAAGCACTGGAACACACCATCCAGGACAGCGGTGGAGTCCCCATCTCTGGAGGTATTAATAGGTGTGTAAATGGGGCAGTTAGGGACAAGATTTAGTTGTGGACGTGGCAGTGCAGGGTTAATGGCTGAGCCCAGCAATCTTAAAGGATTTTTCATGGTGCTGTGTGAATTTGCCAGGTGTCTGAAGCTAAGTAATCTTGAATGTGGAGGGTGGCGACACAAGAGAAAAACCCACGTTCTGTTGGCACTGGTGGAACACTTTGCATGCTGAGATGTGCTAAACAGTCTGCTCATGAACGCCTGATAAAGGGATTCATTGTTTTGGTAGCTTTTTCAAAAGGATTCCTTCAAGTGAGCGATTTCTCCTGGCCCCAGCTCCAATATTTATTTATTTATAATGCTGATTTATATGATTAAGTGGGGAACATGCTTCTAAAATCTGTTTGATCCAAATTTAGGAGTGTTACATCATTGTTCTGCAGGACAGTGTGTGAATTCAGAACAGAGCTGGTCAGTCAGTTAGAGGGTTTGAAAACATGCTGTTGAATTTCAGCACCTAAAAGTGTAAAATGTTGGGCTTGCACAGGTAAGAAATGGAAAATAACAAACACTGTTCCAGAGAACTGTATGGAGGGCAACGATACTTATCACAGCATCAATACATATTGATTGAATAATACTGCTGCAAAAATTGCCTTCCTCTTTCTGGGATGTGTTAGCAGCAGATACGTGCAGCAAGGCAGATAATTCTGTTTTCTCTGTTCCTGTTACTGAAGAGGACTCTGCTGGATTCACTCGGTAGGTTTGGACCTACCACTTTGAGAAAGATATTGATGAATTGGAGGGGAAGCTAGTAGAGGGAGAAGGCAGTAAGAACAGTATTAGGAAAAAAGATTTACGAGAAAAGATTAATAGAATTAGGCTTGCTGAATGTAAAGATAAGTGAGGGATTTAGTCCAGATGAATAAGGGGCTCTCAAATGGAGATGTGTGCTTGAGAAGTACCCACGAATACACTTGTGGAAAGTACTGGGCTGTGGGTTTGTGCTTGAGTACAAAGTATATCTGGAGCTCCCTGTCTATGTTATACCCTAATAATCTTTGTTTTCATAAATATGCATAAATAGCTTGATGGGGGTTTTCCTGGGGTTTCTTTAAATTAAATTTTAGAAGAAAAAGTATTCAGTAAGGACCACTTCTTCATCCTCTGCCCATTTGCAGTATTGCTATTGCAGTTTAGCTGCTGCCACATTTATACCTAAAATATTTGAACATTTAATGGCTAAAATCTTGGCTTCCTGTTTCAGATTCCCATTTGCTGTGGGGCAAGGTGGTGCCAGCATTTGAGATCAATCCAAGCTAATTTGCTTAGTAGTACATCAGTGGTTTAGCATTAATCTGTATTAACGTAGTATGGTTTAGAGCCAACTGAATTCACCTCTGTAGAGCTCACTCTCCACCTAAATTCTTTATCTATCATCCAATAAACAGGAACAGAATTGAAGTTCCTACAGTTACTAGGTATTAATAAGAAAGATGAGCTGAATCAGCTCTAAGTAGAAAGAAATGATGAACATTTAGTGGTTCCCTGTGTGGCTGTATACGTGGGCAGTAGCAGTAGTGCAGATTGTCGAGGCGAAGTAAAGCAAAGCTCTCACTTGCTCTGTAACTCCCTAATACTGAGGGGTGCAGGCAGCTCTAACTGGAAAGATTATTGTGGCTACACACC
Source organism: Rhinopomastus cyanomelas (assembly GCA_013400115.1). Classification (NCBI taxonomy): domain Eukaryota; kingdom Metazoa; phylum Chordata; class Aves; order Bucerotiformes; family Rhinopomastidae; genus Rhinopomastus; species Rhinopomastus cyanomelas. The sequence continues at coordinate 80,126 of VXBP01003024.1, read as the reverse complement.
CCCCACAGTTGTTTACAGAGAGTTCTGCTTTTGTTCTGTATCTGATTGAAACTTCCTCTCCTGGGTCTGTCGTTTGCAGTTGTGTAACCTTAGTTTTATCAAACAACCGAGAGACAAATGCAGTCCCCTTCCTGGGCAGGATTGGAGCAGGACAGCAGATGTGCCTTGTCCTCCACCACATCAAGGGGCAAGTGAGCAGCTCTCCTTCCCACTGTCCCTGGGTGTTCAGAGCCACCACAGCCTCTTGCAGGTAGGAAAGAGACAGTTAAATCTGAAATGGAAGCTGGTTTCAAGCTAAGGAAGCAGTAGCCTTTCTGCCAGTGGCTACAATACTGGCGGCACTGGGATGGGGAAAAGAGAAATTGAACTTGCTATTCCTTCTCCTCCTAAAGCTGTTCCTTGGGTCTGCTCTGCTGTGTCCAGAAGGTGAGATATTGGGAAAACTTCAGAGCAGAGAGAAGGACATGGGAAGTGGCTGCCCTCTCTCACTCTGACTTTGGGCTCTGGAGGGAGTAGAATAGAGAGAAGGTTGGTAGTTGCCCTTCTTCCTTGCTTGCACTCCCATGCACCTCTCGAGGAGGGGATGAACGCTAATTGCTGTTGGCTCCTTCTCTACATTTATGCCTGGGTGATATCACTAAGTAGATTTTTGTATACAGGGAGTTTAAAAGTGGATTTTAGTTTAAGAGAATGATAGATGTGCAGTCGACCTCTGGGATTTTCTTCAGTAAAAGGGCAAATAGTGAATGGGGAGATAAAGGAAACAGGAAGGTTCTTCACCCAGGTCATAGGGAGAGGGTGCAGCTGTCACGGAAAGAAGACGCATTAGAATGGGAGACTGTGAGTATAGTCTTGTGTCATCCTGCTTATAATTTTCCAGTTCTTATCCTTTAAAGAGTGGGGTCTTTAGAGTGGGAAGCAACACTGTGGGACCATGGAATGTTAATCACTGGTTTGTTACCATGTGAATTAGACAGTGGAGCCATCTATGCAGTTTTCACCTTAAAACACAAAAGCATTAAACAACAAAAAGATAAACTAAACTAGCTTCACAGTACATGCAGTATTTGGAAGATTCAGCATTGTTTGTTTATATTTTCAAGCTGGCAAGCTCTCCTTTCTTATCTGTGACTCCTTCCTTTGGAGCAGAGGCCATTAGCCGTCTGCTCAGTGTAAACCAACTGTGAGTAAACCTTCTTACAGAGCAGGAGCAGCAAAATGCTTTTGTAGTTACCTCTTAAAAATTCTAGTGAGTGCAGAAGTTAGTTGGAGTTATATGTACTCTGTTTTGAATATCAATTTGTTGTGTGCCTGCTTAATATTTGTGTGATGATCCTACTATTGGAACAGCTACAAATAATTCAAAAGAAAGTTTCAGATATGTAAGTTTTTACATGCTGAAACACATGTCCTCATACATAGCTTGCGGAGAAATTCAGAGCCCATTTCCAGAAGTGGGAGTGAGGTGATAAAAAAATGCAGTTGCTGTAAAAGCCTGTTTCCACATCTTCATATTACACTATGTAGTTAAGTCATAACTACTTGGGAAGCATGTTTTGATGTTTTCTTTGAGGTTCATTTGGTGGGACACTGGACTGGGAGTGAGATGCCTTTACATCTGTCTCCATGATAGATTTAGATGCCTTTTTTGGACTCCTATTTATAGTTTAATATAGAATCAGAAAAGAAGAATTTGTGCTTTGGCACAGTGAAGATTGGTTACTCCAGTTTAAATGTGTCCTGATAATGGGTTGCCTCACCTTCAGGGATCGCGGACTTGCATTATCGTGTGCTCTGCTGAATGCTGCCTGGCTGAGGTGCACACTAAAGGTTAATGTCAGGGAGGATTCCACTATGTCTGTCTCTGAGACTGCAAAGCAAAGAACTTGTTCTTTGCTCTGCAAATTAACTGGTTGGCAGGAAGCTACTTTGATCTGGTGTTTTAATGGACCTCTGATGCAGAAGCTCTTCCAACTAGTGAGTCTCGACTACGTGCTTGCTGATTTCGCTGAGCCAAAAACTTCCTGGACAGGCTGTGGGAGTTAATCCCATTCTGCAGTGGATTATCAATATCAGATCTCCTTAACCTTAGGCACACACAGTAAAGCATGACACTTGCATATATGCTTTCCTGTTAGGGATGACTGCCTTCACCCAAGTTATTTGTGATTTTCATCAGTAACTGTGGGTACTGACTGTACTGGTGACAGGCAGTACTGGTTACTGGCTGTTCACTCCATGTGTTTATCAGCACCAGTACTGCTTGAGATCGTGCTGTGGCTAGATGAGTTCAATTTCTAGGTGGTGAATAGTGATGTTTTAAAATGATACTGAGTTTAAAGTACTGTCACTACATCCTCGTGCTGTGCTGTGTGTCAGTTCAGAGTGTGCACAGTGTAAAAGTTCACACGGGTGTTCGGAACGCATGATCTCCTTTGGAAGGATTAGCGATAGCATAAGCAGTTTGGCAGCCAGGTGATGCATCAATAATATGAATGTGTGTTCAGAGATAAATGTTTGCACATACCTGCACCTGGAGGGTTACCCATCACTGGGGTTTGTATATTTTGGGGACCACTGCATAGAAATGTAATGTAACCATCTTTTCTCATTTGTTTCTAAAGATGAAGTGGCCAGGTGCTTTTCACATAAGTGTGGGTGATAGGTTTCTTAACGTTGAGAGCAAAGCCAAGTGTCCTTGTTTCCTTCGTTTGCTTTACATTACACGTAGTGTTAGGCAGAACAGCAGCCTGTTAAGAAAATATTGCTTGTGAGAGCCTTAGAAAAATCAAAATTTGTTTTAAGAAATACAGACCTCTTAACAGAGCAAAACCTGAGAAATATTTTGTTTCTGAGGAGTCTAATTTGAAGGCCTCTTAAATGGTTCTACTAAAAAAGCACTAACTCCCTCCCCACCAAATCCTGGCAGGTTGGAATGAATCCACAATGTAATTTGCTGAGTGAAGTAATTTGTATATCTGTTAATTTTAATTTCATGTACTCTGAAAGAATGATGGCACATGACTGTAAATGTCAACATTAGACAGGTTGTAGCCAAAATGTCGTGACAGAGGCTACTAAGAAAACCCTAGCACAGTGGAAAAGTTGTGGGTAGAGCCAGGCCATCAGGCCTTACTTGCCCTATCAGTAAGGATAGCATGAATACCCCAGATGCAGGAGCACAGCACATCTTAAGAAAGATCCATGTTTCTGTCTGATGGTCTGTGTATGCATCTCTAGAAAGCTTAAAACATGGTAGGGCAACACAGTCTGAGGTGGTGACATCAGCTTGAGAGACCTTCACAGCTTCTGAACATTCTGCTGGTTCCACACAGGGTAGCGTGGTAACGAGTCGGGATAAAGGAGTTTTTAGCAGTCTAAGACCACTGCCCCAGCTACAGTGTGAAGTTGTTACAGAGCAGGGTGTCTGTGGAGGGTATGAAAAGGCTGTAAGATGACTGCCATGAAGTAACTTCTCTTGCAGCTTGCCTTGAAGTCTTGGGAGTCTCTGTGAATCTGAAAAAATCCATCAAAGTTCAAAGTCATCAACTCTGCCTGAGTTGGTTACCTGCCTTCTTTTATGGTACAGTCCCTGGGAAGCACTGCTGCTGGAGCTGTGTTCAGAAGATGGCAAATGTGTCACTTGTCTGAGTGGCTGAGGGAGAGACATGAGTGGAACAGACTGCTGGAGCAGAGTATGTCCAGGAGAACCAAGAAATACTTAGTTGTATTGCTTTTTGGGAATGCTAGAACTGGAAACTGTAGGCTTCCCTGGGCACTGGGACCACTGGGGGGTCCTAGGTCTTCTGCAGACCTTGACATTACTGGTTTCCCTCTGAGTAGCTCAGTTAAGTCAGGATAATAAGTAGAGCAGGTCACCTTTTCTTTGTGAACATAAGGGAGTGGGATTTCCTTCCTGGAGAAGAGACCATTGTACAACATGCCACGATCAAAACTTTATAGGAGTGTTGACTCTCATTTGACCCGAGTTGTACTGTGGTTAAGCTGTGGAAGCCTGCAGTAGACTTTTCTTGTCAAAACTGTTTGTGCCAGGCTTTTTGCTGGAGGCGAGAACATGAAACAGAGGATATTTTCCTAAAAGTTATTTAACAGAGCAGCTTCTTCCACTTTCCCTTTCAGTTTTCCAATAGGCTGTTTCCTTCATTGGTTGATGAACAGGAGACATCAGTCAGTTTTGAAGAAATTCTGTAACAACTGTGTGCTGATACTTCTAAGCCATGATCTCATCTGTGAAGAATGAGAGCAAGATAAAAATATGAAAGCCAGCTTTCAAAATGAGAATAACAAATCTGAAGTCATAACTACACTGCTTAGCATAGTTATTCAACATTACCAAGGTATCCAGAAAGGGAAAACAAACTGTTTTAACTGGTTTTTTTCTGTGTGTGGAATGATCTCAGCATGGCTGTCATCCCTCTTGCTGAATGCACAGGGTATTTTTCACCAGAAAAGAAGAGCAATATAAGCATGGGTTTTTTTTAGGTATAGTGTACTTACTGTGGCACTTCCACCCACACTGTGCTCAAGGGAAACTAGTTTTTACAGTGCAAAAGGTTAGTTACCAAAAAAAGGCTGTTTTGCTTTCCTTTTAAAACATACACCTCTAAATGACAGTAAGTACCAGGGATTTGTTTCTAGAATTGCAATTACTCCTCTTCATCTCCAGTTTGGGGTATCTGGGTGGATTCTGAATTGCACAGCACAGTAGGTTTTACTCTTCAGGCTTAAAACAATGAGATGAAAACCAAAAACCATCCTGGTGTGAGCAGGTTTTATTTACAATACCAATGTCTGCTCTTTGTATCTCTACTCAGGAGCGAGTATGTTTGACTCCTAAATCTCCAGTGTGATTTACTGCAGCCTGAACCCTTAAATTTATTTTTGTGTGGAACATTGCAGCTTTCTGTGGCTGAAGGACGTGAGGATGCCGGTGAGATGAGATAGAGCAGTGCTAATCTCTAGCACATGTGAAAAATGGAGGTAATGAACTCAGGGAACAGAAAGTCCAGATAGTGGCAGGCAGCTTCTGTGTCAGCAGCTGCTGGAACAAAAAATGGATGATAATCACTGCCAGCCTTTTGAGGGTGTCTGGGGGTCACAGGAAGGGGTTAACCATATCCATAGACTGCGTTCTGCACATCAGATCAAATATTTATGAATGAAGGTCAGATGTACCCCTTTCAGGGAGGCTGTCCCCTCACTGTTTACAAAACACTGTTTGAAGAAGAACACAGCCTGGCTTGAGTTATGGCCTGACATCTCTAAGTGTCAGAAGTGTGACATAATGGATTGTGTCTCCATGTTGGTGGGGTTCAGCCCAGCTCCCCAGTTGAGCCTCGCATTGCTATAAATAGTAACACACTGAGTCATAGAAGCAGGAATGTCGGACTGCCTGGGCTCTGCTTCTCTTACACATTACACTGCTAACAATAGCAAGCCAGCCTAGATCTGTTAGAATAGAATAACTGGCCTTTTTTTCCGTGCACGTGCCTGAATCTCTGCCTGTCCTAGCTATTTATTTTTTAAGCAATGTCACTGGATAAGGGAGATCTTACGAGTGAGGCAGACTGGCTTGTTTCGTTTCTTTCTGTTGTTCTGGGTGGCATTTACACAAAACATTTGGAATGTATTTACTGCAAATATTTTTAACACTGCATGCTCTGATTTCTTTCCAGCAGGTATCAGCCATCTGCTTCTCTGTCTGGCTGATGCCTACAACTTGTTTCTTTACATTAATTTCTCTCCCCCCACATAAAGTAGCATGAGAAGGAATTCCTTTATGGAGGTGTGAGCTCCAGTTCAGGTCCAGTTCTCAAAAAATAGGGGTTCCTCTGACTCTAGGCTGAGCATAGCTTGTGTTATAGGGTGCAATGTAAATGTATTTCTCCTCCATCACTAACCTAAAGCACATGATGTACTAGGTTGTGGTCAAACTGAAGCTATAGCCCAGTGAATCTGCCCATAATCTACCCCAGAATATCTTCACTTTTGACCCAGTTCTCTGGTACTGGGGTCACCTGTGCTTTGGCAAGCCGGTGCATTTTCCCTGTGTCTTTTTCTCCGCCTCTAAACCACAAACACTAAATGTACTGTCCAAGCAAGGGCATGACGGTGTGGGTTTGTATTGGTGAAGTCACTGGCAGCTTGCTGAAAACAGGAATGAAGTCATTTGCAAATATGGAAAAAGTGACATTTAGTAGCAGTGATAGAGGCTGCTCAGAGTGTTGATACTGGCAGAATCTGTATGTGTGTAAAATAGAACACGTATTCAGGGGTTTTTAATGGGCATTTGGGGTCAGATTCGTTGTATTTCCAAGCTTTCTCCAATAAAAGTATGCTTCGACTTGGTCTAGGTGATCCTGCTGTGGTGGTGGCGATTGAACTAGATGATCTTTCGAGGTCCCTTCCAAACCCTAACGTTCTGTGATTCTGTGAAGGAAAGCCTTTGCGCATTACCTGATTCAGACCCGTATCTTCTAATGGAAAACAGAAATGTTCTGACTATCGCTGTAGCATGGTGAGATGGGGCAATACTGTAAGGTCTTGGTTGGTTTGGTTTTTAACATCTGCTGACTGACCAGTCCTTTCTCAGGCAGTTCAGTGCCTGGAAAACTGTGGATTGGAAGGTCAGTTCAAGGTGCAGATTCAGCACCAGTGTTCAATCTCACTGGAGGTGTGTTGGGGGGTAAAATTCAAGTTACAGTATGCTGCTCTCTTCTCAGTTCCATGAGTACTGCCACCAGTCACCTAAAAGGGAATAATTGTAAGAGGCACTGTGGTTTATAATTAATATTTCAGAATACAGCCCATACCTTAACTCACAGCAGAGATTCCGTGGTACTCCCAAGCTATGCATCTAAACCCAGGTGCTCACTGAGCACTAACTCCTCATTTTTAGTACTTGTGTTGTTATTTTTTAAGGTTGGGAGCAGAGTCAGTGCTCAAACTTGCAAGGATCATGTGTTACTCTCTTCTGCACTGTGGTCAGAAGGCATTAAGAGACTATTTATTAGTGTGTTTTGTGGTCCAGCACTTGGCCTTTGGTAACAGCATTAAAGTAAAACTAGGAGAGGATAAACAGTGCTCACAGTGGCACAGCCCACTTCAGCACTTGCTTGTGTTCATCTTCTGTTTCCCCTCTGGATCCTGGCTCAGTTTGAGTAAACAAAATAATAGGAAGCTCATAGATGCCCCTTTAGCTTTCTCTGTGAGGTGGAACAGCTCTCCTGTTCCCTCTCACATCTCACTCGTAGGCTTTTGCCAGTCATTCGAGAGCAAATTACACCGCCAGCTCAGTTCTGCGAGGGCAGAGGAATGCAAGGTGGTGTCAGGGGCTGGAAATTGGGGACGGTGGAACTCGGCATTTGTTTCACAGCAGCAGCTGTAGCTGGTTGTTTCAGCACAAGGGGCAGAGTCCACAAGCAGGGTATGAGCTGCTGTTAGCCACAGGAGAAGAACACAGTGGAAGAAGATAAGAGGCTGAAGAAGAGACAAGTGACGAACAACCGGACCTGATCAGATCTTGTGGGAATCTGACTGAGGAAAATAATTATCTGGAATAAGCTGCCTTTTTTTTTCTTCTTCTTTTTTTTAAATCCACTTCAGCCAAACACTGCTGGGAAAGTCGGTTTAGATTTCTTCAGCTAATTCTTGCTGCTTCCACTACGAAGAGAATTTATTTGCCATGGTGAAAGAAAAAGGTAATTCTGCTTATTGATAGACTGGAGCTGAAATGACATAATGTGCCAGCCCTTGTCATCTGAGGTTTAAACCTTCACATTTAGAATGAAGCTGGCTTTGACTGGCAGTTTCTGGTTTTCTCTCTGTAACAGTGATGTGCCAAGCCCTGCAGTGGATTGCACTGATTATCTTTGTACCTGTTGTAATAAGGGCAGAATCTGGAGCACACCTAGTGCAGAGCACCTGCACAGCTGGGTTCCTTCTGTGTGTCCAGCCTTTCTGTTTTTCATGTGATTTAACCCAACTTTGCAGTAGCCTCTTGTTTTACCTGTGTTTGCTGCAGGCAAAGAGCTTTGACCACCGAAGCAGCTGGCTTAAGATTTTAAAGATAAACACTGATGTGTTCAGCCAGTTTTGATTTAGAAGGGTCATATTTTACCTTTTAATGAAAAAAAAAAGGATTAGATGAGATTTTGCATAGCATTGTAATTTCGCAGCACCAAACTAGATATCGGTTTCACTTACCTATAAATAACACTTACCTATAAATAAGCCTCCTACTGAAGCATTTACAATCAAAGAATTTAGAAATGGTTGTGGGGTCTTTTACTGCATTGACAGTGATCTGTAATCCCTTATTACGTTATGAAGATGTGAAATGTGTTCTGAACTGTGTTTGAGCCGTGCATTGGGTGTGGTTTAGGAACATTACATTTCCCGTGCGACTGGATCGAGACGATCCTGCTGTGGCAGGGGGATTGGACTGGATGATCTTTTGAGGCCCCTTCCAGTCGTTAATGTTCTGTGATTCTGTGAACACAGACAGATTCAGACTTTGTTTTGTGAAGAGAAGCATCTGTACTCTTTATTTTTGCGGACTCTATAAAAGATAATGTGGGATAAATTCAGATGAGGGAAGAAACAGAAATAAGTAGTAATATCTAGTTAACTGTGACCAGTGTTTCAACTTTGAACACCCACATTAACATTTCTTTAATGCTGTAAATGAAATAACGTAGCTTCATAGATGTCAAAACTGAAGAGAGCAGGACAAAAGCCTTGAAAGCCTGTTGCAGTGCATCAGATGTATCAAGAGAGTTATAACCATTATACAGGCTACTGGTAATTTTGGTGATGAAAAGCAGTGGTCCACCCAGCATAAATAGTATTGCCTACTTAGCAGATTTGGGATTCATTACTTCAGATTTTTATGTGAGTGATGAACTATTGACCAGCCATCAGTCTCAGCAAGTCTTCCCAGGGATGATTTAAGTTGCAGCTTCACCTCAAATCCTTGAAACTGGACATTTCAGAATAACCTGAATCAACTGCAGCACTCTTCTTTTCAGAAGAGTGTATTAGCATCCAGCTTATAGCAGTTGTTGCTCATTTCCCAAGATACCTTTTAAAATGGTGCTGCTGATTTCCTTGATGTCTACGTAGAACACGGGTAGCATTTTTTAGCTGTGCATTCAGGTTTGATCCTCTCATATGTTTCTAGTCCCCACCCAGCTGATGCTCAGTTCCTTGGGCAACCTGTGTTAAACGGCGCTGTACCTGAGGAATTGTACATGTCATTTTAGCATCTCGTGCCATGGCAGGTGTCCTGCATGTGTAAGAAAAATAAAACAAGCCAGTCATTTTTACAGAAAATGTGAGAAGATTTCCTAGAGTACTCAGAAAAGGTGGCAGTAAGTGGCTGAAAATGTGCAAAAGGCTTGTTTTAAATTGTCCCCACCAAACGTAATGTGTTATTTACAATGGCTGTTAATAGTGATGGTAGATGGAAAAGTTACTCTTCTATTCACAGGGGTAGTGGACTGCAATAGCTAAACCCCATCTTTAACTTTGTTGTGCAGTTACTGCTATTTTATATCTCATGGCTGCAGAGTGAGAAGGAACATTATCTCTCTGTTCTACATTATTAATTTTCCAACAACTTTTTTTGAGGTTTTTCCCTTCATTGTTGTTTCTTTTGTTTTCTTCCCCTGCCATTATTTTGCTCCTCTCTTCAGTCAGAGGGTCAGGAGTTGCTGCTACCTCGAAGCTGATACAAATGCCTCTCTCTAGAGTGATCCTCTGCAAAATGCAGGCCAGCAGAGTACAGCTGGTACCTTTTCTTCCAGCCACTGCCTGACTCACTGTTTGGACAAGCTGAAAATGCGTTCAGTCCGGTGTCATTTCATAAACATGTTAACTAGGCACTGGAGGGGCTGGTTTCAACTAGAAAAAATGCAGTTCCAATTCAGTGAGTTGCAAACCGGTTAGTAACAGTTTTTAGCAAATTAGCATGCTTCATTATGCTCATATTGTAGAGTGGTTTCAGTGTCTGCCTGGCTAGTTCATACACAAAAAAAATTCCTGAGGCCAGGGTGTTTTCTGCTGACACAAAACGGCGCTTCCTAAGTTGTGTCTGACTGATATCGCATTTTCATGTCTCCGACTGTGCACTTACCTATTTTCATTTATGAGCCCCTATTGTCTGGTTACTCAGCTGAATTATTGCCACTGTGTTGCTTCCGAGGGCAACTTTCTCTCTCTGTGGTCTTTGATAGAAAGAAAGCTTATGTATGCATATGCATGTGTTGTTACTAGTTCTCTTCTGCAGTTTAAAACCCGTATTGAGTAGTTTGCATTCTTAGTGCTTCTATGCTGAGGTGGATGTGTGAGTTGTGGGCCTGCTGGTCACCTTGCTGGATGTTGTAACCATTATAGCTTCTTTTTCAANTGGAACAGGCTGCCCAGGGTGGTTGTGGATCTTTCGAGGTCCCTTCTAATCCATAATGATTCTATGATCAGTCCTGCTCTACAAATTCACCCCTAAACCATATCCTCCAACACTACATCTAAGCATCTTTTAAACTCCTCTTTCATCTACATTCATGTGCATAAGCTGAGGATTTAGCCCTGATTCTTGGTTTTATGACCAGTTGATAAGAAGGCTGTCCTAGCATTCACCTGCTGGTTAGGAAACAGCTTTGTACCTGGTTGGATTTTGGACTAGATCATTCATTGGCAAACCTGTGGAAGTGTTAGTTTCTGTTCATACCAATCTTCTCCGTGCTTGGAAGGACAAGAATTAAAAAGAGGAAGGGCTGAAGATGTTTTTTTTGCTTGATACTTAGCTATATGGTTTAGTGATGAACTTAGTGGTGTCATGTAGTGATAGGACAAGGGGCAATGGTTGTAAGCTGGAACATAGGAGGTTCCACATCAACCTGAGAAAGAACTTCTTCACAGTGAGGGTGACGGAGCACTGGAACAGGCTGCCCAGGGGAGTTGTGGAGTCTCCCTCACTGGAGATATTCAAGACCCGACTGGACGGGTTCCTGTGTGACTTGGTTTAGGTGATCCTGCTGTTGCAGGTGGATTGGACTAGATGATCTTTCGAGGTCCCTTCCAATCCGTAATGATTCTATGATTCTAGTACAATAGGGTGAATGGTTGGACTTGATGACCTCAAGGATCTTTTCCAACCTGAATGATTCTGTGATACTGATACTCCTTAAGATAATAACCAACAGGATTGTTTTTATTCTTGCAGTAGCTTCAGTCTTGTCTTCCCTTCCTATTTGCATATGCCAAGAGCTATGAGTCTCCAAAATGCCTGGATATGTTCCCGTGCGACTTGGTCTAGGTGATCCTGCTCTGGCAGGGGCATTAGACTAGTTGGTTGATCATTTGAGGTCTCTTCCAATCCCTAATGTTCTGTGATTCTGTGAAAATACCTATTAGTCCAACCTTTTCTTTCATTGTAGAAGGAACTGCTTTAGCTGGTGTTATCTCTGAAGAGCATGCAAGGCACTGCCCATGTGTTAGCCAAAGCTGCTCTTTATCTGACACACTCTCTCCAGCGCTCTGTGGATTGGCAGTCGTAACATTATTCCCAATGTGAAGCAAGAAAATGTTGTCATGGTTATTAGATCTGAACTCATGACTTTGGAACTTTCAACCCAAGGTGACCTGGGAAAGTCTCCACCTTTATTGCTGCTGGAGCACATGACAGGATTATGCAATCACAGTTGGCAGGGGGACTGCAGGGGTGCTTTATTTTCTTTTTACTACAGTTTATGTAGGTTTAAATGTAATTCTGCTTGATGGTTTGCTTTGGGGGCTTGGAATTTGGGGGTTTGTTTTGATTAAGTCAGAGTGATACCTTCTGTGAGCCACAGGAAAGTGGTTCTGTAAATATGCATAGTAGTAGTAGTTTAAAAGTACCCTTGTAGTTAAAGTACTATAGAACAGCTCTGTGTGAGAGACTCCGAGGTGACCTTGAGGAAGTAACTTGATCTCTCCTTGTGTTAATCTGTAAAATGTGGATAAGAACATTCCTCCTGTCTGCCTTGATTATTTGAATTAGAGGTCTCCAGAGCAGACAGTTTCTTTGCTTCGCAGCTATGATGAGGAAATCTTAGGCTTGGGTATGTATCTTATAAACATCTTATTACATTTTTAAGACAAAGTAGCTGTAAAGTAATTGTTTTTATTGGCAAGTTCATGATGTTTCTTGCCCAGTACTTTCTCTTTCTAAATTTATTTTTAATATTAGGGTTCAAATTGCAGTTTGGGTGTGCATTTATACTGAGAGACACAAAAATAACCAAGGAGATGCCCGCTCAGGCAGCGCGTGTTTGCTGGAGATTTGTTTTGCACTTAGACCTCATGAGGGTACGAATATTCATAGCCACAGAGGCGGGCAAGCACAGTGTGCAGTCTTGCCATGCCTGGTGGCTTCTCGAGTTTACTAGTAGTGAAATTCCATACATTCCTTGCATCCCAGCTTTGTGTAGAAGCCAGCTCTTTGAAGATGTGATGGCAGCTATTTTATAGTGAGAAATGGGAGAACTTTCACTGTTGGCTTCACTGGGGGTGGGGGTGCGGCTTAGTGGTTTTAGTCATTAAATCTGAGACCACAGAGTTCACGGGTTCAGATAGTGGCAGAGGCAGTTTTGTTCTTCTTCTATCTGAAAAAGTGAGTGTTGTGGGCCAAAACCCACCAGTTTTGAGTAACAGAGATTAAAACTATTCCGTTTATTGACAATTAATAAACTTTTAATTACTGATTCCGGTGTTGAAAATGAAAGCAAGCAAGTGCATGTTTGGAGAAACACACCTCAGCATTTATCTGGACACTTGTCCCCCTTTCTGGTCGCATGGCCCCACACTCAGCATCTTTGGCAAGCAAGGGTGGTGCAGGGCACTGGGTGAACTCTATGCGTCGTTGTTCTTATCATTTTGTTGTTCCTTTTTGTTAGTTATTTCACCGTGGGTTCCTCTGTTACTACAGTCCTTCTAGAGTTGTACTTTCTCCTGAATCTTCTTGCTCTGCCTGCTTGGGGCAGCTGGTTTGCCTCAGCATTGCTCCTGCCCAGCTAGCCCTCCTGCTCTGGCATGATTTTTCTTTCTCTCTGACTCGGGCTTTGGTGTCTTTCCTGCCCTGCCATCATCTCCTGTGTCTGCTCCAGTTTTCAGCACCCCTGGTGTTCTGGCATCTCTCTAGCATCTCCTGCTGAGTGTCTGTCCTTTCAGCGGTTCTGTCCATTTGTCTGTGTATGGCTTTGTAGACCTGCTCCTCTGGTTCTGTCTCGATGTGCATTGTGTCCACTGCTGAGCTGCTTGGAACCAACTGTGACTAGCCCAGGGCCATCCATGACCACCTCCAACACAAATCCCTACCATAACACCCTCAGTGCCAAAGCCCTGCTGGTTGTGCTCAACACAAGTGAGCGGACTGCCAGTTATATGGTTGGTTTGCCAGGATGAGAATTTCAAAGGCAAAACGTTTACAGGGAAAGCCTTGGTGTAGTCAAATTGTGCATGTTTAAAGTACATGAAGGTATTTCTTTTTCAAGAGGGAAGGTGAAAAGCTTAGTAGGAAAGATCTTCCAAGTTAGGATGCTAGTTTGGGCTGCCACTGTAGGAGAGTCAGTTCTTTTTGTGGGAAAGTGAATGCATACCAGGGGAAATTCCTAAGTTTCTCCAATCAAAGTGTGCCCTTTGGGTGGCAGAAGCTAGAGAACAGGATTTGGTTGATCCCAGGGACAATCCATAACTAATTTAAAAAGGATTATCTGTAACAAGGCTGGTTTTCTACATGGAGAACAGTCAGTGTCCCTGAAAGGATGATTAATCGTTGCCTTTGTTGAGCTGGGGTAGCTTTCAGGCTCGCTAGGGATCTGGCTGAGGAGAACTCTTAGGCATTGTCTTAAGCCTGTCCTATTCAGCTGAGTGTCTTGTTGAGTCTAATTCAATCACCTGGATTTAAGGCTGAGCAGGAGTCTCCGTGCTGTCTCAAAGCTGGACTTCGTTTTTGGAGGCTTAGTGATGTTTCTGCAGCAAGGCTGTGCATTTTCTCAGTGGCAGTCATTCTATGTTGTACCTTAGCTGCATTGTCACATGTGAGACAGCAACGAGAAAAACAACACTGGCTTTTGTATGGGTTTATCAGAAAGTGCTCTGAACACCAAAATGACCTCTTATATAGCTCAGTTGTGTGTGTTATCTGTTAACATGTTCCATACGGACAGGAAAATAGAAGAAGAAAGCTGAGGAATCTCCTTGAAGCTGCAGGGAGAGGAGCAAGCGCTAAAGTAAGGGTCAATCCATGTAACACCAGCTGTTCAGAAAGGAAATGTTGTGGCCCTTCTGCTGTATGAGAGCCTAAGAGACAAGGTTCTATAAACAGTGTCAGTGGCAGAGCCCTCCAATTCCCAGTGCAGTTAGCACCACTTGGGTAGCACAGATGTTAGTATAATCTACATGGCAGCATTGCAGAACCTTCTGTTAGCTCAGGGTCTGGTGTGGAAGCAGGATCCTAAAATGATAAACATAAATGCAGCCTCGTAGAGCAGTGGAGCAGTGAGAATTACCTTTTATTACTGCTGGATCAAACAAGAGTCAGTAGAGGGCTTGTTTGTTCAAAGAAGCTGCACTTGATTTTTTTTATTTTCTCCAAAGGCATCTCAAAACAGGATTTGATAGATTTGAAAGCATCTACTTGCTATCCAGCACATGATGTGCCAGAGACACGGGCTAGCACAGCTAGTGGTCACCAGTGCTGATAGACTCTCAGAGCACACACATAACGTTATGTACTGTTGAAAAGATGTACCACGAGGAATTGGCTTCTACGCTGCAAATGTTTGTAAGGTCTAGGTGTCAATATGGCCAGTTAACCACAGTTAACCTCTAAAATGTCTGGTTTATCAGTTCTGTACATGGCAAAAATGTCCTGGGAGTCTGGAATTACACTGCATGTGAATGTGGCTGCCTAGTTTTAGTTTGATGCTCCGTAACTCCACATTTAGGAATGCCAGAAGTGGGGGCAATACTGGATGATGGGCAAGATCCCTGACAGAAGTAGAGTTTCTTTGTGAGACAGAGCTACAACTGTGGTTTAAAAATAATGGCTGAGAACAAGTCTGTGCAAGGGTCTCGTACAAAACCCTTGCTGAGGTTGCTAGAGGTAACTGAGCAGATATTTTACTGCAGGTTCTGTGGTCCTCATCAGGTAATCTCGGGGTAAACAACAGGAGTTTTGGTTTTAAAAAATAACATTTTTATATTGATTTGCCTCAAAAGGGAATTGAATTCTTTTTATTGTATGGAATACCTTTGTCACCCTCAATGAAAATGAAGCATTAGGGAACTCTAGTTAGAATTTGTTGCTGATGACAAAAATCCCCAAGTGTGTGGCTGTTCAGGTAGCTAAGAGGCCCCTTTGACTTTTGAGTGACACTGTAGGTAACCACCACTCATTGGTAAGACAGAATTTCCATGCTGTCTGGAAAAAGCAATTGCTTTTGCTGCTAACTTCAGCAACTTGTGACTGTGCAGCCTTGAGGATCCTTGAGGATCTGCAGTGAATAGCTTGACTCTTCTGTTTATTAGTTGTTTTGAGTAAGACTTTGAAATGGACATCAAGTGATCTGTATGAGATGGATACTCCAAGTACTCTTAGGAGCTCTCAAATTTCAAATTACCCATCCTATGTTGGGAAAAGGCCACTGCAAAATGTTCTTTTGAAATAGAGATTGAATCTTCATGTACATGGCAGGTGTGCTGAAGGCATAACTCAAACAAAAACTATTTTACTGCTTGCAAGGCTGATAAATGATTGCTTCATGTTAGCTGTGAGAAATACAAGCTTAACACGATCCTCCAATCCTTCAGCAGTGAGTGTTGAAAGGTGAATTGGTTATCTTGAAATACCGACCCTCAATAACTTGGTTGTGTCAGTAAATGCTGAGAACTCCTGCAGGAATGATGATCAGTGAGGGTGTTCTCAGGACATTATTTTCATCACCCAATTTGTGTCATGATCTGTTTAATGAAAACTTACTCTACTAATGTAGGAATATGGCAGTCTGCCTTCGCTTTATGCTTCATCCCTTTGGTTTGTTAACCACAGAGTAGTGATCCATAGGTAACAATTGTGTTTAATGTGGCTTTTGTGTCAGAGACTAGCTTCGTTTAGTCAACATTTGTTTCAACATCATCTGTTTCACAGCATGTCTTAGCTTGCTGCATACTTCACTGCAAGAGTAGTGCACTTTCTTTGGTGAAAGTAGTTTTTTAACTGCCTGTTGCTTCCCTATTTGAGCTTAAAACAACTTGTGATCACACTCTTTTAACACGCTCTTCATGATTTCATTGAAAGGATTATGTTTTTCCTGAAACAGCACTTGTTGTAAGAGATGTCATATCACAAATAGAAACAGGATAATTACACAGAATCACAGAACATTAGGGATTGGAAGGGACCTTGAAAGATCATCTAGTCCAATCCCCCTGCTACAGCAGAATCATCTTGATCAAGTGTCAAGTCAGTTTGTTTCTGCAGTGTGGATGCTGTGGAATGTGTTCTTGTTCACCCACCAAAGGCAAACACATGGATGGACATGGTGGAATTTGTTGCTTAGCAGATGGAGGGCTGTACTGCTGCTATTTTCCAGAGTGACAAGTCCTTCTGTGCAAGCTCTGATGCTGTTCTATTGAGAAAATGCTTCTGACTGGGTTGTAGGGATGAGTTAGCAATAAGGTGTGTTTGTACCTGGCAGACTGAGAAAGTGCTCCCACTGCTGACAGCTTTGAGGCAAGAGTAGACTATCCCAAGGTGTTTAGGCAGTCAGGCTTAAGTGCCTTCTGAAAACCAGTGTGATGTATGCTTTGTCACTAGCAGTCTGTGGTGTGATCTTCAGTGAGTCCGAGCAAGGTCATAATCCTTAAGTAAGTGTATGAAAATTGCTATCAAAAGCAAGGCAAACTGAACCCACCAGCACATCTATTTTAACCACAGAGCCATCACAGATTTATCCTAGTGTCGGGACCTTTTTTGTATGTTCTAGAAGGTGATCACTGTTCAGATAAGATCAAGTAGATGCTAGTGTTTAAATATTTCCCTTAATGCAGAACCATTCATATAGAATAATAGCATCCTAGAATCATTAAGGTTGGAAGAGACCTCTCAGATCACAAAGTCCAACCATCAACCCAATGCTACCATACCCACTAAACCATGCTTCCCAGTAGTTCATCTACAAGTTGCTTTAACCACCTCCATGGGTGGTGACTGCACCAGTTTCCTAGGCAGCCTGTTCCAGTACTTCACCACTCTTTCAGTGAGGAAGTTTTTCCTAATATCCAATCCAAACCTTTCCTTGTGCAACCCTGTGCTTAACCTTCGCTATGCTTCACTCTTCATAGGGCTGGGATGTTAGACTCTGATCTTGCAGGCTGTTCTTTGAAGCGTTAATTGTGGTGTCAAAGCTTGAGATAACAGAAGAGTGATGGGAGTAGGACAGGAAGCAGCAGACAAAACATGGAGGAAATAGCCATGTTTGCGGTCATGGTCTAAAACTGTGAAACAAACGTGATCTCTTTCCCCTGCTGTATTCTAAAACACAACATTTTCCTAGAGTTTTTACACATCTGTATGTAAGTGGCACAAACCTTTTTATTTTTGCTTGTAGATTCCCTCCTCACCTTGATTTCAAGTTACAGTTGTTAATATTTTGGGTTATTACCTGACACTTCTGTTAGCTGCATCAGCACTAGCTCTATGTTATACATGCTTACAGGTGTTCAGGAAAGTATTTAAATTAAAGCTTTCTTACTTGAATTACTGTGTGTTTCATCTTTTAAAATCTTCATTTCTGTTATTGAAGTCTCTGTATCCACTTTTCATTCAAAATAAGTTTTGATAACTTTATCATGTTTTCTCCTGATACTTTCCTTATGAACTACCCTGACCCACCATTCTGGCTTAGCAAGCTAAACCCATCAATGACTTTACAGCTTGTTTTTCCTTTTAAAGAACCTATTTCTTATGATAGCAGTGCACCCCATTTCTAGGCTGCATATGTGCCTTGTCCTCTGTTTAGTGTTTTGTGAAAATCTTTCAGTTGCTACAGTACCTGCCAAGGGTTTGGGGGATGCATGGAGATAACCGGCACTAAACCGTTCATCACTATCTTATAGCCACCCCCACATCTGGCCATGAGATGCTATTTTGAGGATAGGTACTTCTGGTGTACTTTGTTTTATCTGTCTGAAAAACAGAGGCTGAGAAGCATAAACTGTGATGATAACTGAAAGTGATGTATGGTGACGTCTGTGAAAAGAGTCCGTGTTTCTTAGGTCTTATTTTTGTTAAGCAAGTGGAGAATAGGGACCAGATACAGAGGACTGGGGGATTAGCAGCACTTCATTCTGAATCGAAACTAGAACAGACAGGGACTCCATCTTCACATTACTTTCTCACATAATCCAGCCTTCTTTCCTGTGCTGCCCTACTTTTAAAGCTCTAACTTTCATCCTACCAAGAGGAGTGCAAGTTGAAAAGAGAGAGAGCTGCCAGTGCACTGCTGATTGCATGGGCCACTGAGCATGGCGTTGCATGGGTGTGTGTACCCTGTGCCGCTGTGATTAGGACACACACAGTGCCACGAGAGATACTCAGTGTTCTGGTTACTGCTGTGGTTCTCTTGGCATCTGCTGTTTTCAGCGGCAGGCTAATGATAAGGGGAAAATGACAGTGCTTCTATGGAAGACATCAGAAAACAGTGAAAAACATGGAAAATAACTGCAAGTTTAAGATTTCTTTTTTCTACCTTTTAAAAAAATAGCCACCCTGGTTATATCTAGATAGCAAAAACAGACAAATTGGCACATTGTAGGAGTAATGCAGTTCTGCTGACAGGAAAACAGAGATTCTTCATACACGGTTTGAATGGCAGTAGTGTGAGCAAGCTGCAGTCTAGGAGTTTGCCTTGAGCTTTTTCGTGTGAGTGTAGGCACAGCTATTTATGGGGGTGCCTTCTTCTGGGATATCCTGGAACTCCTGAAGATCCCAGTCTGATACCTGTGGCTGGTTGCTGCAGTAACTTCTTTATCTGTCCCTGACAGCTGGAGGTTTGGTTTCAAGCTCAGGCACTGTTTGGTCACCTTAGCTGATAGGATTCTTACAGATCTAAGATTCAAGAGCTGAGCCTGCAGATAAGCAAAATGACACGGAGGTTCTCATCCCTTCTTTATAATAACTATTTCAGTAACTCCTCAAGGCTCTCCTGTGCTGGGCATTTTTACAGAAGACAAATTCCTCAGAGAATGTATGAGCTATAGACAGACAGGCTTTAGAAACCATGGGTTACAGATGATCACCTCTGCAAGAAACACGAAGGATGGGAGAAAATTATTTCTTTTCTCCTATTCTTTTTAAAGAGCAGAAGCCAGATCTCATCTTTGAGCTTGGGTCTTGGGTGTCTCTCCAGTGCCTTTCATCTGGGAACAAGCTTTTTTCACAGTTTGTTGCCCACATGCCCCCTGTCTACCTCTGACCTCTGTCCTGTCCCAAAAAAGCAGCTGCCCAGCTGAACAACAGTAGAGCTGCTTCACAGCATCAGAGACTGAGGGAATTTTGATTTTGAAACTTCCCCTTTGACCTTCAAATCCTGTAAATTAATTTAAGAAATCATGGCCTTCAGAGCTGTATCAGGTATTACAAAGAGAGAGAGGGCAGAGGGCACTGCTGTCTGTTGGAAGGTTTGGTTGCATTTTCTGCCCTGACTGTCTCTAGCACAGTCATTTTACCCTCATTCCCAAAGCAGAAGGGAGTGAGGAAGTTTATGACAGGCTAGCAAAAAGCCATACCTTGGTTTCACACCATTGAAACCTTTGCTTGATTTTTCCCTCTTAACAGTTGAGGCTTGGGGAAAGCCATCATACAATTTAAAGATAGCATTTTGGAGCAGGGTGGATGCATCAGCCCACTTTTAAGATGCAAAGGACACAGCTGTGAAATCCTGAGAGTCCACTTGCCCATGCTGCTCCGGGCACAGCACCATCTCACTGTTGTACAAAAGAGCCCGGAGGTTGTGGAAATAGTGCATCACACCCTGAAATTTGAAGTTACGTCTGCTACAACATGTCTAGAGCACCTGGGCTATTTGTGCAGGTTTGCAAAAGTGAAAATGAGACTAACTCCCTTCTAAAGGAACAATAGCTCACATCCTCCTCCTGTTCAATGTGGAGGAAGCTGCTTTTTACTTTAGATTGGAGCTGAACTGAACTCAGAATATTTTGCTGTGACCTCTCCTTTGCAGCATAGCACAGCCAGGCATTTCCCAGAAGCTTCTCTCTGATTTCCAATAAAAAACCAAAGTGTTCTGTGGCTTGCAGCAGAGCCGTGGAGTCTTGCCAGCAAGAATCTGCAGCAAAGAGTCACTTAGCTTGAGTCTTTGGTTTGCTAACAGATTTTTTTTTGTTCAGGGGGAGAATTATCAATAAGGGAGGCTGCAGTATTTTATCTTGTCGTTTATTCAACGACTGCTACTCTTCAGGTAGCTGCTGTAATTTCCATTTCAGAAGGCTTGGTTTGAGCACTGAGGTCCTTTTTCAGGCTGAGGCAGCAAAATGTATAATTGCTGTTAAACCTTTGTGCAACGACCTGCTCTACATAAAGCACCACTGACAGGACAGTATTAAACTCTGCATGGCAAATTGCCTCCCACGTTTTGCTCAGAAAATGCCTCGGGTTTCTCATGTGAACATTAGCTTGTTATTGGTCTTTTCTGTCTCTTTTTAGTTGTCTCTTTTCTGTGGAGATCTGTAATTATTTAGAGGTGTTTTGATAAAATGCAGTAATGAGAACATGCTCTCCAGCTGGGAGAGCTGATTTAAATGTACATCAATATAGTAGTGCTACAAAAGGCAGTGAAATCAACATTGCATTCAGTGTGTGTGTGTATATATATATATAAAAAACATGTATGTCTATAAACATTCCATTAATCCAATTATGTATGCATACATGTGTGTGTGTGTACATATATATATATCTATATCTGTAAATAAAATCCAGAGTTCCCAGTTGTCCCAGTCAGTGTACATGTTTCTCACGGATATTTAATGAGACGTGGATTTGTTTTACTGGAAGCGACTTAATCTGACATGATTTGTATCAGTCCATGTCAGTATGCTGGCACTCGTAAATACTTGTGTTTATATCACACCACCCCTGCACCAAGTATGCACTTTAGGATGTGAAGATAGCTGTGAGCCCCAGTACTGAACCAAGAATATGTTGCTTTGGTAGCAGAAAGCTGTTGATCAGTGATTGATATGTTCTTTTAATTTGGGAGTCAGTCATGGTGTTAATGTAATTGGATTTGAAACTTCATTAAAGGCAAGGCAGTTTTACAAGTCAGCGTTTGTGCACCCATGCTCCTTCCAAGGAATGCTGTTCCTGGAAATGCTCCTCTCAGTGCCATCTAATGATAGGACAAGGGGCAGTGGGTGTAAGCTGGAAATAGGAGGTTCCACATCAATCTGAGAAGGAACTTCTTCACAGTGAGGGTGACAGAGCACTGGAAGGGGCTGCCCAGGGAGGTTGTGGAGTCTCCTTCTCTACAGACGTTTAAAACCTGCCTGGATATGTTCCTGTGCAACTTGGTCTAGGTGGTCTTGTGGTGGTGGTGAGACTGCACTAGATGATCTTCTGAGGTCCCTTCCAATATCTAATGTTCTGTGATTCTGTGAGGTGTGGCAGATAGGGAATATGTGACCCATTAGGACTAAGGTACTCGCTCAGATACTTATTCAACAGCTTTCATGCTGGTGCCAAAGTACCTGATGCTCTGCTTTTATTCTCACAGGCTGATAGTGCTGTTGCACCTGATTTGCAGTTAAAGACACTGAAACCACAGAGAAACTACTTCAGGTCACATAACTTTAAGCTGATGATAGGTTCCAGGCTCAGAGACTTAGCTGAACTTCACTGTCTGACTTTGGTCCTTGATAAGAGCATGGCCTCCAAGGAGCTCAGGTGGCTGTTGTGGAGCAGGGGTTGGAACCTGAGTCATTCAGATTCCAGATTAGTGTTCTGTCTCTAATTATCCCGCCTGTATATTGTAGGAAATGGACTTGCCTTGTTGCACTTGATGGCTGAGAATAATATCCTGTAGCGTGTGGTTGCTGTAGGGAGGGTTGGGGCCAGCAGAGCCTGAAATATTTGCTGCCTCAACATCTGAAATTCTTGTAAAGAGATGAGCCTAGTGTCTAGCTCAGGTGTTTCAGACCCAAAGCAACTCACAATTTACATGTCTAATAAGCTGGCTGGACTTCAGACAGAAACATGCTGCCTATAAAGGTACTTTTCTTGCTTTTGCTTTAATTCCCTATTCTGGCTTCACTCGTTGCTATAAAGGGTCTCCTTTGCCCCTGAGAAGCTTTATGTGTGTTGTCTCTATCCAAAGGACAAAGCTTGCAAGCAGTTCCTTGCCAGGAGAATGAAAGTCAATTACTCAGTCTTGACCTACAATGCCAAATAGAGGCCAGTAAGACCAGCACCGTAATTAGCTTCACTTAAGAGATCAGTCTGGAAATAGCAGCGAGCGGTAGTTGTATTCATTTAAATGGCTGTAAGGCAGGACTGGAAAGAGGGTGCATCACTGGACTAGTCTTGAAAACATTTATGTGCTCTTTAGTAAAGAGCAAAAGCTTGTGCTTCAGATCAGCATCGGAAGATGTGGAACTTGGCGTGCAATGTATGTCAGGATGTCCTGCACAAGGAGCTGGACACAGCAGAATGTTGCAGGTGTAGGTTTTTCACTGCACTGTATAAATCCTAGGGCACATTTGCCCAAACTCTGGATCCAGTTCTTCATTTGAGGAACCTTTAAAAGTCCATTCTGTCACCTTTTCTTCAGTTGGCATCAGACCCATAATGGGCTGTCTAGGTCTCAGAGGGACTTTTCCTCATAACAATTTAATTTGCTAGCACTTGTCCCGATGTTTATCTCATATTTTCTTTCTTTCTCATTGCATAAACTGTTTCCTTGGTTACCAGTTAATAGTTAATAGTCTAGTTTGGAAGAACAACTTCCACTCCAGAAATAGTATTGCGCTGCAGACTCTTCGATGAGGTTCACCCAAGGCAAGGCATTCACTGAGCTCTGATTTAAACGGAGCTGCTAATTGAAATGCTGGTTGGCATTGCCAGCTACATTCTGTTCACTACGGGCTGAAAGACTGCTCAAGGGGAATAGTTGAAATGAGGCTACCAGAGGAGGTGGTGTTAAAAACTTTTAGCCTGAGTGGAAGAATTTGGCCATTTTCTTTGAAGACTGCGGGGTGTCAGTGGTAAGAACAGACTCACAGCTGCCGTATTAGTTTGGCTGGTCTTGCAGCAGAAATTGTTGCTTGGAATATTGATTATCCTTGATTCCCAATGCTGCTGCTCCCCCAGTCACGTACCAGGCTTTTTTATTATTAACCTTATATTTTTATGATGCAGAAAGAGAGCAGCATTTCTTCACTAATGCATTTATGAAGGAGAGTAATACAGGAGTTCATGAAGCGATGGTGCTTTTTCCATACAAATTCATTAAAGAAGCAGAGGAAGCTGGTGCAGTAAATATGAGCAAGGTATCTGTTACATTGCTGCGTAAGCAGTGACCTGAAAAAAGGCATAATCCTGGCTGGGAGGATGCCAGGAATTGATCAGGGAAGGAAAAGCACTCCAGGAAATGCAGAGATAAAACAATGAAGCTGATTCCCAGTGACAGTGAGTGATGTAGGTGTTAGCAGCACTTGGCCCTTTGCAGGCTGAAGACAGAAGCACAAGTGGAGAGGTACATTTTCTCTGAAGTGCTCTGATGAGGATCACTACTTTGAGAACACCATCACAAGGAGGACAGCTTTCTACTGCTAGAATGGGGTGGGTGAGGAAAATCCGAAGGAACATAGTTTTCTTTGGGAACATTCTGGGTAATACTTTCCACTTCAAACAGTGCAGTTCAGACTTGGTCTTGCTGTAGCATACACCTGTGTGTTTCTGTTGTGCCCCAAGCTGCCACAAGACGCAGTGGAAGAGAAAATTAAACTTTTTGTTGTGGAAGCCAAACGTGGATCAATAAAACTTTTATTACGACAGTGAAATAGACAGTAAAGCTGACACAAACCTTTCCTGTTCTATCCAAGCTCCACTCAGGGCTGTGGGATCAGTTGCCGCTACCGGGTATTTTGTCTCCCTGACTGAAATGCAGACGCTTCAGTCATTTCTGTGTACTCATAATATCTTTATGTTGCATACAGAGAGCAATTTCTGCTAGGATTAATGGGATTAGAAACAAAACAAACAGTGCTGGCTCCTTTTTTCTACAGATGCACTTTCCCTGTGTTAGATATGTGCTACAGCAAGAGGGAAATGCCTGTCCTTTGTGTTGCTTATTGTCATTCACATGCAAAGATAGGCCGAATGGTTCATCAGGTTTCCCAAAACGTTATTTTGAATTGTTTTCTGTTCATTCTTTTTGCTTGGATTGTGCTCTTTCTTGGTTTAAAATAGCCAAGTTATTGTTCCCTTGTGCTCATTGAATGGTTTATACACATTCAAGTTCTTGGAAAGAAAAGCTCAGGTGGTCTGAAACACTCTGTGGAACTGAAACTCATCTTTCCATGGCAGCCTCAGTAGGAAAGAGATGGGAGTTGATGTGAGTCGCTTCAACTGCTGGTTCCTACAAAACTGTGTTTAAACAAAATGAGATGGTGACTTTCTAGAACAGCATAAAATGTGATTGAATACCTTTGCATACTGATGAAACATGTCTGAGAGTACAGATTTATGTGCAGGAGAAAACACTCTTTTGCACTGTGTTTAAATAATATGTTTTTGTTTACAGTGGCCCATCCTCAGGAGCCTCATCACCCCTCTGAAAAGCCAGTCATCCACTGCCATAAATGTGGGGAGCCATGTAAAGGTGAAGTACTCCGTGTTCAGGCCAGACACTTCCATATCAAATGCTTCACCTGCAAAGGTAAGACCTTGATATTCATCTGTTAGGAATCACAGAATCATTTAGGTTGGAAAAGATCTTTAAGATCATCAAGTCCAAGAATTAACCCAACTGTCCCAAGCCCACTGCTAAACCATGTCCTTAAGGTTCAGATCTACACAAAGTTCAAACACATCCAGGACACATGTCTCACTACTTCCCTGGGCAGCTTATTCTAGCACTTAATGACCCTTTCAGTGAAGAAGTTTGAATCAGTTTGTGCAAATGTGCTTTGAACCAGTGAAGAGCACTCACACTTGCTGCAACTGGCAAGTTACAGGACATTCTTTCTGCTCAGTATCTGGAGAATTGGTGGGTGGGGAGGGTGAGGAATGGGAGGTGAAATTGCACATGTACAGGCAGCAAGGTTAGCAGCACCACACAGAAGCAGTTCACTATGCAAATGTCTACAAAGTAATTGGAGAGAGCTGGGGTTCTCTGGGCATCCCTCATTTTTAAGCATCCCTGACTCTCTGGGTCTCCACATCCATGGGACCTCTGATGCTCCTGCTGCTTCAGGCCTCCCTACACAATCCTCTCTTCCTCTTTGATTGCCCCCACTTGCACTTTCATGTTTTTGGGGTGTCCTGACTGTCTGGGCCTCCCTTCCCATGGACTGGCATTTTCTGAAATCCTCACTTTCATGAAGCCCTCCTTTTTCTCGGAGCTTTGTTCACTTGGAGACTCTGCTTGAGAAAATCTCTATGGGCTTCACTGTCTCATTGTCCTCAGCCTCTGAAGGCTTTCAGCCTTTGAGATATTTTGAGGGGTGTCCAGAAATTTTGGGCCACCCCAACTTCCTACAAGCCTCTGTTCTGTGAGACTCCCACCTTTTCATTGGCTTCCCATACTTTCAGACATCCTGGGCTGTGCTGAGCCTGGGTTTACAATCCTGTGGACCTTGACTGTGTGAGACTCTGAGCCCTTACCATGCATCCATCTGCTCTGAGCCTTACCCTCAGGTGCAGGTGTCTTTGTTTCTGTATTCATATTTATATTTGCCTGAAGTTGTAATGAAGCTGCATGTTGGGCAACTGGATTACTGGCAGAGCTTTGTCTTTTGCCCCAGTTCTGCAAAAAGAGGGTCTAAGTCTTTGGGTTGTGGAGCTGCCTTGGGAGTGGGGAGAGCCCTACCCATGCTCTCAGCAGCTCTAGCACATAGCTGTGAGCCCTGTGGGACCACAACAAGGACTTCCTGTGGTGGGTTGTTTGGGTTTGGTTTTTTTGTTTTTAAAACAAAGGGTTTAATGAAGGATTAAATAATTACAAAACTGCTCTTTGTGAAATCATCACCTTTGAAGTTGGATGCTCTGAAGCAGGAGGCAGTGCTGCTCCTTCACACGGTTTGTTTAAGGGACAACAACACAGAGTTAGCTAAGTAATCACAAGAGGTAGGATGAAAGGTAGAATGTGGAGAAGTAGATATGCCCTTGTGAAGCCAGGGGAGATGTGGTCCTGCACAACCACTGACTGCCACATTCGGACCTGCCACGGCACAGAGCAAAGACAGTGAAAGGGCTTCAGGTTGAGGGAGATGTGGAGCTGGAGGTGAACACGGGGAAAGGTGTGGAGTAAACTGGAGTAACTGAGTAACTAGAACGGGGTAGCAGAATCTGTACTACAGGGTTTTTCCTTTTCTTTAAACCTGTTCTCTTTTGCAAAGTCCATTCCTAGTGCATAAACAGCAGATCCCAACTTTGAAAAGTGTCTGAAGCCAAATGCCTCGATTTCAGTGATGTTTTTCATGTTCCACATGTAGGTGGAGTAGTGTAGTAGCGTGATTGCTGCAGCTCGGTTCCTCTGCTTCTTAAATTGATGTGACACTACAGAAATTAGAAATACAAGTAGAAATGTTTGTTTCCTTATCTATCTGAGGGCGTTTTTCTTAAAGCCACCTGAGTTGTTTGCAAACTGAAAAATGAAAAGCTAAAATCTAAGAAATTCTGTGTTTGTGTTACCTGTGGGTTTTAGTCACTGTGGAGGGTGTCAGCCCATCCTGGAAGGCAGGGAGGAGCACTACCTGCACTATTCCTGAAAGGTTTGGGGTCAATGCCTGTCTTTCTGACTACTGTTGCAGTGATTTTAGCTTTCCTCGATGCTGCATAATCTCTAAGCAGGTCAAAAGCAGCAACAAGTTGTTTCTTTTACTGTTTTTCTGCCCTGATGAATAGTGGTCTCAATGTACAGAAGACACTGGATTTAGGGTGTTTCCAGCAGCAAAAGAGCTAAAGTCCTTTGAGTCACAGCAGACTGGTACTTCAGGCCAGGCAGCAAACACTGTGCCTGGGACCTCCTTGTAAAGCAAGAGAGTGGATGGAACAGGACTCTGGAATTGTTCTCCTGCTGAAAGCACCAGATGAGTCTTGCTATTTTGGGGGTCTGATTTCTTCTTTCACCTTTTTTTAGTTATCCACATGCTGCTTTTGTGTTTTTACTCTGCTGCAAGGCTAGAATTTATTTTTGTTTCCTCCCCTAAGCAATATCCAAGCTCTTGGTGGCTTCTGTTTCTGGAGCTACTGCCAAGCTGATGGAAATATAATATTCTGTAATATTGACCTTGGGACTGCTTGCATGAAGATACCATTGAAAGGAGAGCTAGAGAAACGTCTCTCCTTGATGGAAGAGGATTTTTACAATTAGCTTGTTACGAAAGTTAGAGCTTGTGAAAGGAGGCTGGTTGCTTGTGTTTGCTTATTGTTTAGGAGAAGGGGGGTGAGAGTGTGGCTTCTGCCTGTCTGCAGTGCCTGTGTATCCCTGTTTGGACTGAGAGTTCCAGGAGAGACTTTTCTCTTGCTGTTCTTTTTGCCTTTTGCCTGACTATTTTGGTTTGACAGCGAGTGTCGTCTTTATGTTCATTTGTCTTTCACCGAGGGAAAGGAAAGGGTGTGTATGGGAGTTGCTCCAAGTCCTGTTTTGGAACCTTACACCTGAGTTGCAGGGCTTGTTTATCCTTGTCCTCTCCTACTGAAGTGAATGCGGGTTTTGTTTGAACCATACAGTTATTACTTCCGTGCATGTTGTCTGGCCATATGGTTCATACAAGTGGGACACAGCTGTTCAAGTAAGTGGGCTTTCTTCCTCTTAGTCTAATGGGTTTTTAATTTCACATGTCTACAGGAGGTAGAGTTAGACCCCCTCAGTTTATATAGTTTGTGCTGTTTGCTAGTGGAAACAACCGACACTGGGACTAGAATGTGTCAGCTGCAGGTGCTTTGGTTGCTTTGTCCTTTCTCTATATTAAAGTGGGCTCTTGAGACTTTAGCTCAAGCATCTCCGGGGTGAAAGATTTAAACAAGTTCATACTCGTCTGACTGTTGTCATACCTGCTGTAAGTCTTTCAGCTTTCTAGCGAGGATGTAGAAACAATCCAGTTCCTCCTAAAGCTGTCACAGTAGTTGTATGGTAGCAGCGTTTTGGTGTGATCCTCTTCTCACGTTGCTCTGCATGATGTGTGTGAGATTGCTGGGGTTGTTTAGATTTGTTTTATTGCCATCCCTGCTCTCAACTTTGTGTCTGCATCGCAGTGTTAAGTGATACGATTGCTGTCTTGCTTCCCTAGGTTATGTCAGAGCTGCTTAGGCACTCTGCAATTGCTCGGCACGCGTGTCAGCAGGGATTGCGCCGCAGCAACACAGTGACTTAAGCCTCTGCGCTGCATCAGCCAGCTCAGGAATGCTCCTGTGTCACATAATGTGATCAGACAATCATCTTCCCTGGTCGTTTGATGCTGTGTCTGTCTCTGGAATCACTCTCAGAACAGAGTGACAGCTTCCTGACAAAGACGACAAGTAAAACCTCCACCGATTGACGTGTTTCCTGTACTCCCGTGATAAGATGCAGCTGCCGGTTGAGAACCAAGTGTGTAAAGCTGGTTTGTCCTATCTGCCTGGCGGGGCTGGTCAGGTCTATTTGTGGCTTCGGATAAGAGCTGATAAAAAAGCAAATTGCTGAAAATGGCATGACCCGGCCCCCCGATGGTGAGCCCTGCCGGCCTCCCGATAGGCAAGGAATCTCAGGCAGTCAGCAGCTGACTGAGAGCGGGAGTGAACAGGGGAGTGATGGACAGGGGAGGAGGGATAAGAGACATCGAGACATTGAGGAGTGCAGCTTCACGAGCAGCATTCAGGGCATTTTCTTTTACAGCAGTCGCTTACCTAGCTAAGGAGTGACACTGTTGTGTTACAAATGCAAGTTTGATTGGAGTCTGTGTTACCTCCAGTGGTAATAAATAAGCCTTAATTGCTATTTTACCAGGAGCACACAACTGCTACCACACCCAATGGCAGTGGTTACCAGGCAATGGGAGCAGCAGACTGAGAGGAGGGTGGGTGGGTTAGATGAGGAGGTTGGAGGGAGAACAGGCTGAGCTAGAGACCTTGTTTTACTTTGTCTTTAATAAGCATTAGGATTCATAAGCAATTATTAACATATAAAGACGTAAGGAGCTTTTCTTGTAAGCATCTATATAAATGAATAACTTATGGAAAAATCTAAGACTCACAGAATCATTAGGGATTGGAAGGGACCTCGAAAGATCATCCAGTCCAATCCCCCTGCTACAGCAGGATCACCTAGACCAAGTCTACAGTCAGTTAAGGTTAGAAGGGACCACAGGATCATCCAATTCCAACTCCCCTGCCATGGGCAGGGACACCCCACCCTAGATCAGGCTGCAATTTCTGTTGCACAAGTAAGTGTGTGGGGGATCAGGCCCTAAATTATGTGCATGAGCAGAGATTTTAATATCTGATTTAAATTGTGGTATGTTATGAACGATGATTTTCCTTCATTGTTCATTTTACTCTTTGGCAAATACGAGGAGAGGAAACTGTGAGGCTATCAAGATTGCCACAAGACTTTGTTTATGTTAAACCTGTGACTAATCTTCTGGGTCAGAGGGAGATGAAGATTTCGGTACAGAACCAGCTTTAAGCTTTCCTAGAAATGATGTAAAAGTTTCTGTGGCTTGGTTTTTGTCCATATTGGTTGCATCATGCTTACAAGGTAAGGCAGTGGTAAGAGACAGAGTCTGTGTTCTGGACATCAGATATAAATTGGAAAACATGGTTAGCTTCCATGGCAGCCTAACCTACAAACAATAAGTAATTCCCTGCCATGGGAATTTGGACAGTGTCCTAAAGTTTTCTAGTCCCCACTGTGTGTCCAAGGTGGTTGTAACGGGTCAGGTGTAAATGTGTCACTGGTTTTGAATCCTTTATGTGACACAGGGATATAAAAATGCAATTTTCTTGCTAATTATAAGGCAGAGCCAAGTCTTGGCATAAGGGAAGCAGTCTCTGAAACCAGAGTATCCCATGGAGAAGACACATCGAGCTTTTGTTGCAGCACTGTGACAAATCAGCATAAAGCAGTTTCTTAACTATGGAACAAGCTTGCTAATATTTTTCTTCAGCTCTTAGATGTCTTTCAGGCTTATTTCAGAAAGCCTGCGTCAATATATACTGCCAGAATCCTTTGTGATATGTTTAGGTTCCAGGAACAGGTCTGGGGTGTTTTTCTGTGATGACTTTTACAGGGCTACATCATCTGTACTTCAGTGAGCTTGACAGAGATGGGGGAGGGCTTCTAAGTTTAGATTTGGGGATGCTTTGTAATCATTGACTTTGAACTGGATCTTCCTCCCTTGAAGGACTGAGAAGAAGTCAGGGTCATGTAAGCAGACACTGTATAAACAGGCTGGAATGTGTTTTAAATCATTAGTTCTCTGACCTTTGATCTGTCATCAGATTCCTTCAGTGGTGGCAGGAGGAGGCTGCAGACTGGCTGCTCAGTAGTTAGTGCTATTAATAGTTCAGTGTCAGTGGATGAAAAGCTCAAATATGAGGACATTCTTGTAGTAGACATCCAGTGCAGTGATGGAAAGGATAGGGTGGGATCGGGTAGGATAGGACGAGGGGCAATGGGTGTAAGCTGGAATATAGGAGGTTCCACATCAATATGAGAAGGAGCTTCTTCCCAGTGAGGGTGACAGAGCACTGGAACAGGCTGCCCAGGGGGGTTGTGGAGACTCCTTCTCAGCAGACATTTGAAACCTGCCTGGATGTGTTCCTGTGTGACTTGGTCTAGGTGATCCTGCTGTGGCAGGGGGATTGGACTGATGATCTTTCAAGGTCCCTTCCAATCCCTGATGATTCTATGATTCTATGATAGGGTAGGATAGAAGGTAGGACAGAACGTGCTCCTTCAGGAGTTTATACAAGGTCCTTTGAAGCTCTGAATTAATGAACCAAAGAGCTGCCTTTATGTAAAAGCTCTCAAGGCTTGTAATTCTCACTCAGTACACCATGACTCTGCTTGCCAGCTTGTGAACTCTCCTATTCAGCTTGGTTATTGAAGCAGCCTTTAACGTTATTAGGCCTCTTTGTTTTTTTCCTCAGGAGTGTTTGTATTTTCTCTTTTCCTAAACTGAGTGTCTTGGCTTTTATTTAAAGTAAAAGATGCTTCTAGTCATAAAGATATAAAACACTGGAAACTACGGACACAAAATGCTCTACTAAGAGCAGAATGCAAATTGAAAAAGGACGGCAACGTTACAATATCCTGGTTTGCATGGTCAGAATTTTGGGCATCTGAGCCAGTGCACAGATTACCTGTCACGTGGAAGGGAATGAGGAAGAGCAAATTGGTACTTGAAGTGTGAAAATGAAAGAGGAATGCTTATTCCTTAAGTTACAACTAAAGTGAAAAGGTGCCAAGTGGCTCATGCTGTTACCTGCAGCACAGGGAGACCTGATGTGGGACAGCGAGAACAAGCTTCAGGGCAGCAAATCCAGTTTGAGCAGTTTAGAAAACCCAAGGAGCAGTGGAATTCTGGAGGTTAAAGTTTATCCCATGACAGGGACTGGGGTTCGGTTGTGAATTCATGTGTTCAAGTAGGTTGGTGTGAAAGCAAGCCTCGGCCGCGCTGCGGGAACACTTGCCGGTTCTGTACTCGCATGGCTTAGCTGCGGTGTCGCGAAGCCTGTTGTTTCTTGCAGTGATCTTACTGGCATGTCACTTCAGGTAAGGGCTTGAGAGTTTTGCTGTAAAATTGGCTGGCTTCCTGCAAAACAACCCTCACGCTGCCATAAGCCAGCAGCAGCAGGGAGAGCTCTGCCCCATTAGTGCCTTTGGTGTGGCAGTGGGCTGTTTCAGGGGTACAGCAGGCTTTAAACTGTACCCAGCTCCTGCTACCAGCCATCCTCCACACTTGTGGAACACATCTGTGTCAAAATTCCTGAGGATACCCTGCTCCCTACTGAAGAGCCACTGTGAATGAGGTGACTGTTGGCTTTGACAGCAGGGCACAAACTATCCTCTGACCCTTTCCTGTCCTTCCACTTGTTTTTCAGAGCAATGTCCTATTTAATATGGACAATCCCCCCCCCCCCCATAAAACACTGAATTGTGAGATTTTGTTTCTGATCCCATTCTGGATGGGATCCTTGTTTTGCTCTTGGGATTTTAGTGTTATTAATGGCAACCGGTAGACACCGATCTTAGTTTAGCTGAGCCTGAGGTCTCTTTCAGTGACCAAACATTTGACAGGAAATGAAATTAATTGCACTGCTTGGCTGATGCTGATGCATGCTGACAGATGCCATGTCAGATTTTAACAAGCTACTGGATCCCTTTGAAAGTAGAAAGCCAGCAGGATGCATTACAGGTGCTCGGTGAGCGGAGCAGACCATCCTTATAAGAATATGGAGTTACTTTGGTTTGTTGTCAGTGTACCTGGCATTTGGTTGGCCTGGATGAATTTTGGTTTTGTTCTAACATCTCTGGTTTGCTTATTTATAATCTTCTTTAGACACCTCTCTCATCTAAATAGTTACAGCCAGGCAATGCCAGGCTAAACATTTTTCCACTGATTGCATTTTCTTCAAGGTTCATTTCCCACAGACCTGTAAATGACTTTGATCTCCACCTAGTGCTTAGTTTAACGTGAAAAGTGTTTTAAATGGTTGAATGATTCTTTCCTTTGTTTCCATCCTGGTGCACATGTCATTGATATTTCAGCTGGGAAGCTGTCCTGCCAGTACTGTATGTGTGGCTGTTGTTCGCTTGTGTTGAGCACAGGTGCTAGCTGTTGTCTGTTAGACTGCTAGAAATTTTGCCAAAGAGGTATTTTACATGCTAAACCTTTCTTCTGGCTGGTGATTAGACAATGAAGCTGATTCCAACATCACCTGTATTTATTCCATGTATATAAAGCCCTTGTGATTTCTAAAGTCAAGCTGCTGAAATGAAAATGGATTCCAGAACCATTGAATATGGTTGCAAGCAGCTTGGATCAAAATGCATCCTTCATCAGTGTATGACCAAAAAAAAAGACAGGACTGTGACAAACACTTGCTTGTTACAGCCTTTGGAAAACTCTATCTGCAGGTTCTTGCAGTGCCTTGTAACCTTCCAGCAGTGGTAGTGCTGCAGCCTGACTGCTGAGGTTTGCCCTTCTTGAGTGATCCTCTCATGATGCCTTGACTCGCGCTCATTCTGTAAATGACTTAAGGAATGGGAGCTTGTGCCATCAAGAAAACTGTTGATAAGAGGAATAAAACAAAGGCAGAGAAAGTCTTGGTTCTCTTGAAATGTGGAAACTTTAAACTTTATTAAGGACATGAACCTTGCTTTCATGAATAAAGGATTTGTTAAGCTCCCTCTTTAGGCAAAACCCCCCAGATTTTTCCTGTCTGTTTGTTTAGATGTAGGTGATAAACTGAAACCTTGCCAAATTCCTCTCTGCCTTCAAACAAGAAATCCATTATGTCCTAAGAAATAAATATTGTATGAATATTTCCCTGCTTGAGAACAGCACCATTATCCTGTGAAGCCTAGAAATACAAGAAAGAAATAAAACCCCAACAGGAAATTGAATTTTCACCTTACTTAATGCACGGTGACAAAGCAGATCGTTAGATTTTTCTTAATGAATAGCATTCATCTCTGCAAACCGAGACCTGTGCTCACAGAGGCTGCTTGTGTGGTTTTGTTTCTTCAGCATTGAAACAATTTTTACTTAACATCAACACGGAGTTCTCTTACTGTTTATTTTCAACTCTCATGGACAGTAACCCTAAGGAAATCCTACATAATACTCTGTAGGATCAAATCTGTCTCCCATTCACTTTGAAAAATCTTTTCATTTTCATCATCTCTGTTAAAAGTCTGGAAGTGACTCAGCTTACAAATGGTCCTGGTCTCTTGGAGATCAATCACAAGCAATTGGATCCCTCTTGAGCAGCCACATTCTGTCGTAATAGCCCAGGCTTGCGTAAACAGACCTTGCAGCTTTGGGAGCTGACAGCAACACTGACGATTGTCTTCAATCTTTTTGTGCTGCAAAGATGCAAAATAGTAGCTGCAGAGAGTAGCTCAAGAGAGAAAAGTTGGTGTTTTCACGGAATCACAGAACACTAGGCATTGGAAGGGACCTCGAAAGGTCATCCAGTCCAATCTTCCTGCCCCAGCAGGAACACCTAGACCAAGTGGCACAGAAACACGTCCCAGGCTGGGTGTTAAATGTCTCCAGAGAAGGAGATTCCGCAGCCCCCCTGGGCAGCCTGTCCCAGTGCTCTGTTTCCGTATGGTGGGAGGCAGGACTGCATTCCAGCTTACTCCATCCACAAGACAGTTTAGAATATGAAATTCTGTGACAACAGACTGAGAAAAGGGCTGAGTTTCCCCAGGAGCTGTCAAGGATAATGGTTTTCCTTTTCATTTAAAGAAAAATGCTGATTTTTGTTGTCTCTGGGCTTGTCATACCTCAGGGAATAGAAATGCTGCCTAGTGTTTCCTCTTTCAGAAGAGAGGTTCTGGTCACGTAAAACAGAACACTGTGGGGAATGGAGCAAAGCTGGGGATGGGTAGATTTAGAGTGAATGTGAGGAGGAAGTTCTTCACCGTGAGAGTGGTGAGAGCCTGG
Source organism: Rhinopomastus cyanomelas (assembly GCA_013400115.1). Taxonomy (NCBI): domain Eukaryota; kingdom Metazoa; phylum Chordata; class Aves; order Bucerotiformes; family Rhinopomastidae; genus Rhinopomastus; species Rhinopomastus cyanomelas. Next base: position 45,167 of record VXBP01003024.1, on the reverse strand, counting down.
AATGAGTTGCCCAGGGAGGTGGCTGAGGTCCCATCCCTGGAGGTGTTTAAGGCCAGGCTGGATGGGGCTCTGGCCAGCTTGGTCTAGGGTGGGGTGTCCCTGCCTGTGCTGGGGGGGTTGGAATTGGATGATGGTTCCCTCCAACCCTGAGTGATTCTGATTCCATGGCTTCTCCAGTGAAGTGAGCCTGCTCCGGCAGGGGGATTGGACTAGATGATCTTTCGAGGTCCCTTCCAATCCCTGATGATTCTATGATTCTATGATCATGTCAAGCTGAAAGAATCTTGGGGAAATGTTATTCTCTTGTTGAGCTATATCCATGTGATGAATGTTTATGGAGTACCTCTTGCTTTTTGACTTCTCAAGCATGATTTGCGCACCGCTATTGACTCCCCAAAGCAATTCTCTCAAAGGTGTGTTGCCCACCACTGCAGCTAAAACCAGAACAACACAATCTGATGTTTCCAATTTAAGTGGTGAACTTGGGTAGAGTAGGGTTATTGGTTGAACTCGATGATTTGATTCTGAATGATTCTATGATTAACATGAATCATTTCGGTATTAATTTTTCTTTGAGGACGTTGTATCCGTAGCAGAGCAATTGCCTGGATCACGCTGGTAGGGCACATTGTGCATATATATAGTGATCACAGCTGGTTTCTCTTTGCTGCCTCTGCTGTTGGTGGTGTGAACAAGGCTGGGCAGATGGTCTTTCTTGTTAATAAAAACAATTTCTCCATCTTTTCTGTGGTATTTCTGCAGTGGTTATAAAAGAGTGTGCTAAGGCAATATGTTTAAGCTTAAGGGGACTTGTTGTCAGAACCATGACTTCTGCACAGTTGTGAAAAAGAAGGGTGGGGGGAAAAGAAGCTGTTGAAATGCTTTCCTTGTTTGTACACTGTGCTGCACACCAAATGTGGATACAGTCATGTTCATCCCTTCTGTTTGATCTCTGACTCAAAGTGAAAGCAGCCGGCTGGAACAGCGTTTCTCCGACCATGGATGTTAACATCTGGGTGACCCTTGTTTCGCCCGTGTAGCTTAAAGCTGTGATTAGCAATAGGAGCACATGCGCTAAATTGACTGCAAAACCCCATTGTAATGTGGGGTTGCCAGAACTTGTCTTTTAATTCTTGCAGATTGGTGTGTGCTTCCTGCTGTGAGTGTGCCAAAGATGATGAATCTGCTGGTGGTTCACATCATCAGCAGTTTCGCTTGTGTCTGAATTCACGACTTCCCAGCAGGAGAGAATTTAACTCATTCCGAGTTATTGACAAAAAGAATACGGGATTGGGTGAAAAGGAGACTTCATGAAGAGAAGGGCAAAAGAGGGAGCTTCTTTTTAATAATAGTAATTACTGCCTTCTCAAGACTTGCCAAATAATGCTATCCCTGTGACCGTGTGAAGGGGATAGAGCTTAATAATTGTGAGTGCATGAACTCCTTCCCAAGTTTATAGTGGCTTTTGCAAGCAATCACCTGTCACAGATTTCCACGTGGTATGTTGAATCTGGATTTTTCAGAAGAAGCTAGAACAGAGGTTGTGCTGAAAGTCACTTTTGATAATCCTACCTTATTAGATCCATCACCTAGGCAGGTAAAGAGGGGTGTGATGACTAAATGAGTTTTTCAAAAGATGTCTCAATATAGAACTGGGGACCGTAGTGAGGAACCAGAGAATTCATATATGCAGCTTTTGGGGCAGATCTAGCAGCATGCTGAGTGCCTTCAGCTTGAAGTGGAAGTATCTGCAGACTTGGACATTAAAGCTACAGGCTAAATTAGAAACAGTAATTTGAATGATCACATACACACAAGTACTCCGTAGCTTTTGATGGAAGCTAGCAGCTTCTGAAGCATCTAGTATTGACCATATCAATACTCCAGATCATAAGCTCACAACAAGGCCTAGCAGTCTGACAATCTAACAACTTTTATACATTAGAATTTGTAGTAAATCCATGATTTAACTGTGAGGATCCACCAAAGGTGGCTTAGAGAAGCAAATCTATTGTACATAAGCTCAGGTTTTGTCTCTGGAGCTCCAGTGGAAAGGGGCTAGGTAGTCCCCAGCTCAGGAGACTGATGTGGTGTAGAGTATTTTTTGCCTAGTAGCCACATGATATTGTACCTTTAGCTTGAAACTAGTATTAAATAAAGGGGAATCAGTAGAAGAAAACAGAAGAATGAAAGAGGGAGTTTTCCTGCAGGTGTACCTGAAAACCAGCTCAGAGCATTTTGCATCATAATGAACCTTAACGATAATTCTCCTTAATTCTCGTGAGTCACTGATAGCTGAGTTTTGGCTGCTTGTGGATTTAATGCCACCATGAAATGTAATTTGTTTGCACATAGAATACGAACACTGCGTGGTGCAGCGATGTTCAATGGGAAAAATGCACTGGTACTGCTTTAGTTCCAAGGAGCACTTTAGTGCCTTCTGTTTATTGCTATTCTATTAATTATTGTTACAGCAGCAGTCATTAGACCTCTGGGGCTTGGCGACAGGCGAACAGAAATTTTTGCAGTCTCTGCCCTAAACACCTTACAATTTTAATTTTCAAGGCAGGCAATAGTTCAGTGAGGTAATAGCCCATTTATAACGGGGGAGAGAGAGCAAATGTTGTGCAGGGAGATGGATTGAACCGGTGTACCTAATAATCTTGTGGTATTTCCTATTTTAAAATTTCAAGGACATGGTAACTGTGGGGCCATAGAATGCTGCTTATTTATTTTCCCTTAATAGTCAGAATTTCTGATATTTGATATTTTTGATATTTGATCTGGATGTACTTGAATGTTGTGAAGAGGGATGAGGTAGAATTGCTTGCAGAGCTAAAGGAGCATCCCAGGCTGCTGCGAAGGACAAGTTCTCTTACTGAATTACACAGACACAGCACTTTGCAGGGGAGCAGTAGGAGTGGCTGAACCCCAGATGCCTGGGAGCGGCTGTGTATGCATTTGTTCAAGAATTCATCTAGCAGCTTGTATTATTGCTTTCTCACAGAGGTGAACAAAGAGGAGTTTTTAAAGCTCACATGAAGCAAGTTGTATATGTGATGCTCTTGTGGGACACTAAATGGGTAGATGATCCTGCTGTGGCGGGGGGATTGGACTAGATGAACTTTTGAGGTCTCTTCCAATCCCTAATGTTCTGTGATTATGTGATTCAAGTCCTTTGTTCAGCTCAAGCTAAAACCAAAGTTTGAAATTCAGTCTCATATCTCCCATGGCACTATCTCTTCACGGGAGTTGGCCATTGTAAGATGAATTTCTTTCTGTCTCCTTTGTTGCCCAGAAATGCCAGTGATGCACTTTGAGTATGTTCTTAAAGCGTAACAGGCGCCCAGTTGTGATATGGCTTGGTTTGAGTGAATGAGCATCTAACAGTGGAGAAAATACCAAGTCACAGAAATCTTTGACTGTTCCTTCATGCCCTTTTACTGAAACAATTATTTTCCCAATAAATATGGCCAAAACATGGCCACAGGTCTATATCAAAATATTAGAGCTGTTTGTATAATCCATGAGGTACAGGGAGTAGAGTATATAAAAGATGAACACAGGACCAGTGCAGATTTGGCACTCTAAGGTAATAGTAACTCTTAGAACATGAATTAGTTCAGAGTACAGGTGGGAAATACTCCTCCTGTTGGCTCTATTCAGTGTCCAATATGCTGCTGTGTAGTTTGGCTCCATGAAGTGTATGGAGTGGAGACAGCTAGATTTTTAATGCTTGATTGTCTTTTCACTGCAGCTCTTTCCCGATATATTTGTCTAAATTAATACTAAAATATCACCCTGAACCTTCAAAGCAAAGCGGAAAGTATTGATGCAGCAACCCTGGAGCAGCTCAGTGTTATGTGGGGGATGGAGAATTTAATCTGAACCCTACAACATTTCTAGAGTCTTCATTGTTTCAAAAAGAATCAACACCCTGAAAGCTTCTCAAAGCACTTGTTTGCAGGCAAAATGTGTGCTGGTGCGTGAAATGGTAAAATCCACCCTGTTCATGGAATCACATATCCTGCTCATCTGCAGTCACAGAAGTGAAATCAGGATTGCACCGGTACAAGTAACTCTGATAACATGATTTAACTGGACAATGTGAGGTAGCTGACATCTTGGCTATGACCAAGTATATAAAAGGTATCATCATGTAGAGTTCTCCGAAGAAAGTCTTTATTGCAAGCTCTCATGTGGCCAGAGAATGCCAGCCATCTCCTGGGATGTCAGGACATGTGCAGATGGGAGGAGAAAACAAACCTGAGAAAGGGGAACAAGGCTACTAGGATTGTCTGGTTTGCCAGCAGCACAGCCCTTTGCTGACATCCTTAGCAAGTCTGTTTCTTCAACTTATCTGTGTGCTGGTGTTTTTTTCTTGCAGTGTGTGGCTGTGACCTGGCGCAAGGAGGATTTTTCATCAAGAACGGGGAGTATCTTTGCACCCTGGATTACCAGCGCATGTATGGTACCCGCTGCAATGGTTGTGGGGAGTTTGTGGAAGGCGAAGTAGTGACGGCTCTGGGAAAAACTTACCATCCAAGCTGCTTTGCCTGTACTGTTTGCAAGTAAGTCACCCCTTTCTACTAATGTGGTGTGAATCCAGTGTAAGGAATATGAGGAGTTAAGGTATCACCATGAGATACAAGCTTCAAGACATATTTCTCTTTGGAAAGTATTTGTTTAGAAAAGATCTGCTGCAAGTCTAATTTTGAGGGTGTTCAAAATACCACAGAATCACAAAACATTAGGGATTGGAAGGGACCTTGAAAGATCATCCAGTCCAACCTTCCTGCCACAGCAGGATCACCTAGATCAAGTCGCACATGTCCAGGCAGGTTTTACATGTCTCCAGAGAAGGAGACTCCACAACCTCCCTAGGAAACCTGTTCCAGTGCTCTGTCACTTATTTATTTGGAGAACACAGCTCTTGTCTTTCAAGTAGTTTCCTCTTCTCAGGCAGTTACTCTCACATATGCAAGAATTTACACATTGGGATACTGGACACAGGTTGAGTTGAATTCAGGTGCTCAGCCAAGCTTGATTGGAGAAATGAGGAAAAAGCAGAACTCTGGATGCTACCAGTAGAGACGTCATTTGGGCTCTGAGAGCAGTTAAAGAGTTGAAAATGTACATAATGTAAAGATGAGTCTCCAGTAAGAACGCACAGCTTTGGGACAGCTGTGATTGCCACCTTCTTCACAAATTCTGTTTCTGTTCTGTAAGAGAACAAGTCTGCAGTTCCACAGAGAGTAAAAGGAAGCTAGCAAAAGCTGTGTAGATGGGACAAAAAGTAGCATTTTAAAGTCATACTTTTGTTTAAACTCTTGCTAAGACACTAATTCAGACTACTGAGTAAATCTTCCATGGGCTTGTCATAGCCTGCTTGTTTGAACAGTTCTGTACTTGAAAAGCTCAGATGGGCTTTACAGCCTGAACTCATCCCACAGTCCCTGTGCACAGTGTTACCTGTTAGGTGTCTGTGTGCACCGACTCTACGCTAGAATTCAGGCTGTCTTGGCAAGTCCCTTATTGCTGTGGTGACCAGTGTCGTCTTTTGGATACATTAGGGGAAATAAAGCTTCTCTAGGTTTCGGTAGGAGCAGCACATTTTTGTAGCAGTGGCACATTTTTATAGCTGTAGAGATACTTGCTAGACATAAAGTGGAAGTAAAGGGATCTTAAGGTGCCATCAGGCAAGCACCTGTATTCTGACATGGCTGACCTTGTTGGAGAGCTCATCGTAGCATGAGTCTGAGAGTTAGTGTGGCAGACTTGTCAGATGCTACCCTCATCCTTCCTGATTATCTCTGATGAATAGTTGGAAAACTTTCTCCTGCATGTTTTTCAAGATCTTTTATATTAAAAGAATTTGATTGTTTTTCCAATTGGTTTTAAATAGCGTGGGACTTTGCTGAGTGTTAGTAATCATACGAAGTGCGAAAGCAGATGATACAGTATGAATCATGACATCAGTTTTCTGTACACTGACTTGCATTTATCTTTTTGTGTTGAATGACCAAATGATGAGTCATTGGAGCTGTAGTACTGCTACTTATTTATTTATGGCCCACTGAGGAACAGCAGTGCAAAGAAACTAGAAGAATGCCTTAAACATTTTGTGTTGTGGAAACAAGCAGATGTTCGCTGGTTAAGCACAGATTTGGAGTGAGGTGTGATGTAGGGATATCTTGTACTCAGCAGCTAATGCTACTTATGAAAGATTTGGAGGTACCAAACCTTCTCATTTTATTGAAGTGCTCATACAAAAAGTTATTTATGCTCTGTTATGAAATAAGAGTTAACAGCAGGGTCAACACCTGCCTGACACACATTCGTAAGGTTTTGTTCAGTTCAGCAAATAGTCACAGTAGCATGTTCAGCCTTTACCTTTCTCCTAACACCAGTTGAGGATTGGGCTAGATCAGGGTCCTCAAACTTTTTAAACAGGGGGCCGGTTCACTGTCACTCCAACACTATCATGGGCCGGGCTATAGTTTGGAAAAAAATGAACAAATTCCTATGCACACTGCACGTATTTTATTTGTAGTAGTGCACCAAAACCAGGAAAAAGAATGCAATATTTAAAATGAAGAACAATTGTAACCAACAAAAACAAATAATATTTCAGTGTGCGCTTCCCACTGGTGCTGCCTGGCTTGTCCTGCCTGGCTTGTCCTGCCTGGGAGCTGGAGGGAGGGAGGGAGAGACGAGGGAGCCGCCCACCTTGCTGATGCCACCGCCCCCCTCCTCAGCCCGGCTGTGCAGTTGGCAGGATGTCATCTGCAGCTGCTTGGTTTCCCCCCACAACCCCCGGAAGGGGGGTTCTGTAAATACCAGCAGGCCATATTGGAGACCCTGGGGGGCCATATTCAGCCCGCAGGCTGGGGTTTGAGGACCCCTGGGCTAGATGATCTTTTGAGGTCTCTTCCAATCCCTAATGTTCTGTGATTTGCACGGGCAGCAGTTGCAGGTGACGGCCCTGTATTGTAAACACCTGTTTGGATTCTCTAGGAGAGTGAATGAGAATAGCATTTCATTTTTTTACAAACTGCTAAATCCACTGCACTACCCACATCTATTTCATTGCTGAATGCAGATTTGTGAGTGACTGGTTCTGCATTCCTTCGCTGGCCTCAAGACCAATTTGAGCTCTCTGTACCACTTGCTATCCACAACATCCCTCTGAGACCATCACAGACATGGATGTTGTGTCTAAGCAAATTTCACTGCTTTCAGCTCTCGAGATAAAGAATGTTCGATAAGGTTTTTTAAACCAAAGTACAAGGCAAGCCTGACCTCTGCTCTGCTTGCATCCATGCATTGGATTTCTTCCAGTGCCTGGCTTTGCCAAGGCCACATTGCAGAAATTAGCTGGCCTGGGTTTCTGTAAAATATTGATTGTGCTGGCGGAAGGCAGCAAACTTGGGGCTTGGGGAACAGAGGAAAAGTTCTGGCGAAACCTTTGCTAAAGTACACTTTTCCCTTTAACTCTCCAGGCGGCCATTTCCACCAGGCGACCGAGTTACCTTTAATGGAAGGGACTGTCTCTGTCAGATGTGTGCTCAGCCAATGTCCTCCAGCCCAAAAGAACTGTCTGCCTCAAGCAGTAAGTATGCCACCCTCTTCCTGAAGCCTCTCACCTTCTCAGGCTCATCCACGTTTAATTGAAGCTAAGTGAACACAGTCTTTTGGGCTTCTTTTTTCTTTCACCCTCCGTAATGCAAACTGTCTTCTGGGAACCATCTTTTTTTCTTTCTGTTAACTGTATCCAGTACTGCAGGTGGGAAAAGATTTATATTTCAGGGAACAAACAACTTTTCTCCAATGACTGGATTTTTTTAAAAGGCTGATTTTTTTTTTTTAGGCACTGGAAAAGCACCTAATTGATTAAATCTGAGGTTTCTGCGTTGATAAATTCAATTTTTTCATGTATAATTGTGCAGGTTTAAGTATTAAAGAGAGGACAAAGTCAAAGGAAATTAATTTTCTTCTACTATTTAACACTTTAATTATCCTTTTAAAAAGAGTGTTGCCACTCCAGAAACCATTATTTTACAAAAAAAGAGAGGTGTGGCAGAAGGGGAGAATGAAGAAAGTTTGGGAGGGCATTAACTTCGTTTTGCTTCTGGATTTTAAGGCTTTGGAAAGGTAACTTGTACATTACTGATAGTCATCTCTTCCCCTGGTAGTTCATTTTTTTTAGTCTGTGGATTTTTCTGATGCTTCCTCTGCTGGCCTGCACTCAGCACTGTAGTCTGTAATGATTTACTCGTGTTGTCATACAAAACGACAACAGATTTCCTGCGGCACCAGGTAGTTTTCCACTGATGTTGGTTTCCTTTGGGGCAGATGCTGTATATTTGGTGCTTTGAGATCCTAGGGTTATAAAGTGCAACTTAAAGGTAAAGTTGGATAACATTTGCGCTCGGTGGATGAGTCAATTGATCTCAGATTATCTGATTTGCCTGACAACATGTAATGAGACACTTTGCACAACGGTGATGAGAGGCTTTTCTTGTTATCCGCCTTTCTGACTGCTAAGAGATACTTTTCCACTGTAACTGTAGATGTGGCAGTGACAATGCACCGGCCTAATCAGTTAAAGAATTTGCAAAACTGAAAAAGGCTTTACAAGATTTGGAAACCAACACAGAAAGGTATGAGGTGCTTCAGGCACCCAGAGAGGCTTTCAGAGATGGAGGAATGCTGTGGAAATTGTTTTTGCGTTACTGATACTTAGGAGACAAAACAGCAATGAGCTGCCAAGTATTTCTTCTTCAGTACGAGAGTTGTGAGAAGTACAGCTGAGAGCAGAGGAGCCACTGAGAGATCCTCCCCACTCAGGGTGTGTGGGTACATGAGGTGGTGCCAGCAGTCTGCGCTGGTGGAAGTCGAACCAGCACTCTCCTAGTTCAGGAGTTCTGAAGTCTTTGAACACGCTTAATCTGTTTCTTCCTCAGAGATTTTACCTTAGGATTCCTCACCAGTGTTTCCATGTTAAATCACTTCAGTGATTCAATTTTCTTTCTCTACTTGAGTTTGAGCCCCGTCTCTGTTGGTTCCTTGTCTGGATGTGAAGAAGAAAGAATAACTAATTATTTCCGATTGCCTTTTGGCTGAAAGGTTCAAAGGTTTGATCTTTAAGTGATGTACATGAGTGAATCAAGAAATTGCATTTCAAATGAAAAGTGGGCTTTCTGAATGGATTCAAAAAGCCTCCCTATCCAAAGGAAACCAGAGTGTAATCATCACCTAGCAAGAGTTCTCATCCAAAAACTTAATCTTCTTTTAAAATGATGGCTGAGACTTTCACCATTTCCTCTTATTCAGGGCAATAGATACCTGTGTCCTATGTATAGTGAGATAACTAGTGATGACATGGTTTGGAAGGAAGCACAGGGAAGGTGTTTCAACTCCCTTTCTCTGTAACAACCTCTTCTGTGAGTTCAGAGCCAAGTACAGCCAAGACATGGCCCAGAGTTTTCAGAATGGCCAGGGTTAGATGTGTGGAAATGAATCTGGGCTGCAGCTGTTTCCCAAGCAGCCTGCATCCATGTGGAGAGTTCACAATGGCGTTTTGTATGTTTGTCCGTGACTGGTTTTGCTCATTATGTTCTGGTTCAAAGAGTGGAAGTTCTCAGGGACAAATGCTTTCATGCCTGTCAGTATGGAGTCTACCAGAGTCAGATCCTGGCTGGCAATCGGGGGTCTTAGCTCTATGGTGATATAAACAACAAGCTTAACACTTAATGAACTTGTGGGAGAAAGATATCTTCGTTAATTATTCAGTAGCCTTATCTCTTAGAATGAGATGCAGTCAGTAAATCTCCCAGTAAACGCCTTAAACTTCCACCAAGGTTTCAGGCAATGCTGCAGCAGAACAGAGCCATCATAGGGTACCTGTCAAAGAAGAAGGTGGGCAGGAAGAAGCAGGAACCATCTTTTGCCTCACTGCACAGAAATGAGGGTGGAAAGTGAGGTTGTATTTGAAACACAGAGCATCAGAATGGAGAAGAGACAGATTTGCTTTGCAGTTCTCCTTAAAGACACTCTACTTCTTACTACAGTTTCATATTCAGGGCACAACTGTCCTTTCATTAGATACAGATAGAGGTGACTGGTGCCAGTACTCAGAAATGATGTCTGAGCCGATTTATAGGCACTGCAGACATCTCCATTAGAAATTAGCTGAGTGGATAAAATGGATGCAAAATTCCTTGTAATCACAGTTTTTGTGAAAAGCCTTCAGCCAGGATTTATAGCTATTTAGCCTGCTTGACTCAGTTTTCATTATTTTGTTCTTTAACCCTTTTTTTCCCGAGCTGTCTGTAAACTCCTCCAAGTCCATAGGTAAGACTTGAAAAAGTGGAGAAGCTGTCTGGCTCTTCGTAAGCCAGTGATTTTTGGCTTTAAAGCAACATCCAACACATGAACTTGAGTTAGTTCTTAGGAAATACCCTACAACTTCACACTGTCAAAGCTACGTAGTGAATAGGTATTGTACAGATACTTGACAGAGATATGGATAGACTTTGTGCATCAGACACTGAGCCCCCTCTTGCCCCAAGGGATGCACACTCACAGTATCCACCTGGATTTGAAAACACATCTTTTTAAATGTTTTATTTTAATCCTGAGTATAATTTTGAGCCTAGAGATTTTAGTATTTTTTGTGTGCTGCAGCACAAAGATTTTCATAATTCCTGGTCTATCTGCTAAAGTCACAGAAGCACTTCAAGCCTGCACACGTACGTTTAGGTGCTGGACATCTAGTTGAGCATTTTGGCAGATGAGACAGAAAGGGCTCAAGTGGTTCTATACCTTTAGAAAGTGTATTCATTTACCCTAGAATAACAGCATAGCACAGGCATCGTTGTAGACTGATTTCAAACACTGATTTAAATCACTGCTCTTCATCACAGTTTACCTCCAAACCTGGGAAACCTTGATTAAAATAATTTGATTGTAGCCTTGGTTTACCTTTGGATTTTTAATTAGAAAAGGCTAATTGATAAGCATGAGGATACTCCATATCTGTACATCTGTACTTATTTACAGTTAATACAGCTCTGTGTACATTCATCATACTCTTTAACAACTGTATTTTTCCCTAATGAGTATTTTGATGAGGACTTATGTCAAGCTCTATTTGAATGGAAATTAAAATTAGAAGGTGTAGAATAGAATTGTGGATTTTTTTTTAATTTTACAAACGACATGAAATCTGCTTGATACACAAAGAAAGTAACTGCACTGAAATATATTTTCATTTAAGAACTGCTGATTTGCATAGGGTCTGTAGGTACCACAGAATCACAGAACATTAGGGATTGGAAGGGACCTTGAAAGATCATCTAGTCCAATCCCCCTGCCACAGCAGGATCACCTAGACCAAGTCACACAGGAACACATCCAGGTGGGTTTTAAATGTTCCAGAGAATGAGACTCCACAACCTCCCTGGGAAGCCCCTTCCAGTGCCCCGTCACCCTCAAAGTGAAGAAGTTCCTTCTCATATTGATGTGGAACCTCCTATGTTGCAGCTCACACCCATTGCCCCTTGTCCTATCATTAGATGACATTGAGAAGAGCCTGGGTCCATCCTCCTGACACCCACCCTTCACATATTTATACACATTAATCACATTAATACCCAAAGACTTTATAGATGCAGAGCAGATACTTGTTTTTGTTCTTAGATAGGAAAGGGTAAGCAAGTTTCTTCTGCCTTTTCACACCCCATTGGGATTCTTAACTTGGATTTAACTAATTAATTTATTTTAAAATAGAAATATTGAATTCTCCTTTTATCTAAATTTCTTTGTAATAATCTTGCAGGATACCTACATTTATAACATAGTGTAAGCATGCAGAGCATTCAGTGGGTCTAAAACTTTACACTGCTCCCCTTTACAAGAGTAAAATAAGCGAATCAGAGGGTATGAAGTGATACAAAATTCAGAGAAACTATGCAAACCCCAGCACAGTTTCTGACATAAGCCATTAGATTGTGCCTAAGAATAAGTAGCTCTTACTTTGATAAATCTGGCCCATTTCTACTGTTATGCCATTAAGATTTAATTTTTTGAAGAATGTTTGCAATTTTGGAGGGATTTTCATCACTTAAATTGCTTTCTTGGATTAATTCTAGTCCCCACTTATGTTTCAGAACATGGCTAAATTCCTCAAGTAGCCTCTTTTTCCCAGCTGTTTTTTCACAAGGCTGTTTTGCACTGCTGCTGTGTATATTGCCTCAGAACCTTCCCCGGAGGTGTGCAGAGCACTATGACAGACTAACTTCTCAGTGATAGAGCTGCCACCATACTGAGAATATTGTGTCAGGGCAAAAAACTTCTGATTTATGGATGGATTTCCTGTCAGAGTATGTTCCTTCACAAAAGTTACCAGTCTCCAAGAAGCCCTTTTCAGTTCAGTTGCCCATGTAGCATTATTTTTCTTTTTTATCTTTCGTGTTTGTGTGGGGAGAAACAACTGTCAATACACAGGACTTCAATAGCCAGTACTAATGTACTGAGGCTCTTATTTGTCTAAGCATAAACCCATCTTGAACTTGGAATTCAAAACATGACCTTCTCCTTAGCTTTTAGAAGACAAGTACCAATCAGAAGGTAACTCCAGAGCTCCTGAGGAAGTACAAGGATCTGCTCAGTAAATGAGTGGTACGTGACAAGGCACCACTAGCTTAGAAAACACAGCTACAGGAAAAGATCCCCGGAGAGCGCAGACCGCAGAATGGTTCAGTTAAAGTGGCAGTGGTGTTAAACTAGAGCAGGGTGGATTGAGATTAGATGTTAGAAGGTTCTTCTTCAGTGAAACACTGGAACAGATTGCCCAGGGAGATGTAGAAGCTCCGTCCCTGGAGGCATTCCAGGTCAGGCTCTGAGCATCCTGCTTTAGCTGAAGACCTCCTTTCACACTCCAGGGCAGTTGGACTAGATGGCCTTTAACGGTCCCTTCCTGCCTAACACATTCTAGGATTCTGTAATTCTGTGATCCAGTCTCAACAGTCCCTGCAGTGAGCAGGGCCATCAGCAACTAGATCAGGTTGTTCAGAGACCCATCCAGCCTGGAGTGTTTCCAGGGATGGGGCATCTGTGGGCAACCTGGGCCACTAGTTTTACCACCCTCATTGTAAAAAATCTTTTTCTCAAGCTGAGATTTGGACTAGATATAAACCTGTCACCCCTTGTCCTGTTGTCCTGCTAAAACATTTGTCCCCATCTTTCTGATAAGCCCTGTTTAAGTACTAAAGGCCATAGCAAGGTCTCCCCAGAACGTTTTCTCCTCCAGGATGAACAACCTGTTAAGAGTAACTGGGAATTGTCACGCTCAGAAAACCTGCCGGTAGTGAGTCAGGATTCAGAGGTCACTGGAAAAGAATGTGAAAAGTAAATGAGTTGTTAGGCAGACCTGAGTTTACTGTGGAGTATCAGAGCATAAAAACCTTCCTAAGAGCTGTTGTATGTGTAATGCCTGTTGTTGGAGGTTGCACCCTGTTGCAATGACTTGTTTGCAAAGAGTAACAATTGAAAGTAAACCAAAAAGGTCTGCAGATGAAGCCACACAATGTGCTGACCATGAGCTGCGCAGTGAAGCTCATTTGCTAACAGAGTAAATCACTTGTGGTACTGTGGGTTGGAACTGTGAGTCTGAATTCAGCTACAACTGTCTGAGTACTGGGCTGTGGTGACAGGAGTAGGAGGGTAAAGGCTAGCCTCAGCTTAGATGTGTCTGGGGGTTTATCCTTGAGAGTAGTTTTACAGCTGAGACTGTGGGGGTGTGAAACTGGAAGAAAAAACCCTTTATCTTTCTTTTATAGGAAAACTGAAAATTCTTCTCTAAGATCAGTTTATAACACATCTACTCCTTCTTCCCTCGCGTTTCATTCACCCTTTGGTTTTCAGTTGGCTGTGGCTGACTGAGGCTGATGCTATGGAAAAGGGCTAACCTGGTGCTGTGCTGCTGGCAGGAACAGTCTGCAGGAGTAAGCCATTAGAAGGTCAGTTGGTTCAGTCTCCTTTGGGAAGGAGATGTGGAAAGAAAGGAAATACTGTCTCCCCATGTAGAACACCACAAATACTTACATCTATGATCAGTACAGAGAGGAAGAATAAAAACTCTTGATAAAAATCATGTCATGCTAACAAATGAGAGTTGGGGAAGAAGTTTAATCTTTTCAAATTAAACCAGGTGATGTAAGACCTATTTATGGTAATGATACATCCTAGACAGGTATTAACCCTTTCCTCAACCAGCAAGTCAATGTGAGACACAGATGCATAACAGAGACCTGTGTTTCAAGCAGAGACTGCTGGTTCATGCCGCTCTGGATTTCTTTCCATATTTGATCAACTAAAATAATTTCATTTTCTTTATTTATTTTGAGAATACCTGTTTGTCTCAACTTGCCATTTACAGTGAACTCTCAAAGCTGTACTCCACTTCCCATGGGGAACTTATTTCCCTCCATTGTATGTGCCCAACCTCTTATTGTTAGATTTCAGAAGTATAAGGCTGCCTGTGTGGGTTTGTTTTTCCTTTAGGAAAAGGCCAATAGTGCATTTGGTTCTGACAAACCGTCCCCCTCCTTGCATTAGCAAAGAGGAAGGGTCTGCCCACAGATTTCTTGAGTTGCATGCCCTTCTCTGAATTGCAGCACTCACCAGAGCCCTGGTGATCAAAAAGATATGTTTGAAAGCATCTACTGTGCCGTAAACAGACAAACTGAGTTTGCATTTTTAGCTTTGGCAAACATTTTGATGATCTGGAAAAGCCTGTGTGGTATCATCAAAGCTTTTAAAACAAGGCTCTAAAGGCACTGCCTGATCTGTGGTTAAAGGGTGGCTGAGATAAAACTGTGGTCTCCGTAACTCTGTGAGAAATAAGAATTGTGCAACCAGCAGATTGCTACAGAGGAATTATTGGGGTATAAGTTGTTTTTCAAGGTGGCTAGGAGTTATTTATAGTTAGAGATTTCTTGACCTTGACTCTAGTGATATTTTCCTCTTTCTTCACTTCCAATTGATTGTTCCTCGTAACTTGCTTTTTAGGTCCAGCTGTTGTATTTCTGCACAGGAGCAATGAAAAATTGTTTGTTTCTGTTAAAATTAGAAGTAATTTAAAAATATATACACATCCACACCCTGTTCTGTCCTGCTTTACCTTTTTCAGGGCAGAAGCCTGCTGGGGTTGTCTCTATAAAACCAATGTATCTGTGGTTTATAGGGGTGAGGGGAAAGTAACAAAGGGACGATAAGAGGAGCTGTGGCAGCTTCAGACTTTTATCTGGACACATGGTACTAATGGCCATCAGGATTGAAAAGAACCTTTTTGGTGACTTAATTATGTATCATTAAATCAGCCAGCGATTAGCTCTGTTTGCAGAGGTAACCCAGGAGGAGCAGAGCCAGTGTGCTCATGCACTCGACTTTGCATAACCACATTTACTGGGACAAAAGCAGGTGGAGGAGATTTCCCTCGGGTGGGCAGAGAGCGTGAGATAAAGGTGTATTTGCTAGTACATTTTTGCAGCAGTAAAGCCATAGCAGTTTGTGGAGGGTTAATACAGCTGTACCAGCTCCCCAGCCTGGGCTGTGATCTGAGCTTTCTGTTATTGGCTGAGTGCAGGGGAGGGAGGCAGAGGAAGAAAATCCACCGCTTAATTTAGGCAGTGACGAATGGGTTGCTGTGCAGGATGTTTCACTCCTGGATGTCTGGGGTGATGCAGACACTAAAAAGGGAAATGCATTTTCTCATCTTGTCTTTACAAGCAAGGTGTGATAAGGGGCAGCTCACCCTGGCCTGCGTCTTGTAGTGAGGCTGCTTCAGGTTCTTTGGGGATGGAGGTCCTAAACCTATATAACGCTGCAGTGCCATGCTGCTTTCCCTTGTCCTGTCCCCCCACTTTTCCATGCCTTTGGGCTGGCTGACTCTACATCACAGCCCTTTTGTCCAAGCATTGGCATTTGCTTTTTTAGCTGGACACATCAAATATGACACCGTTCTGGGCTGCTTCCAGAGCTGTAGCTTAAATATGTTCAGATGCATCTTCAGATTAAGCAGTTCCAGCCAGAGTATGGGAAAGACACAATAGATACGTTTAAGCAGCGCTGGCAGAGAATCATCTAAGAAGCTTTTCCTTGGCTGAAAAATTGTGCTGCCAGTTAATGCTGTTATGTGAGAGAGTGAATTCAATTTTTATACACAATGTCTAAGTAAGTGGACATAGCATTTGGGAGAGGATATGCTATTTTCCTGTCATTCCTGGGTTAACCTTCTTCAGATTGAGTCCTCGTTTAAGTCATACTGCAGTGCTTCTATTGAGACGTGGCAGTCACACAGCTGAAGATTCTGGGCATGGGCACAACACATATGAACACTCCCATTTCCTAGGAGAATTGGTGTTATGGAACATCTAGTCTTAAAGTCTTGCTTCAGCTCAAATGTAGTCGCACAGAGTGTTTTGTGTGGTATGCTTTCCTTCAGATCATAAGTGCATAGAGAAGCTGTACTGCTCCCTCTGAATTTTAACCAGTACAACTGCACTTTCCTCCTCTTCATTATCCTGGCACAGCTGAATTTGTGGATGTGCAAAGAATGGGAGTGGGGAACAATCCAGGTGACATGACAGAAGGAGAGCACAAGAAAGCTCAAGGTTAAGGAGTGCAGTCTGTTAGACCCAGGCATGAAGCTAGGGAGAATAATGGTGGGAAACATTGCTTAACATTTAGGGAAAGGTTTTCAGATTCTTTTGGTACAAGTCTTCTCTGGCATGTGGTTGTGCACCACTCACCTTACATCACTGCTCTTTTATTTACAGCATGTGCTGGTTATAGGTTAGGCTGATGCAGGCTGAGCTTAGTGTGATACTGAGATCCTGCCTGCATGTGCTGCCTGCTGCTGACATTCAGCCAAAGGCTTTACTATGCCTCATGCAGGCCTGAGATCATAAATGAGTTGTATTTGTAGAATTTGGATGAACAAACGTTCTTTTCTTAGCCCAGCCTTACTTGCTTTCTATTTTAGGAGATAATGATAATTCTCTCTCTTAGTTTACGTACCCACCTGTTTTGCCAGGTTGACTTGAAAGCCATCTCAACCTGACAAGACAGTATTGGGCTATTAGTTTACTTTGATTCCAGACATTGCACATATCTGTAGTATTAGCAGAATGGGTATTATTATGTTAATTCACCCTTGCAAAACACTGTGAGCAACTGAGGAGGAGTAAGTAAATGTCATTGTTGCTATAGAATAATAACAGCACGTTACCACCCCTTGTATCATACATGAGCAGGAGTGTGGCAGTGCTACTTTTGGCTCACAAAGAAGCCAGATTATAGGATACCCTACTTCCTCTGTGTGACTGGTTTTGACACCAATAAAGATACTGGACCAGGTAGAACTTTGGCGTAAGGTGATTTTTTTCCTGACTGCTTCAGAAATTCAGGTAGAAGCAAAAGGTGAGGTACTTCTAAAATGTCTGAGAAATTTCAGCTTGAATTGAAAAAAGCATGGAAAATACAGGAGGGTTTTTTGAGGGATTAATCCAGCAGGGAGTTTCTCACAGTTTGGCAGGGTGCCGTGTCAGGAACATAGACGCTGGCACACCGGGGAGAAGCAGCAGAGCGAGGGAGCTGAGAAATCGGAGCAGTACAAAACTGCTGTTCAGCCCCCTGAGCCTGGCTGCTGTTTGTTGTCACAACTGGAAGGCAAGTGGCATGGTTTCATACTTAGCATAAGGAAACGCAGGCTGGAAGGGCCATCAAGATGATGTAGATACTCCCAAAACCAAAGGCAGGGTCAGCATACCAAGCCGTCCTGACAGATGTTTGCTTGTCCTCTTCTCAGCCCCACGCTGGAAATTCCAGAGCTTCTCCTGGTGACCTATTCCAGCCTTTGCTGTCATTGCAGAGTGGCATGGAGCCTAAAGCTGTCATGGAAAAGCAGAAGGATCCATTATGTGGTGTCAGTCCTTGTCACTTTAGGATTTTCATTTGTAACATTTGTCCTCTAGAGCAAAGTCCTGGCATTATGACATCTCAGGGCTGCTTCTGTGACTTGCATTTTATCAGAAGATACTGTGGTGCTTAGTGCCTTTTGTTTTTTTTAAGAGATTTGAGAAGAATTCTGACAGAAAGAGGGTCACGCTGCAAATGATGACCTGGATAGCAAGAATGTGCAGCATATAATTGGGGCTCTCTTGGGGTGCTGTCCAGCAAACAAAAGACAGGCCCTTCAGTGTCAAAAGGAGTGACTCTCCTTTTATCAGTCATGATAATAACCTTGGACTTGCCCTTTTGCACAGTCTGGTGTTGCCTGGACTGTAAACCTGAGAGGATATGAAGGTTTCCAGGCTGTACCTGTTCAGTCAGCTTGAGCAGAGCAGGCAGGATGGTCTTTTCCCTGGTGCCTGGGCTTTAGCTGCTCAGATCACTGTTGCTGTTGGCCTCTGTTGCTGTTTGTTGATGTTTCAGAGATATGGAGACCAATGTTCCGTTCACCAAAGGACCATCAAGCTTGGGGATAATAAAATATGGAAAATCCTTTGTTCCAGGTTATGTGCTCTGTGGCTTTCATGTGAGCCTCAGCTGATGGGCATTCCCTTTCTGCTTCACTGGTCTTCCAGGCCTTCCCTTCTCGCAGTCCCTCTGTCCCCTGAGGCAGGGCACAGAAGCTGCAGCACAACCCTTTCAGTTCAGTGCTGCCTGCCACATCAGTCCCTGCAGACCTTACCGTGTGCCGAACTGCCCCTTACCAGGAAACCTCTCTGGGTACTTCATGTTCGGATGGAGAGGAATGGGAGCTCGGGGCTGCGCCGGAGATTTCTGATGTGACATGAGGCATGTGGCATCCTCTGGTTCAGAGGGCATTTGCTGCTCCTGCCTTCAGGTTTGTGTTCTGCCGAAAAAGAGCCTCTCAGAATTGCAGTGCAAAGTGAGTGTTCGCTACCAGGGCAACACCACAATCGCAGAGCGAGGGTCCTTATGTCGATTAGGGATTATTAGTTTCCCATCCCTGCCTGTGGAGGACAATTTGCAGCCTTCGCCGCTTCCCCCAGCCCTCCCTGACAGACGGTCTCTCCTCCAGTTCCTGGCTGAGAGGTGCCACCGCCCCTGCGCAGGGAGGACACGCTGGGCTTTGCTGCCACCCAACGGGGACATGCAGCATCCTGATGATGCTCGCTCACGCCTCCTCATTTAGCTTCATCTAAGCAGTCGAGGTCTTGCTAAAAGCAAAACAAGAAGTAACACTGGTTGCTCGAGAAGACAGGAACTTTGCAGTGAGGAGCTGTGGCTCGTTCCTAGCAAAAACTGAAGTTTGTACAGAGCTTGCCTGGAAGTCATTGAATCAAAAGAGCATGAAAACCAGAAGAGGTGTCTTCCTTCTTCTGTTGAACATGTGATGAAGACCAAATCTTTGTACAGGACTTCAGGAGTGTTTGAGGAAGGGAAGAGCTACCTGTGCACTCCTGAGTAGCTCTCCCCTTTGGTTATCAAGTGTTGCAATGGGTGGGTGGTTAGTGAGGGTTAATGAAGCGAGTAACTGACAGCAAATGCATTTGTTTGCTTATTTGCAGATTGTGCTGGCTGTGGAAGAGACATAAAAAATGGACAAGCCTTGCTAGCACTGGATAAGCAGTGGCACTTGGGGTGTTTTAAGTGCAAGGCCTGTGGGAAGGTCCTAACTGGGGAATACATCAGCAAGTAAGTAACGTCTGTGCTCTTGCCATGGGTTCTTGCTGTCAGTGGGGAAAAGCTTGCAGCAAAGTTTGCCTTTCAGAGTCCAGTTTTGACCACCTTTCTGTATACATCAAAATCTTTGATCCTAGTGAGAACTGAGTCAGAAAGGCAACTTAAAAGCACTGAAGTTTAATGATAGTAGTCAATATTAAATACCAGTACCCAATGGAGTGTATCTCCACGTTCCTACAAAGGAGTAGGTGAATTCCTCCATGTGGTTACTGTGTTAGTCAAGATACAATTTTAAGGAAAAAAAAAAAGCAGGACTGTGTCCACTATGTGACTTTACTAGAGAAGGAACATGATGATGCAATTGACTTGACAGTGTGTTTCTCATCTCTATATAAGAAATTTGTGAACAGGGTTTTAAGTGGAAGGAAGGCTAGAGGAAGAGGAATGTGGAAAAGTGGTATAAGTAATAAAATGCAGGGAATGAAGATCTATCTCTTCCCCAGCTCAATCATATAACACAGAAAAAAACCAGGGAAACAATGTATGTTCCACAAGCCTGTGATTAAGGGGTATGTAATATTTAATCCAAAGTCACATGTGTTATTTCTTATATCACTTAAAAGTTCCGCACCTGAGAAACACCCCCGAGTAGTGTTTCCATTTTTACTTTATGTTCTTTGTTCATACTATAAAGCTACATAACCTTACACTACAAAATAAGGGTTTCTGTTCTTGAAGGCTACCAAAGATTATTTCCTGAAGGGATCAAAACCTGCTTGCTTATGGTAAGGGCTTTGCTCTCACCCCCATGGACATGGTTCCACTGATGCTCTGCAGTTGCACCACCTGTAGGTGTAGAAAGGCTGTTCTAAAGAATGATATTTACTTCAGTGGTTTGTGCTGGAGGCCTTTTCTTTATGAGAATTTAAGGATGAAATCTAAGAGGTACTAATGAGAAAGTAACTTTTTTCTTCTACTAAAAATAGTTTCCTCGAATTCTCTCCCATTTGCCTGTTGCTGTGTGTAGAAGCTCCAGACTGAAAACGAGGGAAGAGTTTGTCATGCCATAACCTTTTAATAAAAGGTCATTTGTAATTCCTGGATTTTCTTTTTCAGAGATGGTACTCCTTACTGTGAAAAGGACTATCAAGTTCTTTTTGGAGTCAAATGTGAAGCATGTCACCAGTTCATTACTGGGAAAGTCCTAGAGGTAGGTGTTTTGCAAACTAAAGTTGGGCCACGTCCTATGCAACTTCATGCAACTGCAGGGAAGTACAGATTCTCACAGGAAAGTTGCTTCTGCTTAATTTAGAGCAATGTTGCTAATTATCAGAAATACTTTCAGTGTTTTAGTTGTGCAGCAATCAGGACAAGTATGTGACGGGGAATTAACTGCCCTGGTTTCTATGGATATGGGCTTCTGTTCTAATGGCAATGTGCAAAGTCTATTGCACAATGTCAAACTCTATACTGGAATCACCTTTGGCAACCATAAGTTTGCCAAAATTTATTACATGGGATCTGTGGCCTTTAGCATCATTCAGACCGTTTGGTCTTACTTAAGAGAGACTCAGAAACAAGAAGGCAGAAAACATTTGAACCATCCCTTTTGTTGCCTCTCAGCCAAAACACTTGAACTATGCATCACTGAAATGCATCACTGAAAGGGGCAAACATGCAGAGGACCTTCCTCGTCCCATTGTTGTTGAGATATGAGAAGCAAAACCGTTCCTTCTTTTTGCTCTAGGAAGCTGTCATCAATGGAAAGAAAGTAAGTCCTGAGCTCAGGTCTAAAGCTGGGCTGTATGGCTTGACTCCAGCTGTAGGGATTTTTTTTAACACTTCATTTTTCCTGGGGAAAGAAATAGTTTTAGGTAATAAAGTTTGTGAACCACAAAGAACTGCAGGTACACGTGTAGAAGTGTACACCCAGAAGAAACTGGATGACTTTGTTTTTCAGTGAGTAGCAGAAAATAAACAGAAAGTGTTACAGAAAGAAAAGCAGATGGAATTTGCTAGTGAATGTGTGTTGCAGGTTCTCTGTGTCCCCTATCACTACAGATACAAGACTGTGTCAGCCCTCGTATGAGAAGTTTCAGGACTGGCATGAAGTGGTACCAGCTTGTGGGTTTAGTTCTGGAGGTTTCTTTGGTTCAGTATTAACTGGGGTGGTAGCTACCAAATGAGGGACTGTGAATGTGTGTGGACACGTGGTGCATTTGTCATGTCATCCACTGGAAGTGCAATTCTTTAATTAGCCTGGCTCATGGTCTGCCTTCTTTGCAGTGTGTATCCAGTTCCTTGGGAGACCCACACAGATAATTAGTGAGAACAGTCTGAGTTTCCCCTTGAGTAGGAGGGCTGTGTCTCTGGCTTTAATCTAGTGGACTGCTACCATCTGCTTATCTATTCCTGTCTCCTGATGAGTTTTTCAGTTTAGTGATACGTACTGGTGGCACCATAGTGGCATTCCAATGCAGGAAGCACTGCAGGAGAGAAGCAACTGTATTTGTGAGGTTGGGAAGCATAATATAATGCAAAATTATTTTGGATGCTCTATTTTAGCATCTATTTAGTGATAGGTGCTCTGACCCACAAGCAGTGTGAAGCAATTCAGAGGCATGGAGACAGAAATGATAAAAGAGATAGGACAAGGGGCAATGAGTGTACACTGGAACATAAGAGGTTCCACATAAATATAAGAAGGAACTTCTTCACAGTGAGGGTGACAGAGCACTAGAATGGGGTGCCCAGGGGGGTTGTGGACTCTCTTTCTCTGGAGATGTTCATAGAATCACCTGGATATGTTCACAGAATCTCTCAGTTGGAAAAGACCCCTGGGATCATTGAGTCCACCCATCTACCCTACCTTACAAGTTCACCCCTAAACCATATCCCTCAACACCTCATCCAAATGATCTTTGAACACATCCAGGGATGGTGACTCAATCACCTCCATGGGAAGCCCATTCCAGTGCCTGACCACCTGCTCTGTGAAAAAGTTCTTCCTAATATCAAGTCTAAACCTACCTTGTTGTAACTTGAACCCACTCTCTCTTGTTCTGTCACTAATTGCTTGTGAGAAGAGACCAGCACCAACCTCTCCACAATGTCCTTTCATGTAGTTGTAGACAGCGATGAAGTTTCCACTCAGCCTTTTCTTCTTCAGACTAAAGAGCCCCAGCTCTTTCAGTCTTTCCTCATAAGATTTATTCTCCAGGCCCTTAATCAGCTTAGTTGCCCTCCTCTGTACCTGCTCCAGCACCTCCATATCTCTCTTGTATTGAGGTGCCCAAAACTGGACACAGTACCCAAGATGTGGCCTCACCAGTGCCGAATACAGGGAGACGATAACCTCCCTACTCCTGCTGGCCACACTATTTCTAACATAAGGGAGGATGCCATTAGCCTTCTTGGCCACTTGGGCACACTTCTAGCACATATTCATCTTCCTATCAATTAGAACCCCCAGGTCCCTCTCTGCCAGACATCTCTCCAGCCACACTTCCCCAAGCCTGTAGCGTTGCAGGGGGTTGTTGTGGCCCAAGTGCAGGACCTGGCACTTGGCCTTATTGAAGCTCCTGCCATTAACATTGGCCCTTCATTCCAATCTATCCAAGTCTCTCTGAAGAGCCTCCCTACCCTCTGGCAGGGGAACACTCCCACCTAATTTGGTGTCATCTGCAAACTTACTAATGATACACTTTATGTCCTTATTGAGATCATCAATGAAGATGTTAACCAGAGATGGTCCCAACACCAAGCTCTGAGGCCACCACTTGTGACAGGCTGCCAGCTGGATTTAACTCCATTGACCACCACAGTTTGGGCCTGTCTGTTCAACCAATGTTTTATGCAGCAGATTGTGTGCTTATCCAAGCCATGAGCAGCCAGCTTATCAAGGAGAATTCCATGGGGAACAGTGTCAAAGGCTCTCCTGTGAGACTTGATCTAGGTGATCCTGCTGTGGCAGGAGGATTGGATTAGAATCATCTTTCAAGGTCCCTTCCAATCCTTGATGTTCTGTGATTCTGTGATTACTGGAGTCTGTGGAGAGCTGGGAAGAAACAAGTGTTCTGTTTGGGAACTTTTGGGTCATGAATGGTTACACTCATGTTATTCTTCCTAATATCAGTGATAAAGAAACTTCTTGAGAGAATCATAAACTTTATCCTTTCAGAACTAAGTAAGCTGAAACTAAGAAACAATTAGTTGAATTGATCTAGAACTTCCCCATCCATCATAACCTGAACTAAATTTCAGGTTCTAAGAGGCAGTGTCTCTTGGGGACAGCCTTGATGCAGTCATTTTAACCCCCAAGTTGGTTTCTCACTGTATACTTCCTACTCTTCTATTTATTATCAGAATAAGAAACAACATTTTGCTGAAGTAATGAAACAAGTCCATCCACTTGTAAGCAAGGATCCACCTCTTCTAGAAGACAAAATCGTACCATAAAAAGTTTTTCCACGGTACCTAGCCCCCCCCCGAATCAGAATATGCTGATTAATTAGAATCAGACCTTTTGAGTTGTCTCGTCAATACGTGGAAATGTTAAGCTAAGTTCTGCCGTACAACTTCACAGACTTCAGCAGTTGTAGCTGTCACTGACTATCAGAGGCACAGCCCATACTGACGCAGTAGAGGGCAGCAGTAGTTCTCAGAACAGACTGGGCTCCTCTAAAGCCTCTTGAATTACCCATCTAGTGCTCCTGAAGGCTGACTGCTGCCTGAAAGGTGTAGACTGGACAAGTCCACAGGAACTTTCACCACAATAGTATGTAGTCAGGGAGGCTGTTCTGAGACTGGCCTAACCGTGTTACTGTGCATATCAGCAGTCTGGATAGTCCACGAATGGGGTTCTGCAGCTGTCATCAGGGAATGCAGATGTGGGAGACAGATTCAAGCATTTGCTGTCATTAAGTAGTGCTTGAAAAGATGAGAGATGCAGGTGAGCAGCTGATACTCAATAACCAGAGCAGTAGGCTAGTGTCTTGGTGTTTTCTAGAAACCTTCTACACTGTCAGAGTTGCACAGCTCCAAAGGGGCAGTACTCATCCCTCTATATTAGACTAGAGGAACCAATAAATCAAACCTCAGATGAGAAAGTCATGTGTCAGCATGTCTGTCCCCTTTGGGCAGAAAAGTTAGTCTAAAGGATGGGGTCAGAGCATAACATAAATCCTCCTGTAGTAATGGAGATGAGAGATCAGAAGTAGCCATAGGGCTATGGAAGATAATCACAGAACAGGATGCCACAGTTCAGGGAGGGCTGCAGACCTGTTTGAGGCAGGATAATTAACAATTTCCTTATCCTGTACGGGAAATCACCCACAACCTTTTGGTACACTTACAGTTTTAACTTAGATGAAGCTTTTCATTCCCACAGGAGGATTACTGTCTTCCCGCTTTATTTCCTTTGGCAATGATTCTTCAGCAAATTTGAGTATTTCTTATGATTTATATCATGCCAGTTGTCTCTTGAGCTGCTTTCTCTCTTGGGAAGGAAACTACTTTCTGTGTGAAGTAGGACAATTATAGGAACTGTCTAGGCAGAGGTGATAACATCACTGCCCAGAACAAGTTATACCTAGTAACATCTGGTAAGGAAAAAACAAAAACACTTTGTGTTTTCCTTTGTAAATAAATATGGTAGCGGTCAGCCCACTGATCGGTGTCTTTTGTTTTGTTTGTTATAAAATAATGTGTAATGTCAGGAGCAATGCATGCAATTTCATCATCTTCATCCAAAGATAAGATTAGAAGATGTTGGAGGGAAGTCTGTTGGACATTGTGCACAAACACTTCCCCTCTAACGCACCAGCAGCGATCAGCAGCAGCTTCCATGCCACTACAGTGATGCTCTACTTTCTGTTATCTGGGACAGTCTAAAGAAAAAGTAAAGGGAAATGAAAGCACAGGACTTAGCTCTGGGTTCACAGAGGCTGACGGTGCTTCTTTTTTTAGGCTAAGATTAATTATTTAAGGATAAATACTTAGCAGCTTTTCAGGCTTGTGCTTCCCCCCATTTCTTAGTATGGCTTAGCACCTCTGAAAAATCAGGCTTCTCCATCTTCTACAATGAGTAGCCAGCAGAGATACAAATTCTTGATGTGCACCAGAGTCTTCACCTCAGAAGCAGCTACTCCTTCCCCCGGTAGACACTGTCAGCAATGCCTGTCAGAAAGGGCAAGGACTGAGTTAGGTCCTTGAGTTCAGGCATTGAGAGAATGGACTCCCTCCAGCCATTCCATAGAAGTGATCCCTCTGCTCAGTTAAAAAATGCAGTACTAGAAAAGCAGGGCTTACTTCAGGCTAACGTCTACTTAGCATGGGAAAATGTGTTTTTTCTAGGCCACAGGTCTACCAGCTTTCAGTAGCCATGAAAATATGCAAGAAATATGCCACGTGTATTTAAGTCTGCTGTGTCTCATGTATTATTTGGCACGTAACTTTCTGTGACAAGTAGCCAGAGATAGAGATGATAGATGAGTGCACAGCAGCACAATAGTGTGCTAAGTGTCCAGTAGATGTTGCAACTTTCTTGGGCATACCAGAGGCATCTGAATATTTCAGGAAATGCTGTCACGGCAACAGACATCGGTCTTCTTCCTTGAGTTTCTCCAGAAGAAAGGAATATTTATGAAAAATTATTCATTTCACATTAGCTCTGATGAAAAACATTTTAATGTTTTCCACTGGTCCTAATCCTGCAGATTTCTATGTTAGACTTGTATAAATCCACAAATCACAGATTCACAGAACATTAGGGAGTGGAAGGGACCTCAAAAGATCATCTCGTCCAATCCCCTGCCACAGCAGAATCACCTAGATCCAGTCGCACGGAAACATGTCCGGAAAAAAGTGGGTTTTGAATGTCTCTGGAGAAGGAGACTCCACAACCTCTCAAGGCAGCCCCTTCCAGTGCTCTGCCACTCTCACTGTGAAGAAGTTCCTTCTCATATTGAGGTACAACCTCCTGTGTTCCAGCTCACACCCATGCAACTACAGCACTTCCCAAGCTATTTGTAAGATGTGTCTGATGTGGTGATCATACATAATATGACACAATTGCTGCAGGATTTCACATCTCCAGCTTTTTCATCAGAAGAGGCAGTAGGTACCAGGCTTCATCTGCTAGTCTCCAGCCACTTCAGTGGCATGAAGAGGTAGCAAAATCATTAGATATAAGGAAATAGTAGGAGATGGATTCAGGATAAGCTAAAAGAAAAGAATTGTTAATAAAGTGTCAATGTAACAGTGGAACTCTTTGCCATGAGATGATGTGAGTAAAAACTTACATGGTTACAAGGAAAGCTACCAAATTGGTAGGAAAAAGGGTGAGTAATGCTCAGGAAGTCCCTAAATCACAAATGGTGCAGATAATTTTTCAGTGAATACTGAGAGTGTCATGTAATGATAGGACAAGGGGCTATTGGTGTGAGGTGGAACATAGGAGGTTCCACATCAGTATGAGAAGGAACTTCTTCCCAGTGAAGGTGACAGAGCACTGGAATAGGCTACCCAGGGTGGTTGGGGAATCTCCTTCTCTGGAAACATTTAAAACCCACCTGGACATGTTCTTGTGTGACTTGGCCAGGTGATCCTGCTGTGGTGGGGGGATTGGACTAGATGATCTTTTGAGGTCCCTTCCAATCCCTAATGTTCTGTGGTTCTCTAAAGAAGGAGAAACTTTCCAATTACTTCAGAGGATGGTGGAGCATGCCCACATCTATGTATTGCATCTTCATTTATCTAAAGTGTTTCTCAGAACTTTTAACTATTAGCATTTTAGTTCTGCAGAAAGAAGACATCAGGGCACATCTGCAGAAAGGACATCAGGTGGCTATTTTACACTTTTTTTGGTTGTTACTGATATGAACAGGATTTGCTCTCATGACAGAAAAATATATAGCTGCTGTCAAATCCCACAACCAACTTGCTGCTCTACCCATTTATCTTTATACTACTACCTTCTTAATATTAATGTGCAAATACTAAGCCATGGTGTCACTTCTCCTGTCAGTGCACAGCTCAAGTTCCGGTTCTGGTGGGCTGTTGCCTGCCCAGTGCTTGTTTCCTGGGCACTGTTGAAACTTGCATCCCAGTGAGTAGTGGCATAAAGCCATTTCAACAGATGGGCCTGAAAGGAGAAATGCCAGGGTACCAGAAGGCTCCCTTGACTTCAGCCTGCAAGGTCAAGTTCTAAATGTGTTTTTTGAGATTGTAATTGGTGCAGACCTTCCCCTGACTTTAGAGAGGACTAATAACCTAAGATGTGATGTTAACATGAAGGAGGTTTAGTACTTGCAGATACTGCTACTATAATGTGCCAGAATGGCAAGATGTTTCCTTCGAGCTTCAACTTACTTTGAAAGGGGTCCATTCACCTTGTCTTCTGAAATCAGAAGTAAATAATTAATGTTTATAAGTATGTGAAGGGTGGGTATCAGGAGGATGGAGCCAGGCTCTTGTCAGTGTCATCTAATGAAAGGACAAGGAGCAGTGGATGTCAGCTGGAACATAGGAGCTTCCATATAAATATGAGAAGGAATTTCTTCACTTTGAGGGTGATGGAGCATTGGAACAGGCTGCCCAAGTGGGTTGTGGAGTCTCCTTCTCTGGAGATGTTTAAAACCCACCTGTGTATGTCCCTGTGCAGCTTGGTCTAGGTGATCCTGCTCTGGCAGGAGGATTGGACTAGATGATCTTTTGAGGTCCCTTCCAATCCCTAATGTTCTGGGATTCTGTGAATTAAGGGGGAAAAAGCCAAACAGCAAACTCTTCTGTGCTTGTGTAAAGAACCTGTATCCATATTTAAGAGGCAAAGAACACGAGCCTGTACACACAGCCTGTAAGTTTCTGTATGTATTGTTCTCACAGCCAGATTTAGAAAGCCGTGCTGTGACAGGTTCAGAGACATTCCTACTGATTCTGTACATGGGAACCAGTTTGTTCTAAACAAATAAATAACAAATAGATGACGGAGCCACGCTGCTGGTTCCCACTCAAAATGTAAACCATTTACTCAAACAATGCCTGTTTATGTTGTTCAAGGATGTGCCTTTTGCCAACAGTAACCCATGCAGGCAACTTTGCTCATGTGAGTATTCAAATACTTCACTTAGTTGACTTTCAGGGAAGCCCCGTAGTCTACATGTTTAAGTAATTTATTTTAAGGAGATTTAGGCTCAGAGTGCACAAGAAAACATGATCATCCTCTGCAGAGATCCATGCAGTGCAGAGTTGAGGTAGGTGCTTCAGTGCATTGCTGTGTCTGGGCTTGTGATGTTACAGTAAGCTCTCTAGATTGAGGAACCTTGTAGAGACTCTTAAAACAGAGAGTGATTTCAGTTTCATCCAGAACTGGTAAATGAAAGGCTGACATATATTCTTCTGCTGAATTAAATATTAAGCAAGGGTGGTTTACATAGTAGTTATGCAGGAAGTATCATGAAATACGTAATTTACTGGATTTTAATGGTGCAACCTGTACTGGTAATACAGGTTGAGGTGATGAATAATTTTAAACAATTTTGTAAATGAAGCAATTGATGAACTGAAAATAGACTGGATCCAGCTGGGTTTGGTTTTGGTGATACGTTAAATTTGTGCTAAAGTAATGTCCCTGAATCATGTGTTACCATTCTGTTTTGAGTTTGAGTGTCTTTTAAGGCTTGGAAGGGACTTTGCTCTCAACCAGTATCTCCCAATCGCTATTTTCATCTTAACACATCATAAAAATGTGGGGGAAAAGGCTCAAAGGAGAAGGAGCACCGGAGTTCTGTACATGCTTCGTTACCTCAGTGATCTGCTTTGTTTGTGTTTAATTTTATTGCTCTTACAATAACTAAGAAAACAAGAGCATGTTGCCCAGTTATCCCAGGTGAAAGAGAAGAAGATCAGAAGCATGGGCTATGATCAGTGGCGCTCTTAGTCAGAGAGGCATACACTGCAGAGCAGGGGACTTGCTCAGTTATGGAAATACCTGATGCAAGATCAGATCGGGTCAGTGCTCAGGGCTTCTTGTAAAGCCATTAAATGTTCACAGAATGTGTCTGTAGTGTAATCTCGTCCAGAAATGTGCAAACAGGATAAAAGTTGCAGATGCCAGTGTGAGAGTCTGCCTGCATTAATCTGAACTGGACTGAGACAAAATCTCGGTGTAACTGTTTTGGACAAAGCTAAATGAACACCCAGGAGGCTGTACAAATTCTTCAGAAGCCACAGAAGTAATATTTAGTAGTTTCCAGAGGAGGACAGCACTAATTTCATACTCAGCAGATGGCTCTCCCCAAGGGAAAAATGTTCTGAATGATATCAACATCAAATAGTGACACATAAGTGATGAGACACGGTCCTGCCCTGCCTGGGCCAGTGTTCTGCCCCTTTTGTCTTGTTCAGAGTGGGCTGGCTGAATTGCTGCAGGAGTGGGTTCAGTGTGCAGGGAGGGTTATTGCTTGTTC
Source organism: Rhinopomastus cyanomelas (assembly GCA_013400115.1). NCBI lineage: Eukaryota > Metazoa > Chordata > Aves > Bucerotiformes > Rhinopomastidae > Rhinopomastus > Rhinopomastus cyanomelas. The sequence continues at coordinate 14,982 of VXBP01003024.1, read as the reverse complement.
TGCTGGGTGTGTGCAGCCAGTGCGAGCAGAGGAGGAGGGAGACTCAGGGCTGGCTGCAGCTACAGGCACTGCATTGTGAGCTGGTTCAGGGAGAACACGAGTGTCTGCACATCGCTTCTGGTGGTACAAGGCAGCCTGCCCAGTGGCCCAGGAGGGAATGGACTCGCTCTGAAGATTTATTATTTTCAGAAGGTAAGTTCCTTCCTGCGAAACTGGAAGGGGTCATGCTTTCTTTTGTGGAGAGAGGGGGTTGCAACTCGATGCACCTGAATAGCTTGCCAGAGATAATAGGGTACTTGTACTTCTGTTCCTCTGCACCAGAGGGATTTTTTTCAGAGGCCGAGTGTAATTGAGTGGTTCTGATAAAGACAGTGCAGCCAGCATGGCTTTGAACTGCCAGGAAGAGGGGACAGTGACACAAAGCTTGAGCTGGTCCTGGCTGCAACTGATGGCTGATATATGGAGGGACAACAGAATTCGTTATCTCAAAAACCTCTTAATACAGTTTGTTGGTTCTTTTGAGAACTTCTGGAGATTTGTTGCACAGAAGTAATGTTGGAGTTTGTTCCCAGCTTCCCCACCTTTTTGCTGAGAAACACGTTTTATTCGTTCGTGGAGAAGGCTGGTTAATTTCTTTCCTAACGTGGAGTTTGTCTGCATAAAAGTTTAATAATATTTTTAATACTCAGGATATGGATGAGTGGTTCAGACAGGTTGTGTGTGTTAGTGAGTAGCAGCATTGTTTTAGCTTAATGTAGCCTACCCTTCCCTGATGAAAGTATGCTAGTGTGATTGCCTAGAACACCACATGGCATGCACACAGTCAAAATTATACAGTAAATACACTCCTAGAAAAAATAATGTCAATAGCTACATGTAAAAAGCTTTCTAACAACATCTGTATTATTTCCACCCTCCTTAAAGAGTGAGTTTGGCAAGAGGGCTATCTGTGGTTTGGAAAGACTAAACATGACAAAAGAGTATCTGAAGTTGACAGAGCCCTAACAGAAGTTCAGTTGCTATGGCAGCATAATCACAAGACATTAACTTCTCACCAGTGGTTTGGAAACCATCCTTCAGTCAGTTTGAACATCAATAGGAAGGGGAGGAATGTTAAGAAGATGTAGGGATGGTGAATAAGAAGAGCAAGTTGTAACAAGTAATTTGAAAAAATAACCAATTAAAGCTTCCTTATTGCCACAAAGGGAGTTGTGAGGTCTTGCAGGTGCTTATAAAAATATGACTGTCTCTATAAACTGCTTCTGTCAGTATGGACTGGCTGGTTAGGATCTGTATTTCTTAGCACAGCATCTTTAGCTTCTACTTTTTTTAATTTGGTTAAACTTTCTCTAGTGCATTTCTTGCAGTAAATGTTACTGAAAACCTCTAGCAGGCTGATCAAAACAATTTCAAATGACATTTTAGTAAAGGCATTTATATTAGTATAAAGTTTCTTGCTGCCAGCAGCAGCCTTTGTGGTCGATAGCCACTGCATTTATTCCAGTAACATACAACAAGTACTTGAAAGAAGGAGCTTTTCGACATCTTAAATGTGCACATAGCACACACCAGCTTTTAGTAAAAGAGCAACTTATGTTGATGATATTCTTTTTCCTGTTACAAAGCTGTATAAAGAATTTGATTGCACAGTTGTCACTGCAGAACAAGTGTTGTTCTCTTGGAACAGTCTGCTTTAGGGAAAGCATCATACTCGGGTTTTAATTTGCACTGCTTACCTTGATCATCTTTTAAACCTTTGCATTGTGCTGGTGCTGCCTGCCACGATGAATCTCGGCAGAGAGACAAGATTAATAATGATCCGTGCACCAAAGTCTGTACACTGGAAAGAAAACTTCCCCCTGTTTTGCAGTCTGACTGTCAGTTGGGATGTAGTGACATGGGAAGGTGAGCAATACAGAGTTATTTCAGCCAGTCACTTTTTCTTTCTCCCAGACTGAGATCATAACGAGAAATGGATTAGGTGATGATTTTTTTTTTTGCAGGGTCACATTTAAGTCCTGTTCAATTCTTCCTATCAAAGGAGTTTCCTGCTGACTTCTAGAAGAACAGGATAGGACAGACCTGTCCCCTGTAACAGTTAATTGTTGGGAAGAATGCAGCAGTAACATGTCTGAAACTTGAGAAGTAGAGAAGAGCCTGTTGGGGCAAGTTTGTAGCCATCACCTGTTAGTGACAGGTTCCATCAGTGTATTGTGCTCAGTGTTCACTCTGTGAGGGCTCAGTCCCCTCTCTCTTTTGTCTGTTTTTTCAGGATGCTTTCCTGAGCTGAAAAAAAAACCCCAAAAAACAAAGGAAAAATAAAGAAAAACAAAACCAAAGATATGTCTGGAATCTTGAGGGACTTGGAAGTCCACAATTACTCCTGCTCTTTACAGGTGTCCTAAAGAATAAGAAATGTAATACACAAGTGTTTTGTGCATGATTAATTGTTTGAAATGACCTCCTGGAGCACAGAATGGGCAGGTTTTAATTACATGCTCATACTATATTGGAGGATCATACAGGTATAATAGTTCTTTGGATAGATTATTGAGATGTATGATAATTACAACCCTTTTTTCTTTGTAACAAGGTACAATAGCACAGAGCCAGAGATGTGCTTTTCCATCATCAGCATTTAAACTGTCTGTGAAGGTAGCTTGGGATGGTTTGTGTTTTGCAGATGTCTCTGAAATGAGTGTTAAAAATCATGTGAGTTTGACTTAAAACGTTAAGAAATGGACATCTCTATGTAGGATTTGGAGATTTATCGTGTGTACAGATGGGTCAGCTGTTGCTTTGAATTCTGTAAGCAGTTGCTTTTTTCCTAGCAATGAGGAGACTAAGAACTGAGGCAGTCTACTTAAAGTAGGCAAGTCTACTTAAAGTTCTTTACTGCCTCGGTTCTTACTTAAGCAGCACCCTTAAAATACTGCTGTTGAAGCCACAAATGTGGAGACCCCATACTTAATTGACAAAGGAGTGGCTGCAAATGATGTTGGGTATCTCTGATGTATGTCCATCACCTCTTTCCTGGTCATTGCCATGTTGTCTCATGGTTATTTTGTTGGACTAGTTTTCTTATAACTCAAAATCTTAATTTTATATGGAGCTGAAGAAGACAAGGTAGGGAATAAAATCCCTGTGTCTTGGCTCTGGAAAACATTCTCTGATGGCAAGTTCATTTCAACTGGGATACAAAAGTAGCGCAACAGTAAGAAAACTGACAGAACCAAAAAAGTTGTCTTCTGCCACCAGTAAAAAGCTCATCTTACAGCAGAGTACATATTGTTGGTCTGACATTTATCCAGTCTGGGAAAAAAGAAAACTCTGTCTGTGCTAACTGTCTGCTGGGTACCTTGATGTCATTTGATATTTCCATTTCCATTTAGTGTGATGTAAACAACTTGACCGCAATGACAAAACAAGGATTAATGAGAAATGTCTGACTGTAGTCAAGTCCAGGCTCATAATTATATATGGATGACTGGAGTTAAGAACAATGTGATTGAGAAGAAAAATCCCTTCCCTAGACTGTCATGTGCTGGTTGTTGTGGCCTCTTGGTGGGAGAGATTTCCAAAGGTAACAGGTAGCACTGCAGTTAATAAAGGATAAAATTGGTGCTGTAGACTTGTAAAAGTGATATCAGACAAAAATATTGCAATGACAGTGACTCTCAGGGGCTGTGTGCTGCAAGAATAGGCCGTAGTCACTAAAAGAAAAAGTATTCCTGGCTCAGATCACTTTTAACATGTTTTCTTACTAGAACAATCTGTGAGTCTGGTGGGTACAAATGAGCATAAATTGAGTCTTCACATTGGCTTCATTTCTTCTAGGCTATTTTTGTTTTACATTCTTTGGTTATTTTCCACGGATGTACTGTGTCTGACCTCATGCTTAGTTTCATTCCCTGCGCCTTTGGCCTTCAACTTCTGTGTTGTTCTTGGGACACTCCCTCTGAACTGAATGCAGACATTCAGTTCAGGCTTTGCTAAATCCTATGCCAAAGGTTGCACAGTTCCTGCAACAGGCTTCTGATGGAGAACTTGGTGACAAAGTTTTGTGTTGGATGAAGAAAAGCGATTAAGATCCAGGGCTGTGCTACATGGAGGTCCAGCAGGGCAGGGACTCAGAACTTTAGTTTACTGCTTGGCTTTGCTGCAAACACTAGTTTGATCCAAGGCAAGTTGCTCAATCTCCCAAGCTCTCACTTGTTTTAGCAGTTACACTGCAGTTTGTACTTGCCCACTGAACAGGGTTATGGGTTTTGCTTAGTGACAAGTTGACTGGTTTTCTCAGCCTTCCCCATACTGCAGAGCCCCACCACAGTTTTGGACTCTCCAGTTAGCAATTCCAGGGTGGATGTAACACACCCAACCGCAGAACTTCTGGCATTGTACTTCAACTGTCCCTCTGAACTACGATCCACATCCACAAAAGCTCCCTTCTAACAACAAAGCCCCTGCTGTACCGTGTGTTTTGCTGCTTATCCACGACAGGTCTCAATAAATGGGTTTAACTTTATTTTTCCAGTGTAACCTTAAACTCTGACTGTAATTATTCTGCTGTTCTGGTCCAAACCTCTGCTCCCTACCAGCAGCTTGATGAATGTGTCAAAGCTTTTCTCAGTAAAGCCCATTGGAGTGGATTTTCAGGATGGATTTATCTGATGAACTGCTAAAATCATCTTGCTTGACCTTTTCTTTTCAAAATAATACAGCTTTCCTCTAGAAATCAAATGATAGCTAATCCTTTGGGAAATTGTCCTGCCTTGTTACAAAGATGCAGTGATTGGCACACCAAACATTTCCCTCTTGCTGCTTAGATTACCTTCACTTTCTAGAAACTTCACTTTGAGGTGAAACAATCTTTTTGATGCTCTTAGCCTTTTCAGTGGGATTGAAAAACTCATGCTGTATCCTGATATTATCTCCTTTCATATCAGTGATGTTCTTTCAGCCACTGTTGCCTACAACATGGCCTTCAGTCTCACAGGACCCTGCTTTCTTGATTTGCGCTCATGTCACATTGGGCTGTACTAAACCAAACATACTTGTTGGGTTTAGACAGCTTAAACAAGAGTGGTCTTTGAGTCATCAGTGGATTTACCAGGAAAGCTTCTTGTCTTGGCCAGTAATAGCGGTACCTCATGCTGTGGGTAGAGGGAAGCAATCTCAGAGGTATCTGGCTCAGCAGAGCCTCCCCTGCTAACACATCCATCTGTCAAAGACCTGCCTAGTTACCGTTTTCGTAAGACCCTCAAGTGCAAGTTATTCAAGTCTCCTAATTTGTAAATGTTGACTCATGGCAAATATGGTCTTAAAAACTCTTGCTCAATAAACCTTTTCAAACAGGAAAAATGTCTTTTGTCATTGTCAGATACAGACCAGAAAGATGCACCTCCCAAATACTGCCTTTTCAAGATTCTTTATCTGTAGATGATAAGCTGATGACAGCTCACAGGCAGATCAGGAACTTTGTATTTTGGTTTTTTTCCCTCATGATGCTTAAAAAAGACTTTTACTGCCTTAAAACCTACTACCCATGGTTATGTCTGTGGTAACTTTAGCTGTCTTATCATTTATCTTTATTTCTAACTTAGTGACTTGTCATGGGCCATGATAACTTCTCTTTCATTTAAGAATGCACAACTGGGAACATCCAGTAGAATGTCTTGAATATTCCTGGGTTTATTCTTTCATGGTTACTTTAGGATCTAGGGAGACACATGCTCCTTTAATATCTCAGTATGTGCATGTATAATCATGTTCTTTATTTCTGTCTGTCTATACATGCAATCAAATCACCATCCAAATGAAAGTAATTACTAATTTTTGGAATGCAAATAACCTTTTCATGTTCGGATGAGATCTGTTACCTGCCGTCAGGTGCAAGACTTTCTGATTTATGAAATAACTGTTGGTGGCAGGGTTAAGATACAAAGAAGGTCTGTTACTGTCTTCTCTAGATAAATTTCAGCAGGTTAAGTCAGCTCTAGTTCTACTGACTGAGAAAGCTGTTCCTGATTTGATAACCTGGTAATACCTCGGTCTTCCAAGGTGCCTCCCATTGTTATGGAGGTCTGGTTACAGCACTGCAAATACAACTTCAGTTAACGTGACCTGCTATGCACATACATCAAGGTCTGTGATTAGAAGTTCAGCCAGAGGGGCAGATGAGGGAGTCACATGCAGAGAGCTAATAGGAGAAGTAGTTGTGTTTCACTCTTAATCTCACGTATATCTTGATAATTCAGTGGTCCTGTTATCATCTAGGGAAAGAAAACATGAAGATGGCTTTTAAAGTGGGAGATTACTGGTATTATGGAAGCTTGCGTGTTGTATGCATGCAGTACATACTCCATAATCTATGATTCATGGCAGGCCTACACAACAGTCTTGGTAGACAATAGAGATGTTTTACCGGCTGGCTGAGACAAAGTTGCACCAGTATCAGGCTGTTTGAAAAGGCCCTTGGCATTTTGATGACGTTAAAGGAGTTTTGCTGATTCATCTGGATTCCAAACTAATCCAGCAATATGAACGTGGCTGTAATCAGGGTCTTTAAGTAGCTTTTCATGTCAAAAATCAATGCTGGATAAAATATATACAAGATAAAGGAATATTTAATTTATCTACTGCTTTGTGAAGTCTAAAGATTACACACCTGTACTTAGGAACTGGACCGGTTCCCGCATTGTTAAGAACTAAAAGAGAGATTTGTATGTGGTCTTGCCAAATACTTGCTAATAAGAATTTAAAAATATATTTAAAAATGTATTTAAAAAAGAAAAATCTGTGTAACAAGAGTGGTTTAAAAGCCAATTGAACAGTGAATGCTAGATTTTGCTCTTGTGCATCTAAAATAAGGGAATGAAGGCAGTGAATTCACAGATTTGTCTTTCAATTAGGACAGAATGAAACTCAGTATATTAATATAGAGAGTGGAAGTGTTCGCAGCAGCATAGCAGCTGCAGTTTTGGAATGTCCAAGGCAATCAATGGAAGGCTCTGAAGGTCTTCCATGTCTCTTGTATGCACATTGTCATTCAGATTTACAGTCACAGCCTCACGCTCCATTTCCCACTTCCCCCCAGTCTTGTCTCTCACAGCCCCATCAGCCTGGGAACTGCCAGTGTGAGCTCTGCTTCCTGCTGCTCTGGCCTGCCCCAGGTTGAACAGGCTGTGCTGAGAGCTGTTTCTATTGAGATGTTGTGACAATAGTGCTAAAAAAACAGCTTTAGGAGATCCTAGTTTTGAAGAATCATATCAAACTAGAATTTATCAAGCTAGAATATTTTCAGTGTTTGAATTCTTTTACACTTTCCTTCCTTTGGCAGTAGCAGAGAAAATTATGGTGGGTTCTGAAGTTCTTTGGCAGTAGAGGAGCTGCACTTTTATTTTTATATCTGAGCACAGATATTTGTAGTGACTTGCTAAAGAGATAAGAGCCTGGGAAAAATGAGTGGATAGTTTGGGTCAGGATGTTATTAGAGACAAATTTTGGTCTTCATAGTATTTGTGCTATTCCAGCTGCTTTTGAGATCAAAAAAGCCTGCAGAGAAGGAAACAATGGAATTTGATGTTACACAGAACATCAAACAGGGTTGAAGGTTCTGTGACCTCTGCAAGTAATTAAAATAAAGCTTCACTGGAAAGTGGTAGGCTACTGCCACAGTTCCTGTTTTACAAGTCGCCACATTCCTTAAGGGGTTTAAAAAAATGAGTCCTGGTTACTGTTTATGCTGCTCCTTAAGAGAGTGAAGAAATCAGGTCATTCTCCTCAGAGTCATGATAAGAACTAAATATTTTATGAGGTTTGTCCATCAAATGGGCCCATTATACCTGTTCATTAAAATTGCAAAAACTAAAGGACAGAGTGGGGGTCTTTTATGTATTTAAATAGCAAAAAAAGGGCTCTTAAAATTCTTAGCTCTTTTTTTGCTATTTAAATACTATCAGAAAAGTAAAGCTTTCTACGTGTTTAATAGCAGTGTGTCAGGTGATTGCTGAGATATCTTTGAATGGGGAGTGAGCGAGTGCAGCTGTGCAAATGTAACACAACAAAAATGCACTTAATTGTGTCCTTTGGCCAGCAGAAAATGTCTGTTGGTAATTAGTTCTTCCTCTACCAGACCCACTGGCATGTGAGCTCTCCTAGCGGGATTCTTGTTATTGTTCTCTCTGGCCCTTGTTCATTGTTGTTCTGGAAAGAAGGACAGGACTGAAGGCATGAGTAATAGGAAACCTTAAGCTCTCATGTTCACCAAGGAGGAGACATGTCATCAGACCAGAGCTCTACAAGCACTTGGAGAGTAAAAGTTGCAGTAAGTGGGGACAGAGGGGATGGACTTGGAAAATGCAGTCCATGGCCTCTGAAGCACTGTTTGGGGATAAAGCTGTATATGTGCTCCATGCATGCATGTTTTATGCTGGTTTGGGGAGCATGTTACATCAGCCTGTGTGCAGCTGTATTTGTAGCTTCTGCGTTGGAATAATTCTTGTGATACCCATCCCTGCCTTCCCAGACACCTCTGAGTACCAGTGCGCTTTGAACTTCAGAAAATCCACGAATGCCTTTTGATAAAGTGAAGGCACAAGTGCACATTGTGAAGAGTTGGAGTGACAGCAATGTGAAAAAGAGTTTTCTGGGAGCTCAGTGCATCATGTTTAACTGGTGCTCCAAATACCTCCCCATCTCACAGGCTCTAGTTTATCTTTAAAACTACAAAAGTTCTCTTTGGGCTTCATGCACACAGTACGTTATGCGGTGGCTCCATTCTGCACCCTTTCCCATCCTGGACAGTTGTACAGTGTTACTACTTCTCCCCTTTGAGGGGAGTCTTCAAAGCCCTCTGTAAAGGGAATATAGGGGCTTTTAAAATGGCATTGCACAGCAGATTAATCAGCTGAGGAGGATTTACATGGCCAAGCTGAAGTCATTTAAGAGAACAGTATGTTGGAAGAAGGCTGAAAATTGATAGCTGCTGAGTCTGAAAAAGTTATCTATGAAATATTTGGTTCCTTATTATTAACTATTATTATAGGACTTGGTATTGTTAAAATATGTAATGGAGCTTGTAATTTGGCTTATTTTACTTGGGACATGACCTCTGCAGAATATACAAATCCAAATCCCCCATGTAGCCTATCACTTATGAATCCTGGCTACTGAGTCTCCAACCATCATTCAGAAGCTTTAGAATTTTTATTCTAGTGGTTTTATTATCAGGACTGAAAATGAGGAATTCATTTATCTAATGATTTTCCATAGTAGTGTGTCTGTAAAGTATTTTAAAGAACTTTATATGTTACTTAATCTTCTTTGTAGATTGGAGAGACTGAAGCTCAGCATTCCTTTAAACTTGATTCTTGTATAAATCTTGAAGTTACCACTAAAATAGACCCTTAATACTGTTTAAAAGAATTTTAAACCCTTTTTTCTGTACATGAATGTATGTGTAATGTACGTACCATGTACAGTAGATGTACTTCGTAGTATACAGCAAATACATGGAATGCCTGTATCACTGATCAACCATGAATCAGTGAGAATTGCAGAACCATGGAAAGCTACTCCAATTTAACTTCCATATATTTATATTTCTTACGGCACCTTGTACCTTTGGCCACTGTTACCTTCATTCTGTAATTCTAACCATATGAGTACATATGACTATAATCTAAATTTTTCTGTCTACTCTGTTCAAATGGGATTTACTCTGAAAATCAATTTCAGGTTTGTCATCGTGGGAAGAAGATAAATATGAAATTCAGACAAGATTGTGTATTGTTGTAGATTGATAATTGATGTTATTTGCTTCTACAGCAAGTGTCTGTTGATTAGAAGATAATTTACAGGCAGTGACAGTAACATGTAGATTTAGTATTTCACTTGACAGGAAATTGCTGTCAATTCATTCAGTTCCATTTAAGAATTCGTATGCAAAGTAAGAGTAATGATGTTTAAGGTCCTTTGGGTTGGTTTTGGCACTTGTATCTAAGCAAAATCAAAGGGGTTTGGACTAGATGATCTTTCGAGGTGCCTTCCAATCCCTAGTGTTCTGTGACATTTACAGCAATTATAGCTTACTCAGTCTAGGGACAGTCCTCTAAGGAATGGGTCATCATTAGCACTTGGTGGTTTGTACTGTCCTCAACCAAAGCTGAATGAATTCAGAAGGGGTCCTAAGCAGCATGATAAACAAAACCGTGTGGCTGCATAGCTGTATCTTGAACAAGGAAGTGATTTGTTGGTGCTGGCAGGGCGCAAGATGCTAAGTGAGAAGTCCTTGTGTAGCAGAGCTACCTGTAAAGGATTTCTGGACATGAACTGAACTTGAGAAAGGGGTAAGGAGAGGTACATATAGTGAGAAGACAAGCGGCATTAACCCTTCTGCACCTTGTCTGCTGAATATTCAGGGAGAATGGGAACTGAATTACTGTTACCTGTTACTGCCAACACGATTGAAATGTAAACTTTCTAGTCCACAGCACAGTAGTGGGAGATTACAGGAAGCTGCATGTTGGCTGTAATGAACTGACGGTTCAGTACCCTGAGGGCTGGGCAAGAGCAGATGTCTGAAAAGTGTGAATATTTCATCCTCTTGTACACGCAAAAGGTTTTCCTAGCACATTGTAAATGACTGACTTTTGCAACCAGCAAGTCAGGCAAAGCAAGACCAGACCTGAGTTGAGGTGCAGATAGTTTTCCAGTGGATGCCCAGTGAGGAAAGACTTCCACTCCTGAACTGTAAAAACATTTCATGAGTTTTCTGCCTCAGTAACTGGTTTGGAAGTGTTCAGCAACAACTGCAGCTGCTGTGGTATGTAACTCCCCTAAAGCCTTTCCCAGTGCAGGATGTGTTAGCAGTTCAGCTTGTGTCCTGTTATCTGGGGTGTGGTATTCACTCATCATCACTCACACTAGCCTGAGGTTCGGCCAGTTGTTTCAGCCTTGGAGAAAGCTCCAGTAAATTGAAATTGGCTGGTTCAAGAGACACGTATGCATTGTTTATCCTCCTGACAGCAGCAAATCTTAAGTCTTTCTAGCAAAAAATAACCTTCAGAGAGACCATAGGTCTGCACATTTCTCCTGATTCTCCTGTAAATAGCCTTGCTCTTTAAAACTTGGAAACTTCTTATGACAATTGACAGATGAGAACTGTAATCCAGGCCCCCTTTTCTAAAGGATCCTCAAGAAAAACTTTGTGATGAGGAGAAAAGTGGAATATTTATTGAATGATCACAGCAAGTGAAAGGCTCATTAATATTAGCACTAAGGGGACCTGAATACAGACACATTTAGGACAACGTATGGATCAAGTTAGCAGAAGTAACCAATCAAAGGTATTGTGAGTTAACTGCAAGGCAAGGCTAAGAGGCCTGGGGTGAAGCTCCCAGAGTGGTTATGCAGAACCACAAGAATTGGCACCTTCTGTCTGTGATAGCGAAATGAAGCATTTGATTAAAACATAGGTACAACATGGCTTTATTGCAACAAACCAAACCTGCAAAACCCCCCAAACCAAACCCACCCCACCACAAAGGCCAGACTGGAAGAACAGAAACTGGAATTGTATGGCTGTCGATATGCAATTTTGTTTGTCCACATGCCACAATGTAGAGATCTCGTCTGGGTACAAACTACCCTTCTTAAAATCACATTATTTTGGTTGAGCATCAGAGACCTTGGTAGGGAATTATTTCCTTGGAAAACCAACTTCGTGTGATAATACTTACCTACAAAGGTTTCAGTTCTTTGTGTCTGGGAATTTGGTAAGCGTCTCACAGCGCAATCTCAACTCAGGTGGACTATCTCAGGCTGTGTACTCTTTCCAGTTCAGACTGTGTAGCTTCTTTGCTACCCTACAGAATACTTTTTGAGAAGCTATGACTTTTATTCCAGAAAAATCAGCCTATGAAAGACTTGTGCTAAGCAGAGGTGCAGTTATGCCACAGACATCTATCAGGCAAAGCTCAGAAAAGATTCTTGATTTATTATTTTGAATTTACTGTCCAATCATCATATTTCCATTTGGAGAAGATCCTTTCTGGCAGTGATTCAGCCTTCTTAGGAATTTTTTTTTAATCTCATTAACAGGGAGCAGTTCCCAGGCCATCAGATTTGCCATCATCAAATATGTCTGAAATTACTTGTGACAAGCAGCTCTCTGGGCCCCACACTGCTTTAGTTAGGGATGGTTTTTAAAGTTCTTTTTAGTTAGGAATTTTTTTTTTTTACTGAGCACAGATTAAATTGCTGTTCCTCTGTACATGCAGTATTGTTTGCATGAAGCAGAAAGTGCAGAAAAGCATGTTGGCATCAGCTGAGTGCTGAGCTGTACAAATTGAAGATCTGTCTTCAAACCCTGTTCACTCTTCACAGCTCAAAGTTCTGTGTATTTATATACATCTATACAGAGACAGACAAGTGTAAGAAGCTGTTCTCTGCATGCCTACATTCAGGATCAGAATAGCTGAGGTCTGATGCCAGAGTTGCATTTCAAACACATTAAGAGTTTCCTTTTCTCAAGTTCCAGGCTGGAACAGAACTGATGGGACACTTCAGGGCTTAAATAATTGCTAGAGAGAGTTAGAGATTAAGAGAACAGCTGCTAATAAGTATTATAAGGAATGAGCATGGATTGTGTTTTTGCTTCTCAGTTCAGTATTATTTTGCAGCTGCAAGTCAAGCGTCAGCTCTATGTTTCCTCCCTCATTATCTTTACTCTCTTGATAGGCATATCTTGTAGTGACCTTTCATCCTCCCTTTTACCAGAGCCCCATTTTTATCTGATAGGTGTAAATCTGCTGTGAAAAACCTACAAAATCACATTAGTCTCTCTGTCTGGTGGATGCTGCCCTCTAAGGAGCAAGAATCAAGTGCAAAGGCAGTATGTGAGTCAGAGAACATCTCTTTGAAATTTCTTCTCTGACCTTGTATTGCTGACATTCCTGGATGAGAATTGTTCTTTATGATAATTAAATATAAATAGTCATGCCCAGAAACACTGCTGCCTCTGTGAATAACTGCCTTTCCTGACCTTCCCTAAAATCACAGCCAGGTACTACGTTACTAAGGCAGGAACAAATGACAACATTGAAATTAAAAGGTGCAACTTTACCTGTGGAAAAGCTGGGTGGTGGAGCTGGTAGTCTGGTAGTTTTCAGGTATTTTAATCCATATAGTTTATCCTCTCATACTGAGCCGGTGTAATCAGTGTTGAATGTGTCCCAGAAACATGTTCTTATTCATCTCAATAGACACAAGGAGTGATTAAATTTAGTAGTGCTACAGTCTCAAGTGTAATGAAGTAGGACATTTGATGACATTTTACAGGTCAGTTTATACCATTTTAAAGACTTGTAGAATTCATTGCTTGTCACTATTAAGGATTGTTTTCTACGAATAATTACTCTATAATTTAAAAAGCCTGTTGTGGACATTGTGTGTTTCGTTTCTGATGCAAGGAATTGAATTATATTGGTTGCTTTGCTCTCCTAAGAGGAAGAAATAACATTAATATCTTGGGTTGTTTTTCCTATTCTTATAGGCCATAAATCTAATCAGCTTTGTTTATTATGAATATCAGTGTGTTTAAGAGAATGAATGGCTGAGTGGATTTGGGTAACAAGATCTAGGGTATTTAGCATCTTTACATCCATAGCTCAAATTCAGCTCAAGCTGTCTGTGCCAATGTAGCTTCTGAAGTCAGGCATCTGTGAATTAAGTTAATGGTCCCAGTAGTGGCTCTAGAAAGCTCTTTCTATTAAATCCCACGTCAGCAGCATTGCAAAATAGGCCAAGGCATGAAATGGCAGGTGGAAAACTGTTGCTCATTGTCTGTCTGTAAAAATGGAGCAATTGAGAAACTACATGTTGTTTGAGAAAATGAGGAGGCAGCAGGTTTACACAAATCTCTGCAGTGTGACATTCATTGCCTTGCACTGTTAGATAGATGGAGATTTAAGAACAAGTTGGACAAATAATGGAGAATAGGTAGATCTTGATGTAGCCTCTATGCAGGAAATCTTTAACCTCTGATTACTTGAATGGGAAGGTGTCAAGAGGAAAGGCTGTTCTTGTTTAGTAGTGCCTTTTACCCTAAGTAGTCACTGCTGTTGAGGACAGGATACTGGCCTGGATAGATCTCTGGGCTGAAGCAGCATGGCAGCTCTTACATTCTCATCACTATTGTCACATCACGAGGGCAGTGTTTTATCATAACAGATTAACTAGAAGAAAAATGGCAGTGGCTATCAGAAAATAATGACTGCTCACAAGTGATGCAATGTGTTGGCCCTTCATTTGTCTTTTTTACTTTTGTTTAGGCAGGTGACAAGCATTATCATCCAAGCTGTGCACGATGCAGCAGGTGCAACCAAATGTTCACAGAAGGAGAAGAAATGTATCTGCAAGGTAAGGATGTTTCCAGTTTAAAACAAGAGAATCAGGCTTTGTAATTTTTCTGTCTGGATGACCAGACACAGAGAATGGTTGTGAATGGTACCACATCCACTTGGTGTCCAATGACTAGTGGTGTGCCCCAGGGATCAGTACTGGGCCCAGTTCTGTTCAACAACCTGGATGAAGGGATTGAGTCTACCCTTGGTAAATTCACAGGTGACATGAAGTTTGGGGGGAATATCAATCTGCTGGAGAGTGGGCTGATGCTGCAAAGAGATCTGGACAGGCTGGGTCAATGGGCAGAGGCCAATGGGATGAGTTTTAACAGGGCTAAGTGCAGGGTCCTACACTTTGGCCACAATAACCCTCTGCAGCTACAGACAGGGGGATGAGAGGCTGGAGAGCAGCCTGATAGAGAGGGACCTGGGAGTATTGATTGACAACCAGCTGAACAGGAGCCAGCAGTGTGCTCAGGTGGCCCAGATGACCAATGACATCCTGGCTTGTATCAGGACTAGCGTGGCCAACAGGACCAGGGATGTAATTCTTACATACACCCCCCCACCCCCCCCC